>PDGT01000009.1:6685034-6767772 GCA_003671415.1 Megathymus violae | reverse complement strand
ATGAAGGTAAGAGACCTACCAACAATTTGCAAGCACAGTAAAGTTTATTTGTATTAGATACGTACATCAATTAATTCTATTATTGCCTAAATGGGCTTTTAGAGAACGAGGTTGAAAATAGCCGATGTATTAGAAGCCTGGTTGTTCAAATTTGTTTTAACCACGCATTCTGTGCATCTGATAGAACATGTGCTTTTTAATAATCATATCCTATCAGAATCCTATAATATTTATTTAACACTTTATGTAGAGGTTTCAATGTACTCAAATACCTTCGGAACAACAAAAATCTGCTTGACCCGAGTGCAGCAGTTGATTTCATAAAGGGCGTTCCCCTTCATAGCGCGCACGGTGGTAAAAGTCATAACAAACAAGCGATTACTAAACTAGATTACAAACATTTTAAGTCGTTTTTTAGATACAGCAACTTATTACGCACGGTTACATCACTATACTAAAGTTTTTATGCATGGTAAAGTAGATATTTCATTCATACTTATAACTGTTTTTATTGATGTTTGCTTGTATTTTTGAGTCAGTCAGATTGATAACACATAATCTATGACGTTGGCTAGCGGGAAAGATAAATTTGTTTGGGTATGTGGTACTAGAACTTGTCAGATGATAAAAAAATAACTTAAAATAAGATATGCAAAACAATTAAGTTAATAATATCGGGGTACGAGATCAATACTCAGTAAGTTATACCCGAATTTAATAAATTTTTCATTTAGGTACTTTGTAAAAAACTATTATATTGTACATTATCTTCACAACCTTAAAAGGTTTTGTTTGTAGTTAGATTTTAGTAAAGTTGTCTTACTACAGTATAAGAACCATGGACGAACTTTAATAAAATATATATGTCGGAGGAAGTGGAAGGAAGCTGAATTAATTGCTGGTTATACGATGTGATATCAATTGTTTATATAAAGTTTCATTTGTCAGTTCTTTGTTTAATATCACCTAATTTGCTACATCTTCATATTGTAAAAATTCTAATTAATTTGTGGAACAAGTAGGCGGAAATGTGTTAATTAGTTCCGGCAAGCAATAGCTCGATCGGAAGTGAGCGCGTGTGTTTACTAAAAACATTAATTAAATCTTAATTTAATTTAATTCAGTTTATTGCATTTTAATGGCTTGCAAAATGTCATTAATTTATTTAAAATCACTATATTATTTAACATCCAATCAGAGTAGAGGAAAGCCTCGAGCGAGGTCGAGGCGCCATCTTAACTTTAACAACGTGGTGCGACATTGGGGGAGGTGTCTTGTTGACTGAGTTGTTGGAGGTGGAACATTCTGAGTTTGGCTTTCGGTAGAGTAAGACTGGTGTCGCGAACCCGCTGCTCAAAATAACATAAAACGTGATTAAATAAGTGTATAACAGTGAATTCTGCGTTTTGTGCTCGCTTATAACCTCAATTCCGCCCACTGGACCGATAACCTAACCTAACCTAACCACTGATGATGATGTCGAGGAGACTACCATAACGCCGACATACATATATATGTGTGTGTGTGTGTGTGTGTGATAAAAATATGAGTATTAAGACAAAATTATAATTTTAAATTCTCTTCTCTTTTCAACCACGTAAACCCAATATTTAATACTATTGTGAAATGTTAAACATTTCCTAATGCCCCCCGCTCCAACCTTATACTATTCAACCCTTGATGTAACAATTACATAAAAATGGCGTTCACATTGCCGGCCGCGTTTCCTCTTCGATCGTGTAAACTTTCACGAAATCAAACAAAGAAATAGCGAGGCTCATTTACATCATTCCCACGCAGACAAAAGAATGACCCAATCCGTTTGACAACGAACAATGTGTTGCCCGAAATCCTGCGGTCACGGCTCAAGCAACGACATGTGACCGACGATTGGGAATATCACTCCATCTTGTCATTAGAAACAATTGTTTTAACGGCAACCACAGCTACCGTGAGTATATGGGACGTAGGCTAGTTTTAGTCTGTTATTGAAAAATTACACTTCCATAGCTAATATTTTTTTCATATTAGCAACAGGCAAACGAACCAAATGTTGTGATAGTAACAGGTGCTTATCGCCCATGGACGTCTGTAATACGTCATTGAATCATTGGATTCAAGGGCCTTCGCTTGAAGCGCCTCACATCATGATTTTTTCCACCCCAGATCAGTATTAGAACAGTGCGTTTAATGATAAATTAATGATACTTCCTAAAGATATTGATAGGGTGGATGCATTCTAATATTATCCTATATAATAGATACCCGCTTACTCCTTTCAATTAAATTTATTCATTTATAAAAACTGTTCTTCGATTTGACAACCGATATACGAAGTTAACACTTCTCTAATGTTCGCGTTGGTACTGATAAAATTCAGCTACTTTTTAAGTCGAATGTAGAACAGAAAGGTGCTTAGTTTTAACAGCGCGTAATACCGATAGCGAGGTTCGAGTCGAATATCTGACTGAAACGAAGCTCATTTGCATAAAAAAATGCAATAAGGGAACGCGAAGTGACAGTTGATAAATAAGTGTCGTAATGAAGAAAACAATGGCTAAAGTACTTTCTACTCGCGCGTGCGACGCAATACTCCCTCCCTCCCCGCGCTCCTACCGCTTTTTCCCGCTCCCTGCCCCTTCGATGGCGAATAGGTACGCTGCCCACGGTGAAAGCCTTTGACCCCACCTACAGGGCTTGTTTACTACAAGCTGTATTTGATCGACTCTGGTGCACCTATGACTCCTAAATTTGATCCATATTACATTACTAGCTGGCTCAGTAGATTTTCTGCAATATTACGTGAATATGAATTATTACTGACAATGAATACCTACTATAAATGATTATAACACCTTAATATCGCACCTGGGTTGAATCGTTCATAGCCTAACGGCTTCTGTCGATCCTAAGTGATACGTGTTTAAAGATGGGAACGGTCGGTAGTCATGAGTGACCACGAGTGACAAAATTCTTGGAGCGCTTCCGTGTTTCGTAGCCTTGGTGCTTTGGATGTCATAATTAATAGAACTCCTGTTTATTGGGTTAATTCCATCCATCAGCCTTTGGAAGTCCATTATTATACGAAGGCCTCCCATAATTTACGCCATTCTGACCGGTCCTGACCCTTCTAAATCCAGTGGATACGGCTGTCTTCTTCAAGACGTTACTCTATCTGCTCGAGAGGCGTCTGGTTGGTTAGGTAGTTACTAACTGCTTTACCAATTCGTTCTAAAACACCGTGGTAGAAACAGTACGTCAGTATCAGTACTTATATGAAATCTCGACAAAGAATGTTCTGTGAATGAAGACTCAAACAGACAAGACATCCAGAATTTCACTTATAACTCAGCTCGAACTAACACAGCAAACTTATAACAGAGACATTAACGGCTTCATATATATAAATTAATTACAAATGTATCAACATATACTCGCGGACACCAGAACGGAGCGACCTCACATTTAAAGTTAAACAATTAAGTTTAACTTAAATTAAAAAAAAACATAATTCAAAATTTTTAAAAAGATGTCCCAACAAGGAATATGCACGAAAATTTACTCGTTTGGTATAACTTTTTATACATATTTTAAAACCAAAAAAGCTAGATCGCATCTCAATTCAGATGTCCAGGACTGTATTTTATAAAGTTTTATTTTGGTTATTCTTATGTCTACTTTTGTGCTATATTTAGATACTCATGAAATTTAAAACCAAAACAAGTTCAGCGAACATTATTATTTCGCGGAGGCTTATCAAGGCAGTATCTAGAGACCAGACGTTAAAGTGACATAGAAAACTGCTTAATTTATATTATGTACGTTTATAAGAAACATTCTACAGAAATTATGCTCGAGATGAAACGCAATGGACTTAACGGTATTTAGTTATTTATACCTATCAAGGATAAACCGTTAGGTATGTTAGCGCGCTTATGTCACGAAATGTTATCTGGACATAAAGTACATACATTGCATCTATTTTATTATCGTCTCTCGGTAATCTTCGCAATTCCTTAATCATAGTGATAGCCAAAATACGAAAAAATCGAAGTCTACATGTATCACTATCAAAAGAAACCGTTACAAACCTGCAATTTTTTTATAATTACGGTTCATGGCAGCCTGGCTAACATAACTGTAGCACTACTACGCTTGGAACTCTTCTGATAAAGTGACAGGTAAAAGCCATAATAATGGAGAACTTTAAAGTTTATAGATGTGCTTTTGAAGTTTTCTTTTAACTGGGTGGACGATAACCTAATGGGTTATAACTATGAATACCTTTAATTATGAAAAAAAAACAATTATGATATCCTTTTAAGGTATATATTTACTTCTATGTATAAGAAGGAAACTGACAAATAAATGTGTATCAATTTATACAGCAGCAAAAATTTGTACATCTAAAAATACGACTATAACTTTTGAAATTAAAATATTGTTTTAAGTCTTGTGTATTGCGAGACGCAGGTAAAATATTACTTGCATAATAAGTATTTTAATTAATGCACAAAAAGTAGTTTTAGTATCAAGGAAAAACAAAAATTGCAACGCTGTGTAATTAAACATCGCCTACATAATTTATTTCTGGCGTTAAAAACGGCGTACGCATTGCTGTGCCCGTTTGAAGGATGGGAAAGCAAGTGTAATTAGTGGTGCAAGATGCATTTCATCTAGGTCTGAGGTGCCAATGTACATATCTAAGCTAGCTACATTGCTTCAACGATTAAAGTAATCACCTTAATATTTCTCTCGTATTTAGAAAAAGAAAAACCTTTTTTAAAATAACGCAGAAATGAGTAGCAGAATTAATTATTCATAATTCAAGTAATAGGTGCGATTTCATTCAAAAACAATGTAAAAATGCTTTAAACGCATATATATTAATTGTAAATATATGATTTATAAACTAATATTTTAGCGGAATTCATAAACTTTATTATGTAACGGGTACTCATGATACGTTTTATTTATTGCCAATAATGCGACCCAGTGGCATGGATAGTGGTCACGGCGAAATTGCGGTGGCGGGGAGAAACCGTTGACAAGCCTTTTCTTTCTTAGGTACCATATCACGACATATGACACTTACTGTATCTTCACGCTGGAACTTTGCACTTTATGTGTTTTACATGAACGTATCGTGATACTCATTACATAATAAAATGTAATAGTAAATAACTCGGTATTAGCCAACGTTAGTTCACAGCTGGACATAGGCTTCTCCGAAGGTGCGCGCCAAGTCCGTTTTTCGGCTCTTCTCATCCAGTTACTTCCAGTTATTTTGCGTGGATGATTGCGCGACGTAACAGGAGAACAATTCACATTATCAAAACTACTGTAGTATGGCTCTGAATGTTAACTGCCACCTTAGTTATTAGTCTTCAGACTAATTCTACCTTACTTGAATCCTATTCCGAATTACTTCGTTTCGGAAAGCGTGGCTCATCCATAGCTCACTGAGCTTTAATTTTTGGCTAAATCCCGGCACCGTTACTGGGCTTGGACTTGAGGCTTTGGGATGTGGGCAACGTTACTAAATAAATAATTTTACTTATAAATCACCTTCTGGGCTTCTAGCGCTGCTGCAATCGATACATTTTTTTGATTTACAATTCCTACCTTCATGCAAGTTGATATCAATTTTTTGTTATTAACTTATTAATGTTTACCAATATGTAGTAAACGTGTCAGAGAAGTCAAGAGAAAAATTCGAAGTATTTCACACAATCTAATAAAAGAACGTTACACGATTTCCGCATTTCAGCAAGTTCATTAAGTGTAAAGGGCAGGAAAGACTAGTTGTTCCCGTATTTGTTACCTAAATTAGACAACGCCAGGGAATTTGAAACACGATAAAGACACGGAACGGCTGTGCGGAATGGGCCGAGGTGCAGCCACAGAACATAAAAATTGTTAAGAAGTTCCAAAAATATATAATACAAAGTTTTCTGAAAGAATTCGTATAATAAGATGAACTTTAATACAAATTTATCTTTTGACAAATCTGTATAATTTTGTTCATGTTTGTTCAATCTGTATAATCGGTATGCAATAAAAGTATAAAAATATTTTTTCATCTTTACTGATGACAGCACCTCATAAACTTTTACTTGCTTGGTTTTGCAGATTTTGCCTCAGATTCTTGTTGTCCTTTCTCCAGAGAAACCTGGTGATTTTATTTTATATCAAACTGTAGAATAAATTTTGCATCTATTCATTGTAGGCATCTTAAATTTCTACATGGGATGAAATCTTCAATAGAATCAGTCGCTTCGGTACGACAAATTGACATGGTTTGCTCACAGACATCCTTTGCCTGCCATCCATCACATATAGCGAAGTTTCTGGTATAAACGCGCCGGTGTAACCGCATCATATGTACCGGAACTTCTGCGCAGCGCTCGCTTTGGCGAGGTCGTCCGATCCCGTTCGGCGCACGGCGGGACGGGTCGGGGTAACGGGCGGCTAATGAGAACGGAGCGGTTCAGTTATGCAGATGCCGATTGTGCACGGAGCGCGTAAAGCCCGCGCCACACCGAGCCCGCCCGATGTGCTCTACATAACGCATAACACCAGTGGCTCGCCCGGTGTTTGTTTTGGTTATGGATATCTATCACGATTATACCGATACATCGGGTACTCGATTTTCACGAAATGTCACTTTGACAAGCTGTTATACTATACTATATAAAGGCAAAGATACATATATTTCATTTACGATTTACGAATAAATCTACATGTGTATATAAAGGCGACAGATAATCGACGAACATATTACTAAAAGCTTAAGCAAGTTATAAAATAAACTTAATATTGAATTATGAATTCTAAGAATATTACACTGTATTGCAAGCAAAAAGTCTACAAATAGGCATAAACTGTTAAAAAAAGAATTGATTTTGAGCAGCCCTATTAAACGTAGTGTACTTCGGACACGGACCAAATGTTGATATAATAGTCCCTAATTGCAAATCAAATTAAGAAATAATCACTATAATATACAATATTTGAAAACCCTAAAATAAAATCAATGTTACACATTCCATTTAATGTAGCCACTACCTCGACGCTTCCTCTAACACCTCATAGGCTACGATTGACGTTAGATCTGTCTCAGAGAACTACGAAATATTTTTATAAGATTGTTAATGCAAATGGTGTTATCTAATACTTCATGACCTTTTTGTAATTTTATTTTAGGTATTAAAATACATGTATCGCTAGATATTAAAATATTAGATGTTGGTAAAATTTCTTCGATTGTTTAAGTACGTCAGCGTACTTCAATATATTTACTATAAGTCAAATTAGATAGTTTCACTAAATCCGAGGTCCATTTATACAAAAGAAAGAAGAAGCAGAAACAAAACGAGTCAGACTATATCTCCTTGTCCCCGCTCATACACAATAGGGTTACTACTTACTCTGTAAAAATAATACAGAATTTTTGATCGAAATTCCACTAAAATTACGGTAATCTTCAAAGTCAATTAGCTCTATGTCTATTTGAAAAATAAACATTTAAAGTTTTATTATTTAAATGCTAAAGCTATGGTTCTTTGTGCAAAATTTTATTGAAAATGAATAAAGAAAATTCGGTTGGGTTTAAATTATTTTTTACAGCTTACAAACAATAAGCAGCAAAGTGATGGAACATTAACATTGTAATATCAAACGTGTTTATACTTTGTTAAAATCCCGTACATATCAATTGAAAATGTTGTCAATTTCAGAGCGCAGGTGACAACCCTAACCTAAAGCGGCCCGCACAGAGGATCGGCGCGCGGGGAATGTTTCAGTGACTAATCGGCGGGCCGCTCGCGGCTCGACTTGTAATTCAACGTTGCATTTTATGCAACTGACTGGAAATTATGTCCATTGACATCTTATTATTTTATGACCCATATACTATGTGTCAGGGCAAAACTGCATGCAAGTGGTGAACGTGGGTAAGTATGTACACATTTTACACCATTGCGCTATATCTAGATCTTGGTTGAAAGCAAGGTTTATCAACCTGCGATAATACTTTTATATTTTTTATTCGTCTTATTACTGTTGTCATTGATTTATTCCTGTTTGTTAAATTTTATTTATTGTCTACTATCCCCTCATTTAAACTTTCATACGTAGCAAATTCTTCATGCAATGTATAAATATGTTTGAACATTTAATTTCTAGGCTAGACAATAAATCAAGGGCATAATTCATTAAGATTTCAAAAATAAGAATACACAAACACAGGAAAATATGATCTATAAACAAACATTTGTTTATATGTCACATGAATATTAACCACTACTAATTCTGCTAGACCTTTGTGTGATAGTCAATAAAAACACGATTATAACGTACTCCTCATACAAGTTTCAAGTAACACCGGTTGTGTCGTGCCTTGCGATTAATATGACGTGCGCCGCAAGATCCATGGAAACAGTGTCCCAGACACCAGTTGACAGATTGCAATGTCACCAACTGTGATTTTGGCTTGTGGCGTAAACCTGCTTCACGGAACAGTATCAAAAACGAACCGCAAAACTTGGACATTTAACTAAATTACACTGTTATAACTCAAATTGAATTAGTCTGTTTGTTTAATCATTTTACACAATACATCACCTTTCAAAGTAAAAAGTTGTTTTCATATGTGAAAACATTCATAAAGCTAAACGTGTGACAATAAGTGATTACCTAACCAGGTTAAGAAAATGTATACGCAATCAGAAGTTTCCGTTTCTTCACAGCTAAGTTTCCGTGCCTTGGTGGGCGAGTTGTGATCGTCAGTTAGCCCTCTCTGAACGGAATAAAATCTATTGACACTTGAGTTGCGACGAACTCTTCTACAATCCGCACTCGAACGGCGTGGTGCATTGCGATTGCCTTGCAGTTGGTCGCTAATGGTTAAACCCATAAAGTAATATTAGTTCTAGATTGATTTAACACAGCAATTGAAAATTCATAAATCCAATCCCAATTACATTACCTTTTGAAAATAAACGTAGAAGCTTCTACTTCCGTACAATTTTAGTTAACTGCATTTAGTTCATGCACTCGAACCGCATAGGTATTGTTATTGCGTCGAGGATAAAGAGGCACGTGTATACTAAAGCGATTTATTTGAAACGGCCGGCCTTGAAGAAAACCGTTCAACACAAATATGCCGTCAGTATTGGCAACCGTGACTAATGACAAACGAATGTATACACAATAATTGAGCTGTAGATACTGACTGTATGTGTCCGTCAGATCTGGACTGAACATTAGATTAATGCGGTGACCAGATGAAGCGTTAAAAAAAGTTAAGATAAGATTGTCTATCTCATTCTGTTACAGAGAGATGCCGTTTGAAAGAAAGTGAGAACTCGTTTCAAAGTTGTAAATTTTTCACTTCGAAAACTATTTATCTACAAACTTTTTACTAAACAGTTCTCATCATTGATGTCATTAATATGGCAAAATTAAAAAGTCAAATTGATTTTTGACGTTTGATTTCTTTAAATATCAACTATCTATGTTCCATCTCCTCACCTCGTTAATCTATAGAACGAGCCCCCCACTTCGGACATTCACCTAGATCGGTGACATACATCACGTTAATTGTCTAACGAGTAACAGGTTTTCGTGGTAACAGATTTAAATAGGTACTTATAATCAGTAAGTATGTATTTCAACAATTTTTAATTCACTGTTAGGCAATATGCAAAGCGAAGATTTTACGTTTTTATTTTCAGTTTTGAAGTACGCCACGGTATAATCGGTTGCGGAAACCCGTTGTATTATCGCATAGTAAGTTAATTACATAATGAAAGGCGCATGGAACTCGTAAGCGCCCGTCTCTACGTCATATTATTTCTCATACTGCACTCGATGACGTAACCGCGTAAACATTATAAGATGAAATATTACGAGATGACGTCCTTATCGTTTTATTAAATTATTTTACTAGTAGTATCCGAGTGCCTTAATCTAATAGAAGTTTAATATTTTTATGTTAAATAACTTGAAAACAAACTGCTGCGTAACAGATTTGTTAGTAGTAGCCATACGATTTTTCTTTTTATCTTGCATCCAGGTCGGTCATCACCACAAGTGTTAACTATCCCAGTAGTAGACCGTATGTCTTCCTTTAAGTAAGTATGATAAGCAATTTCAAACACGCAGCAACTTTGAAAACAATAAATGCGTGCAGGATTTGAAATTTTCCCGAAGGAACACCAGGCTTCAAAATGATCCATTTCAGTGACCTATAAAAGAAGATGGTAAAGAATCGCCGCCATATGTTTACATGTGTAATACTAAAGACATCATCGACGTAAAGATGGACCAGAAGGAAGCGAGGCTATGCTTATTTACCTCCAATACCGCAACCACATTAAAGACACTTTACAATTACTTCTAGACAAAGCCTGTTGCCCAACACAGTGCACCACGAGCACCAGAAGATTACTCAGTAAGTATTACTCAAAGATGAAGGAAATTTTTCGAAGAGTAAAATTCCTTTACAACCCACATTTAAAACGATAATACTTGAAATGAAAGAAGGTTCATATACGTAACACCTAACGTCCAATCTTAAGTAAACAAACAGCTAACAAAATTTACGTAAGTAACCGTGGCAACACGTGGTAGCGGTTATGCACCGACCAGCGTTGAAATGAAAGTAACAATCGTTTTATGAAACCTCTCGGTGGAAGGTAGTCTAATCGAGCAACGTTGCACAATAAATAACTCCAATCCACAAACAAGTTCACTAATAGTTACAGGTTTTGTCGACTTGCCTCTTGCCTTTGTTAGAGATACCGTTATTGCGATATTAACCGTTCAGGTGATCGCGAATTGTAAGCGCGAGTGTGTTGAATCACCTGTCGATATTTATGAATATTTTAACATAAGTTAGTACTTCATTAAATTAAATAACAAAACTTTCATGGATGTTATTGACCAAAAATATTTTAATGCATCATAATTAATTATATAGTGAGTTTACTTGTGAAAGTAAACCTCCTGGAAGATATTGACAAAAGGCTATACGTAGCGGTAAAGCTTCAGAAGCGGGTTTAAAAAATTTTTCTGAATCTGTGAACTTACCTTGGAAAGATAACGAATGTCCTAACTTCGATCTATTAACAGTACTAACAATGGGCTACTGTAGATCATAGATCTTTCCTCGGAATAGAGGAAGTTGAAAACGTACTTTAAAATTCTGATCCAGTGCAGATTGAGGTGGGTCACCGCTGCACCAATTTTTTTAAAGGTTTTATGACGCTCTCAGACCAATGAAATAGCTTTACGATAGCTATCGAAGATTAATATTTTATAATTATTACAAGCAGTTTAGCGGCTTAAAACTGACAGCTTAGCTGTTTTAAATCAGCTTCCATTAAGGTAGTTGGTTTGGATCCCGCACATGACTAGTTTTTCAACAAAAACTTCCAAACCTGAATGTTCTTTTATTCAGACTTTATATTTGAACATATTTGAGGTGTATTGTTAAACACATAGACATACACATATCTATTATGTTTCTACCTTTTTACCTAATTTAATTATTAAATAATAATATTTACTGTATTTTATTTATTTATTATTGAACAATCCTTACTTACATCTTTTAAATGTATGTATTACCTGCTATTTTTCATCTACGAGTATATTTATATAATAAAGAGAATGCTTTATGAGTTTGTGTGTATGCAGGGATGAAGGGTATCCGGAGCAACGACACATGTTTAAAAATATTTCATAATTTCAAAGCTACATTATTCCAGATGGGTATAGGCTCATGTATAGTAGCTAGTGTTTCTATAAAATCGTCAAATGTCCACAGATATAATCGGTACAGTTTCACAGACTTATTATTTATTCTACAATGTTTCGGACTGAAATAGTTATGTCCATCAGACCGGGACCTTATACGTCAACTTTCGAAAAGTTAACAACGTTCCCGGTCCAAATCTTATAAAATTGGCCTGAATAAGTGTTACTTGACAAGTATCTTTGAATCGAATTAAATCTTTGCACCATTGAATAGTTTTGCCTGGCTTTCGACCGAGCTCTTTCTAAGTTCAACCATAAAGATTTCATTTTTAATACTGAGTCAGTTAGGAATCTATTTCAATCTTTTTTGCTGGCAACGCGTCGTTAATGCCTTTGATGTCGCATGCAGCGACAACCGATTACCGTACAACGCCCACTCTCTCTCTCTAAGCTATTACAATATATCGAAACGTACTGAAACTTTGATTTACTATTTAATCTTCACAAACTGTTGAATTACAAGTTGTATTACGATTAACTGAAACGCTTTGGTCGTGTTGAAAATCCGATCGTTCTACGACGTAACTCATAATCCTGTTAACGCTCAAAACAATGCAGATGCTACCGATAAATTAATAAAGCATTAACTGATAGTCCATCTAACTGTCGAACTGTTTCCTGTTCTCCACATTACAGTGCGTTGTCGGGAAATAGGAAACGGTGTGGATAACACGTAGGCACAAATAAAATGGCAAACTTTCTCCGTTTGTTGTTGTAACCGGGCCGTTCGCGTTGCGCGGGCACATGTAACAATAGACGATAGCTGGCGCACATCGCATTTATGTGAGGACGACATTGCGTTTCCTAATAACTATTTGAACGTTTATTCTGATAGATGGCGCGGCAATCGTAAGATGGTTGGAACTAACTGGACCTGAAAAGCGGGAATTAGACATGATTACAAAGAGGTCTATTTTTAAATAATTAATGTGAGTTAATTCGTTCATCTGTATGCATTGTATAGGTGGGTGTTGTATTATTCTAAAATGGAAATGATGAAATTTAATGGCATATGAATCGTTAAATTAAATTGAATCTTGATCTTCGACGACATTAATTTATCGTCATAATACATAGTAATACATCTATGGAATATACAGTATACATAGGTCGTAATACATAGAGAGGCATACAACTTATTCTTTAGAAGTAACCAAATGAGTAGACTGGTTTTATTAATAAAACTACATGTGATTAACTACTTGTACCATTCAATCAGTAGTTACCTATTCATATGTTTACAAAATAAAAAGTCAGAAAGTATTAGATTCTTTGCTCGATTTACACATCAACTTAGAGTGTTAATTTGAATAAAGCATCATAGTAGAGAATTCTATTCAGGTTTATAAAACCGTATCGTATCTTATATCATTCGGCCGATTATTCGCGCAACCAAATAACCTTTATTTAAAGCAATCGTTCAAATATCACTGACGGTCTCACGACTCCACCAACTCTGATCAGTGATCTGTGAGATCCGAGATTAATAATGCTGAGGCGACAACAAATTATTTTTCTATTACTATTCATAATAACATGGAATGGTGCGTGAATTATGAACTATAATTAATATTAAAATATTCTTAATAATAAAAATGTAACTATTATTTATATAAAACTACTTGACATCCTTATTTTATTATCTTATTTTTCGTTCAGGCTTCGCGCAAGGATTCCTAGTACCGTAGATGGGAAGGATGGAAATAAAAACCATTTTAGCCATCACAGTAAAATATCTTGCGTTTTTTTTACATATTACATTATTACATACATGGGTATATCCTAAAGATCAAATAATTAAGTATCACATCACAGTACAATGACAAAACAACTTTAATAGCATAATTGTGATAAGTAAGAATAAACGCGGCAATTGGAAATGATTTGCGTAAAACAAATTATTATTACTATCTAATCACGTAGGCTACGACCGTACCGATGCCGTCTCGGCGACATTACATAACGGATAGTCTAAATGATGCAAGCGTCACTCCTTACGCACACTACGTAATCATTGCCATCGCAATAGGCAAGCCATCTTTTGTATGTATTTACTTTCATAGAGGCGACTGCTCTGTAATATTGTAAGTCACTTCGCTATGTATATGTAAAGGTTGTGAGTGACAGCTAATTTCGCGGTAGATCATCCTATCTATTAGTCTTTGACGCCCACTAGTACTAAACACTAGTCTCCCGTAATTGACGCCACTATGAGCTGGCCTGAGCCCTCTGAATGCAACCACTGACCTGACGACCCCATAGCCCAGTTGATATTGACCGTGCTTGCGTGATATTTATGGGACGGATAAATGTTTGTTCTCGAGTCATGGGTGTTTGTAATGTCATATTTGTGTATGTCCATGCCACGCAACGTGGAATCCTAGTGCGGGTTATTTATTTATTTATAAAGGTTTCCCGGTGTTTTCCATAAATTTATCATATTAAATATATTACTGTGTATATCCATAATATCCTTACCACAAGGACTTTCGATGCGGACGCAAAAGTGTTAGCATTTTTATTTCTATATGTCCTAACGCGTTACGCAGAATAATATGTTTAAATTGCATTGCGTTAGAGACTTCTCTAATGTTGCCAGTGTCCATAAGCGCCAATTACCACTTACCATCAGGTGAATTACCTGCCTTTTCGTATGCCTTTCAGGCTATAAAAGATATATATAGGATGGAGAAACTAATAGCGTAATTTAAGCTTGACCGACGAAACAAATTTTAAATTCAAATTTCTCGTATCAATTACGTAACAATAACAGATGTACCACATATTTTTCCTCGACTTAATGTGCAGTACAGTTACCATGTCGGTTATGCAACGGATGGTCAAAATGTCGTAACTCGGGCCTGTCCCTCCTCGCGAAGTGCCATAGAAAGAATCACCTCAATAGACACTAAACGCATGTTTCAAAAGTTTCAGCTGCTTTCGATGGATTTCGTATGAAACAAGTGTTTTTAGATTTGAACCACATATTGAGAGCATATAGTTTGGTTCTGCAAGGTTTTAAGTATAAGTAGGTGTTAGTAGATAATAGTTATTGTTGCATCGTTCTAATGTTCGTATTAACGTAATTTTTTGTATAGCGTTCAGTGATATGAGGCAACTTAATTTCCATGTAAAAAAAATCCGATCAAATCAACTATTAAAACGCTGGTATACATCGACCGATCCTCAGGTATTGAAAGTAAGACCTTCTTATTCTTTATCGTACTTTAGTACTGGAGGTCGTGACCGTTCACGTAAGCCTTGATGGCGTAGCTGACGAGCTGCTTCCACGCCACTCTGTCTTCGACCTGTCTAAGAGCACATAATCCAGAACCTCTTTCTCCTTCTCCTCCAGTACGTTAAGCAACGAGTTGAAGACATGTTATTACTATATTTCACATGATATTGTTTTTCCTAGAAAAGAGAATAAAAATCAAATAATAAAATCAAAAATAAATTAAAGTAAATCAATGTACGGACATTCTGACATTCGAATTCATCAGGTTCTTCATTTTGACCATGCGGTTGAACAGCAACAATTATGAAATTATTAAAGAATTACTGGCATTACCATGTTAAACAGTTAAAACTGGATGGGTAGTGAAGTAAAATTGGGATTGATTTAAATTTAAAAAAAAACATTAAACAATATACATATGTAAAAAAGTTTATTATGTCACGTTGTAATGTAGTCGGGTCCTCCTGATTAGTTAGAACATAATACGATCAATTAACTACGAGATGACTGAATTATTAGGTATTTACCATCAGTAATGTCTATTCAAAGACTCATAAATCATTATGTGCTAAAATAAAGATATTTTTATCATTTATTATTACCAAGGTTCTCAATGCGTTTGTATTTTTTTGTTTGTTACGCAGAACTCCCGTTATTTATTAACCAATTTGGAAAACTCCTTTTTAGTTTGAGAGGGCATACTTTCCGTTCGGTCCTACTTAAATTTAAAGAAAAAATATCACTCACATGGATGAAAAATAGGAGATAAAACCAATAAATTCATCTTCTTCAAATTGAAGTTCATTTTTCGTGTTGTTAAAATATTTACTTGTTAAGATTGAAATGATTATGATATAAAATTTTAAAAATATCAGTACCTTGCAAATCGAAACATTAAAAGGCCGCTTCAAACTACCTATCCGCTATTACCTACTACCTACTACCTACCCGCCTAAAATAGGAGCGAGACCATCGTAATGGTATTTACTGCAACCAATTATTATGGTTAAACTTATCATAATAATTACCATTGATTACCTTTAAATCGTTTATTCGGAATAAATTAACTATTGTGATTAATTTAATATAGTAATAATTTATAATGATAATCTCATCGCGGGCACAGATCAGATTCATGTGTGAGGCAACAGAATCACCGTGTTGATTTTCAAAGGCAGCTCATATTATTATATGATAGGAAAAATGACAAACAAAATATGTAATCGCTATTACGTACATTTAAAAAAAATACAATAATCTTATCTATAATCGCTAACAAACATTAAATTTCACACAAATACAGTAAGTCCCGGGTATCTAAGAGAGATGGCGGCACTAACGGTAACTGACCTTGTTACAGTTATACTCGTAAAATGTCACGGCGAGCGTTTGCTGCCAGCCGCTGAGCCGGTGTGCCGCTGAGCCGGTGACTCGCTGAGCCGACAAGTCACTGAGCCGGTGAGCCAGCACTACGACGGGGCCACATTGTCGTAAACGAAATGTATTTACGGTGACCGGAAAGAGATTGTTGCGACTACTTCCTAATGACTTCTAGGATGCGGCCTGCGTCTGCGATTCAATTACATTTAATGCCGGCCACACACTGTACCGCTCAGTTGTCTTAATAAATACAGGGCAATATTATATTGCTTAATTCAGTTTTATTGTCATTTTATTTATCTATATAATAATAATTTCTATTGATTGTTTATTTGTGTCGTGGTCGAACCGTAGAAACGACAGTTTCATAAAAATCGGACATACTATGAAATGGTCACGTTTCATGAAATGACCAATTGTCGTTTTATGTTATCGTTGCATTGCAAACCTTTGCCGACAACTCGAAATCAAAATTAGTATCAGTAATTATTTAGTTATTTCACCTAAATATACTGCATCGGATGGTCTGGTTTCATTTTTCTAGTATGATTGTATTTTAGATACACCGTTAAAAATTTTGTGAATATTTACAAATTAACACGAAAAAATGTTGTAAATCAATGAAACTCCGCTAATTTGATATTTTTAATTGATACAACAAAATTTCTGCCTATACTTTTAAAAATATTACAGAAATCTCGGGTGAGTTCCGTTACTTGTTCCTTATTACTTCATTCATTCTTTCGGATAAAGATATTTTCAAAGTTACAGCATTTTATTTTAACTCGCCATTAACTGTAATACAAATTACAGCAAATGGTAAATAGCACGATAAAAAAATATTAACCTACAACTATCTAGTAGTCAATTTATATTTATAGTCAAATAAAACAAAGTTGCTGACAGTGAATTTGAACAAATTAGTGATAGCGCATACATTTATCTTTTAAGACACAGCAAATTCGTTGTTTATAATTGAAAAACCAATTGATGTATCTGGTAATTAAACGCACTACACTAATCTTAGAATGATTCGATTAATCGCAAATAGAAGGTTTTAGTTAAAGATTAAATTCCTACAAAAATGGTCTCTCTAAATCTTCTAGTTCACAAGTTATATTTCGACAGCATTTTTTGACAAGTTTACTTCTTGCTTGCCCAGCAGATTTACTTTATCATTTTCATCTAGCTGGACATGGAATGGAATCAATTGAAGGACTACTGTATTGTACACACACAGGTATAAATGTAACTATGTTAATAATTAAATTACTATGTTAATAATTAAATTACTATGTTAATAATTAAATTACTATGTTAATAATTAAATTACTATGTTAATAATTCGAGAAGCAGTTCTTTAATATTCGTTGATTCACTGCTATGTGACCATATTGGTTACCAATGAGTAACCATTAAAAATTCAGTACAAGTTAAATCTACACTGCCAAGCCGCAGCCGCATGCCGTAACTGCAGGCCGCATGGCGCATGCCGCAAAGGCGGACACTATTCCAACTCCATAACATTCCAATACAAAGTAGATACTACTAAAACTAGACCGCACTCATGTATTAAGCAGAAAATACCGCGTAAGTGGCTTAATCGGTCGATGCTGTTTTGTATTTTGTACGCCTTTCGTATCTTTAGTATTACAACAAACATTTACTGCGAGCTTGACTTCATATTGATACTTTTGCCCCATATTCCATGGCCAGCGTTACAACGGTGACTCCTCTGATGTTGCCTATGTCCATAGGAGACGGTGACCATTTTCCATCAGGTGGCCTTTTCGTCTGCCCTGCTGGCTATAAAAAAAATATTGCAGGATAGACTAGGCTACTCGCAAACGTAATAGTGAATCATCTTTTTAAATATCAACTTGTGGTCCGCCCCGTCCTCGTTTGGGTTGAATAATTATCTATGTAATAAAAACTTATTTCAAATATTTATCGGTGTTCCCCGCTACTTATGATGTTGGTGTCTTCAAGAGGAGAATAATTGGGAATTTATAAGTTAGTACGTTAAACTTTTTAGACTTCATAAATATATACCATTAGGTGGGATTATCGTCAAGATTTCACTTAAAAATATGTATAGAATTAAGTAGCAACTATTTCAAATATGTTACAAAGACATGACACCAATCATGATGACTCTAGCTAATTTATATAGACATAAACAAAACATCTATATATGTAATATGTGATATATAACCTATTTTCATCCAGAATAACCTTTCAAATGGCAAAAGAATTATTAAAATAGGTTCCGTGATACCGTGATGGAAGACTACCTTCCGTATACACAAATTCACAAAATTTATACTGTACCTTTGTAGATAGCATTCACTCATTTGTTACTTTTTTTAGTGTTAATAGCCGACAAACGAGCAGACGAGCCACCTGCTGGTAAGTGGTCAGCGTCGCCCAAAGACATCAGCAAGACCAAGGTATCACTGATGCGTTGTCGGCCAGGAAATGAGAAGAAGGTTAGAAAGAAGGTACTGGCTCTCTAAGCCCCCAGCCGGAACACGAGTCTTTTGGCGGCTGACTCAAGCAGGAGGGTGGTAGCTAGCCAGGCAGGCTTCACGGAAGTATAATAATACCACTAATAATATTAATGACTTAATAATAATACTGATAATATAATCCATACGCGAGGCCCTACCACCAAGCAGGCTAGCTTCCGTCGCCTCTTACGACACCCTGTTCTACCAGCATGGGATTGGGGGATATTCTAAGCCGCCCCAATATTATTTGTTTTAAAAAAGTCGGTAATTATGTGATTGTTTGTGTAATTCCTTTAATTAACATTGATCATTTAGGTGGTAAGTATTTTTTGAGATTCCGAAAGGTCTATATGTTAAATACATAATTTTTTATTTATTTATATTTAAATGATGAATTTACCTTTATATTGCAGGAGAGAGATTGGGTTTAGGGAGAGAGGTTGGGTTAGCTTTATAATATTGCAAGCACATTGACAAAAATGTCAATCAAGGTAAACCTTCATCAGTGTCGTACTGTAGAAACCTTAAATTTATCATTTCATTGCGCGTTTCGTTTGAACGGCCGATTACGCATCTGAGACATGTCCGACAAGGATTACCAAAACACTGGGCACCGGTGACTCATGCAAAACAAGAATTCGTAACAAAATTAATGCACACATCGTCGTAAAACGCAGCGACGTCCAGTACTAAATTAACATTAAAGTGGTCAAATTCGTTGGAGTTCAAGAAAAATACCTGCAACAGGCTTTAATTTAGATTTTGTCGTTTGATTAAATTAAACAAATTCAGATTTTAAACATATCTTATGTTTTGTTAGGTTAGTTAATATTTTACCAAAAAAGAAAAGGACTTCAATTTGAAGAAGTAAAGTAACTTGGTTTCATCCCCTATTTTTCACTGTTACAGGTCGGTACTTTTTCGTCGAATTTAAGTGAAAACAAACGGGAAGTAAGTATACCCTCTGAAACAAGAAAAGAATTTTCCAAATCGGAATACATAACGGAGTTCTGAGTTAACAAACATAAAAAATCCAAACGGATGGAGAACCTCCTTCTTAAAAGTCGTTAGATATATATAATGTCGATAATATTGTAAAAATAAAGATTATGACATTTCGTCTGCTCTATTTCATTATCTATTCTGAAAAGTATTGTTCCAAATTCGTTTTTTTTAAGTTTCGTGCGTCACATACGGCGCATGGCGATCGGATTTCGGATTTACATGTCCAATCGTATACACTTTAAAAACATCGATACAGTAATATAATATAAATTTCAAAAGTACCGCATTTAAGTAACAAGAAGATTTAGTGAGAGTCCATCTCGAAAGCAAATTCGTGTCACCAAGCGAATGGCGCGTACCAAAATGAGAGTCACAAATTGAACAATGAGCGTCGAGACGCGGGCCCGAAAAGAAAATTAATTTAGGTATTGGTGTCGGTCGGCGAACCCACGATTGTGAAACGTTGAGCGATTGCGCTCAGTATACTTTGTGTAATCTACCAGCACAATGCGCCACCGAGGCGACTGGACAGGCCCTCGAAAATAATTACTAATGTCGAAACAATTTCAATGGGAGTCCTTACATCTTTGAGTCCAAGCTAACATACCCTATTCGTAGTACAACCTGTTGGACAATGGACGAGGTAACTAAAATCGTGCTTTTAGAGGTAGGTGCGCTAGTAGCAAATTAAACTCGACGATATGCGTAGCGAATATTTTTTTCTCTCTGGCCAGCTACCATCCACTTACTAAGAATGAACCGTAAAAAGTTTTCTAACGTTTCTAACGTTTCTAACGTTTACAATTGCAGTGCTGGAGATATCTTGGCCGACTATACGTCGGTTAAGCCTCTAGTGTTACGGTTGTACATAGGTGGCAATGACCACTTACCGTCACTTACGCGGCACGCATGGTTCTTTGCCAGTTGTTACTTTAAAAAATTAGCCAATCACCTCTTTGAGTGGGCGGTCATCCTTTCAGTGACGAATAATTTACTGATTCCACTCAAACTTTACCATGAAACAATGTATGATAGACAGCGCGAAAATAAACACGTTACGTATACTAAAGGTTCGATTGAAATCAATAAATTCACGCCTTCTTAACGCCGTTGCACTTTATGGAAATGTTGGCACTATCGGCTACAATTACAAAAATCGCTGAGCGGAGCATACGAACGCAGTCGGTAATTGGAAGATGAGATCTCGCGAGGATCGCAGCCTGGGGCGGCATGAATGAAAGCCGCTCACTGGCCTCGCACTACAGTTGCTGTATACTGAACATGCGCCAGTCGCTTATCGCAATTTTTACACGCAAGACATACAATGCGGCATTTAGTCGCTAATGGCTTTGATACTTTGTTATGTTTCCAGCAATGTATATCCAACATGGAGAAGTAGTTATTTCGGTAAATATGAAGTTGAAGCCTTTAAGGATATCGACATCCGCCGAACGAGTTTTTCCAGTTCGTATCATCGCAATATCACGGTTATTATTGAAACGCGCGCCGTGGTCGCGACAGGTAACTAAAGCATTTATCATGAAGAATGTTTACCTAAAGAACTGTACCCATTACAAAGAGGATTGATTGGGACAAGTCTGGTAATTATTAATATATCTGAACTTAAATTTATTAAAAAAATTGTTATGAAGAGACGAAAATTTATTCTTAAATTTAAGTTTTTGGGTAAATATGATGCTTACGCAATATCACAAATTAATGTTGTAAGTATGTATTAGAGCAAAACTATAATAGAAGATTATAATTGACAGCAAAATTATACAAATATAGAGCGCGAATCTACAGTCATTCTTATTATATTAGAAAAGTACATTTTAAGCTGAATTCATATTTTAGAAAGTCTGTTCTTGCAAAAATCAATCCAATTGATTTACACAGTACCAAGACATTCCTCTTAGCGTAAGTACAATCTGCTGGACCTCGTTTCTAGTCGTGATTGAATTTTATACACACTATTGCATCTTCAGTGCAAGAGTTTACAGCACAAAGACACTTACTAAAGATACCTACTAAGTTAATACAGAAGTAAGAAAAAATCAGTCTAGTACAAATCGAACTCGTTTTATAATTAAGGATTTTTGATGTATACGTTTATATATACTTTCATTAAAGTATGAGAGGTAATAAATTCAGATGTTTCGTATTTTTTTCCTACAAAATCGTAGCCTCACTAACGTCTTGTATTTTCTTTAGTGTCTTTTACAGCGTAAGTTAATTTTTTATAAATAAATATTTATATTTCTTATCTGTTTCATTTGATTTTTCATGTGTGTGCCTGTATATGTATTTAGCGGAGTAAAAGATCGAAAGGCACCGGCTCCAGATTCCTCCTTTTTTAAAGTTCCTGGGCTCTGAATGTAACACTTAGTTGGTATATCCGTTAGTTGGTTTGATTGTATGAATTTATGGCTAGCTTTATCTTAGTCTTTAACGGTAATAAAAAAATAAAATTACTAAAATAACACATGTCTGTTTAACCAAAATTACTTTTAGATTGTGCGATAAAGCAAAGTTTCGTTACATTTCACATGGTATTATACAGTTATTCAAGTGAGTTATCATTGTAAAATGCAAACACATGGCACGATGCACGGACGGCTCGTGGGCAGAGAAATTTCGTGATATGAGACACACGTATAGTTGTCTAAGCGTAAGTAGCGAACGACAAACGATAATCGCGATTTTTTTCCAGCCCTCTGATGGAAATATTATTTGATTTCTTAATCTGTTTTATTCATTTTCGAATTCATATTTAAATTCATAGAAATATATCCATCCGAAGAAAAATTAAATATATTTAAAGGCTTTATTATGATGAACCGATGGCAACTTCCCGATTTTCACCCTGGCGAGCATTGTACTTGGTACCATGTAAGTTGAAAACTTGCTCAGTCGGGGTGTCTTGATAAATAAAATTAAATAATTAACTTAGGTAATACCTCGGAGTGCCTACTCTAAATCTGCACAATATTTCTTGAAAAAAAACGAGCATTAATATAATTGGTAATCGGTAATTCAACATTATAATGAGTCATTCGGTAATCCACCACAAACCAAACTTAATGATAGACATTGACAGTTTTTATCAAGTACGATATATTGATACGTATATGATGAATAAGTGAATTTCAATTTATTTATTAATTCAATCACGTACACGCTTAGGTACATGATTATCAAGGTATTATTTAAGAGATACAAGATATTAATATTATAATTACCTGAGCATCAGTTACCCACAGATGGCGATATGCCTGTGACAATATGCAATTAACATTTTCTCGCTTCCCTGCTATTCTCAGCCATGGAAACAATTGTCTACACCGAACCAGTAACCAGTCCACAACAATTGAAAGAACGTTTTGAAAACACGATGACAATCCGTGACATTTCTTGGAACGCGTCTCAGTTCCTCCGCTGCCAAAATAATTTTTCACCGCTTTAGCACATGAGTTTTTTAATCATTGCTTACCTACTTACGATATTATTTTCATTCGCGTTCACCATAGATATACATGTGTACAGAAATGGAGAGTCGAATTTTTTTGAAAATATAAATATCTCTTACTCTCTCACAAAGTATTACCATAGATGAGGTAGAGCCATTTGAATTTTACTATTGGTTCAAGATATCAATAGTTGAAAAAAGTACTTAGCTCACGATCCCTTAATAAGATATAAAAATTATCTTAATAAGAGAGAAACAAAGTAAAAGGCTATACAAATATCATAAAATGAGTACTTCCTGTAACAGGTATTAAATTAACTTTTTAATTTTTCCATGGTGAAAAATAGCTTCGTTTTGAAGACGACAAAGTTAAGAAGGTTTAGCTATAATAATTTGTAAATTTCACGGGTAGTGAAAGTTAGACAGCTCTGTCTTCCTCTCAGCGAGAGAATGAGATAGATATATTTCAACTATAATTTTTCTACGCTCCATCTCTCTATACTCGTACATCTATGGCATTCTCCTTGACACTTTCTACGTGTTTTCACTTCGTTACGGTTTAAAGCGTCTCACTTATTAAACACCGTTTCCTAATAGTCTGTCGTAGTGATTTATGTAACTGTTGAGTTCGACAAATTAGTGAAGGCCGTTTGTGTTGCGTTGTTACAAAACAAGTAAATAACAAAATGTTAAAATTTTATCTAGTGATGATTTTACGGATTGGTTTTTGCAGATGTAAGTTTAATAAAAATAATATAACATTAACTTCACAGAACGTATTTCGTATATCGTAGCTGTTGTTTTAATAATATCACTAAGATGTATTTTGATAATATTCGTCATTATATAATGAATTAGTTTAACTAATAATTCCATAATTATCCTTCAGCATATAATACATGATATAAGTTATGTAAAAACGTTTTTAGAATTCACGATCTACACAGGATATACAAAATTAAATTTTTTTCTTGCTTAGAAATATCAAAATGCTAAACCCTTTAATTCTAATTTTAGTTAAAAGACCGAGTTCGTAATTAAAATTTGACTACAACAACGCCGGTCCAGTGCGGGTGAATGAATTAGTTCTTACATCTCTCGAAGGCCCTGACGTGACTTAACGATTGCTCTCTAATAACAACTGAAATCAACAACTTAACATATGCTCCTAACAAGCACTGAACAAAATATTCAAGAGTGACCATGGAAGTCGCTTTTAATTTAATTGACATAAATCTTCGAACAACACAAAATAGCTTAAATAAAAGGCAAGTATAAAGTAACGTAACAATAAATAGTATAAAGAACAGTGTACAAAATGCAAATTTTCTAGTGACACAAGTAATGTACTCACTACAGACATGTTGGGATCTGACGCTCGTAGCCGCCGTAGCGCCTCGTAGGGCTGTGACGTCACGTGCACGCGCGCCGCCTACTACGAGTGCTACGCAGTTGCGTGGGCCACATGATAATTATTGTTCAATTTGTAAACAAATATTATATCTGAGGGTTGGATTTCCAATTACAGCCGTCAGGATTTTGCACATCGCGTCTTTGTTGGGTTACATCAAAAATTTTTAATTAATGTCTACAGCTTTCTTAATTCGAGAGCAAGTCGATTAAAAACCCACGTTTCTTAACGAAATTTAAACAAGACGACGGACGTTAAACAAAGTAGAACTTTCGACTAGATTTTGTAAGACAATCGTTGAACGTTCATAAAGCGTTTGAAAAAGCAAACACTAGAGGCACTAATGAAAAAATTTTAGTAGATATCTACTTTGGCTTGAATAGTTTACATACAAAATCGAAGCCGGAACGTTGATTTAATTACATTTTAAATGAACATACCTCCTAATTAATTAATTGGGCGGGACATATTAGAATTAAAATCGGGTAACATTGTAAACACCCCCTTTACTATACATGTTTTTAGTTTGTATTGATATATTTTTATATTTCTATAAATTAACAATTTCAATAGGAGATATTCCTTCAGGCATTTTTACTTACGTTTAAAACATAATGTTCACAATACAGAATTATTCCACTAAGGTGCCATGTGTCATAAACCATGCGGATTGGCATATTTCACACACTCTATGCACTATCATATATTCTTCATGAAGGTTTTCTTCACCAGGTGATAATTAATTTTGAATGCACACACATCATAGAAAATTCAGAGAAGGATTTAAACCCATAGGTATAGTATACGGTATTATTTGATCTAAACTCTGCTTCAAAACCGAGAAAATGACAGGTGACGTTCTAACCAGTAGACTTGTTTATTTCAATAGCCAACAAAAGAGCAGACGAACCACTTGATGGCAAATACCCATCGCTGAACATGGACGCCAGAACCAAAGACACTGAAGTCTTATCAGCTAAGAAGGGATAGGGATAGGGGTACCCGTTTTTATCCGGCTCTCTCACCACAGCAACTGAAAAACTTAAAAAATTACTATCAAGTAGCACGGAGCCAGTTAACGAGTGCGACCGCCGCCCGAGGTCTTATAGATGTCCATGGACGCCGGTAACCACTTCATCGTGCCATCCCATAATTATGACATTTGATGGGTTCGAGTCGCCTCCCACAATGAACGGAGCTAAGGCTAGTGTCCGGCATACTATTACACACACTCATTATACATATTTTCCTTCAACAAAGCAAGTAGTTAGTACTAATTAATTTGAAATAAGCAAATAATTAGGAAAAATTAGAAGTGCCTGCAGCATTCGAACTTGAATCTTCCGATCGCTAGACCGACGGCCTTCAAACCGTTAGGTTACCACTGCTTAACATTTGTAACCACTTACCACGAGTAAAGACTGATCGTTTGGGCATTCACTATTCTTATAAAAAATCCACTAACACAGCTGAGGAATTCTTTTGCACTGGTGCGTGTCTATTTATTTAAAAATCCATGAAGGAAAATAAGATTTTCAACAAAAGTTAATGTACCAAATATCTGACGAATTTCATTCACAACGTGAAGGCGTATATTTATAACGGTTTTACGCAATTAAATCTATATTTTAGAGCCACTGTTTTCACGGCATTCATCAATATAAATATTATTTTTATTAATTCCACTAGTTCAATATTAAGTCAAATTCAAACTTTATTACATTTTAGTAAATCGTGCTACATAAAACATGTCGGGGCAACCTACAGTTATAAGGTCATTTAGATACAATATACGTTTCAAACAGATTTCAACATTGTCGAATTGTGTTTACCAAATAAATAAATAAGAAAGAATAAAAAAAAAACACAGTTACGGAAGTATTGACAGCTCGACTTGCCGTGGTGCCTAAAAAATCACGTTCACAATTACGGATTGTTGAAAACCATAACGTGTTGAAAGAAGTTGAACTCTGATAAAAAACGTTGTATGGCCACGGGCGCTGGATCGTCAGACTCAATAAAGTATAAATTGTTTTTTCTCCAAAGCGTTTTTATTTATGAACACAAAAAGTAATAAAGTAGCAAGCAAGTGCGCGCTTTATTAAACCGAGCCGTATGCCACGGCGCATTCCGGTCCTATAACCTGTCCGAGCGGTGAAATCAAAGGCGCCGCGCACACGATCGACGCATCCATGTCAACATTTGGCGTTTAACAAGGAAATATACAATCATGCGTTTTCTCAATATAAGGTAATCAAACAGTTCCGCCACCTGAAAAGCTGTCAGTTCTCATTTGTCGTTTCAACCAATAGTACCAAAGCTTAGGTCAGGCTAAGATTGAACAATATTAATAAAATTAATTAAAAAAAAAGATGAACATTTATTTGTAGATTGTTACAATCATAACCTCAAAAAAACGATAAAGGCAAAATTAAATAAGAACAAAAAAACCCATTAACGCAAAACACAAATGTTAATTTTTTTTATCTCTGCAACAATATTCCGAAAAGAATTGAGTACGGCGGAATAATGATACAAGTAATGTAATTAATGTAAACTCTCGAAATATACCAGTCGAACGTGTGCCAACTTTCAAGCAACTGAAATGTGAAGGAGGATTCTCTTTACACTCATTGTCTCACTCGTTACGGACGTCTCAACTCGACCGTGTAATACTCGTTTGAATCCGAGTAAAATCGCAGAGGCCGGTAGCGAGTGGGCGCTCACGTAAATGCCTACACGCTCTATACGCTTTCGAGATGCTATCAGTGATCATGTAAATCCCGCTACGGATAGAAATGACAATCATTAGCCTCGATACTTTTACAGTAATTAGGTGTTTATGACACCGTTTTCTTGAGGTATGTATGTCACGATTTTGAAACGAATTCAAATACGCTTACATAAATTGTTACGTTTGAAAATAATGTTGCAATCATTATTTTTTACGTGCTTACTTAGAAAATTATAAATAATACACAAAAATATAGGTGTTGCGTGTGTTAGGGTTATAATTAATATTTTTATAACAGCTGGTAAACGAACAGATTACCTTCAAAATAATAGAACCTTAGGCCTCGTCCAATATTCAACAGGGTGAATTACTAGTACAGAAGTTAATAAACCTGTTGTTCAAATTTTTATACGTGTTTCGGTTAACGATGAATGAAGCGAATAGCATTGAAATGAATCTTGATTATAATAATAATTAGAAATCAAAAGCGTGTCATATCTGTTCGATTTCACTCCGCGGTGCGTTTCGATGTCAGTGACTAACGATTACAGTACACTTTACAAATACGCTGCTAGCTCGCTTCTATTTGATGTTACCAGCTATACAGAGACTGAACGGACGTCTCTATCAACCTGCCACGTTTTACCTTATAAAAAATTTACACCATTATAAAAAAACGACAATTTCACACTGGCATCTCTAGAAGTGTAACATTTGACTAAATCAATATACTATCAACATTAATTATTACACAATTTTAAAATATTAGCAAATCATACTCATCATAGTATGTGCATATAAAAAAAAACCTAATGCTTTAAACTATAAAAATTATGTTTGAATGTTTATGTTATAAACAATAAAATATAATATAAAAAAAATTAAAGTCAGTTCTTACTTAGGTCAAAAACATATATTTTAGTTACGTTTAATTAAATAGATACATTTATTATACATATGTATATATATTTATATTGTGATAAATATCTTATATAAGACATTTTCTCCTCGTATTCAAAACTAAAATTAATGAATTAATATTTGAAAAAACTGTATTAACAATAAGTGTTATCCATTACAAGTTTAAAAAAGTATTTGAACTTGAGTGGATGAATAACCAAGTTTTGATAAATGGATGAAAATTTGAATTAAATATATAAAAATTTAAAATTAAAGGAGAGTAAACTAATAGTAGGACTTTAATAAAACATTGCCTTAAGACTTAAGACCGTAAATCACTAAACGTATAAATTGAAGGATTTACCAGGTTTCAAAGCAAATTACAAGGACTGATCAAAATAAAGGTATTCAAAAAATACAAAAACTAAATGTGTGCCAAACTTTCAGTCCTGATCATAAATTATTAAACTGGTAACCCTTCTAGATCGCTACACAACTAAACATTCAAGTGTAACATAATCTACATGTGGCCGTGTTTAAATGTATGCGTGCCTGCCCGCGCAGTGGATGAGAGATGTATTGTTTTGTATGTCATCCACGTTTAAGTTATTTATTAGCCAGCTACGTGTAGAGCGTTTTAATTATAAATTGCAGAATAATATGCTTTAACGTACTTATATTAAATGTGAAATTAAACTACACATTTAAACGATTGTTAAAATCCTAAATAACTATGTTTAAGTATATACTAATCGTACCAATAATCATTAAATATGATCTGGATTACCTAATTAAATCCGTCGTAATTTCACAAAATTCCGTAAGGCATGTTTCCGAACTATATTAGTTCCTTTGAATCAATTTAATTGTGATATTATAAAAAAAAATACGTTATATAATGTTTACTTAGTAAATCCACTCATTTAATCAGTCCATGATTGAAATAGTTTTTCATTGTACTAATTTACTAAGTTTCATTATATTATTTTATAAACAGACTTAGCCTGTCAAACACAGTACGCCAAGTTTATTTATGTGCATTGCAGTTCCGTTTCTATTGAGCGAATTAGCTACAAGAGATAACTTTAACCAAGTTATATTTCGGTTTAATTAACACAATAAGACTAAAATCAACATATTTTTAAGTTAGTAGCTTAAACTATTCATATTAAATTTGAAAAATTAAACTTGTACGAACACAAGGAATGAAAGCTTTTTGAATTATTCAAAATTACAATCAATCAATTGATCATCGTTGAAGAGAATCAGCAATAAAACAATTACAAAGTGATTTCTTTTCAACGCTTGACGTACGTGTTCGCTCCAAGGAGCCCGCACTGTAATTTGCTCACCGAAGCTGTTGAAAGGAGCTTAACAATTTAAGCTATGATTAGTGATCTTTTAGCACTGGCTGCTATTATGGTACGTCATAAATAAGTACAGCATTATTTATTACTATTAAAATTATCGACACATAAGTTAAGTCAATTAAACAAACGGTACCTGCTTCGCTGATCGAACATTAAATTAACATACAACGTCCCAATACACACACAATCATAAATCATAATCGGATTATTTATTACTTGTTAACTTTGCCCAATCATAATTAAGCCATCAGGCTATATTCACTGTTTAGGCTCCATTCCGGTCTTAGGTTGTAATTTAATATTTTATGCATTAATTTATTATACAAAAATATTACTTAAGTTAATTAATCAAGTAGTAAATTACATCTTTATAACAGGCCATAACTATTCCACAGCTAGGTTCGGACCTCCTCTTAAAATAAACGGGGCTAAAAAAAAAAGTACCTAGTGATAATGATATCCTAATAAACCTTAAAAAAATAGAGGTACATGCATGAATCAGTCTCGCGTTCCCCGCGCAGGGAAAATCAGTCCGCATCGCTTAGCTAACACTGCTTAATTAACAGAAAAAATATCGCTTAACGAATAATATATAAAGTAAACAATATAAAGTAAACAGTGTTAACGCTGAATAGTGATTTTAACAATTTTTAGTTTAAAATAAAAGTAAAAACTTTAACGTTAATAAAATTAAAATAAATTGAATCAAGTTTGGGTGTATGGTGTTTTTGTGACGGAAGTGGTACACACGCAATACAATCCACCCGGTATTAAGTAGGTACATACCGCAACCTATTTACATATGTAACCAACTATCATATAACTTTAAACCATTTAAGGTGAGAGGGGCTGGAACATTTGTAAATGACGCTAGCCCAACGCCCTTCCCACCGTTCCTTTTTCCTACCTTTATTAGATTATTTCAATTGCAAATTTTGCAACTTGCACGGCAGAATTAATAACAACGTTAAGTAATACATAGATTTATAACAAGATTATCCATTGCATTTTACCGCCACTTGATGTCGATTGAAGCAAAAACTTTAATCCGCGCACGAACACACCATTTGCTATGGAATCACGTGCGGTATTGGTTAACAGATTCGATTAATTACATTGAACCCGTTGAGTGCATTTGTATTAGTATATTGAGGTGAAACGCACTTAGCTTAACCCCTATGTTTGTTGAATCCGACTGTGTTGAAACCAGAATATTACGGTTGAATAAGATTTCGAAATGTCAGCTCTAGGGTTGCCATGTGAAAGCTCTTTATCAACTTCGATTGACTTTTTAAACTTTATGTAGGTGAATAGTTAGCACAGTGTTTGACGATGATATTTGATAAAAACGCAGCTGTAAAATAATCTTGTAAAAACTTAAAAAAACTCTAGTTTGATCGTTAATTTATACTAATACCACGACACCTATTTGAAATACTTTACCATTCGAAAGGTATATTGTACTGAATGGATATAATTGTTCAAGCTGAACGAATTTCGGGCGGGCTACTTGTAATATATAAAGAGAGAGTTCGAGTTTTGGGTGTTTGTAAGGTACATTATTTCGAATGGATATAGGCAATATTATATATCATGTATATATTATTATTTTTGAACCCGAACGAAGTCGGCGCGACCCACTAGTACTAGATAAGAAAGATCTGTCTTAATTTAAGTTTCTTTAAAAGCTATTACTAATTCTCAATCAAAGCAATATTTGCTTTTTACTAGTTACAAGTACGTTTAATACAACCTACTACTACTACAAACCTTAAAAAGTCTTAAAATCTCGTTTATCTTTTTCCAGTAAATGTCTATGATTGTTTGTGGTGTAAAATAAACGTGTTTTTATTATATTTATCCTTGACAAGCGTTTTTTCCATTTGAAATGGTAACCCTAATCAGGATTCCCTTGAGTCCTCTATGCACTGCCCATTATTAGCTTCCGTTCGTGTACGATGCATGATACAAGACATCATAGGATAAAGTCCAGTATGACGTCGAGTATTTTAGTTCATTATCAGTTCTAGTCATGGTCTTCCATTTACTCTAAAAGCTCTGTGACAGTGTGACATAAGCGCCACTACGTAGTAAAAAATATATAAGTGAAGGTTTCTCGGACCCCACATATGTCGCTGAGTTTACGACATATTGGGTGACATTTGTTTTATTTCTGACATTCCGTAACATGACACGTGAAAGAACCTGCTGAGCGAAAGTTCCTGGTTAGGTTCCTGGCCTAGACAGACGTTAATGTGTTAGACAAATATTTAGTATCGGATGTTGGTTGTTTGTACCTTCATAATTGAACGATTATTTATGCCTTATAAATGTTCTGATCCGCTCGGGATACGAATTTCTACTAACTGAGGTACAGTATCGACCATTATTTTATTGATCAAATTACAAAAAGGGCAATTAGCTAGATGGCAGCACAATCGATACCAGTGAACAGTACAACAGGATGGGTGATGCGTAAGCAGCATTACGTATAATCAAAGCAACACCGACTCCGATGTAACTGTGAAGCGGGCAGGCATTTGTCGAGCTTGCCGTGTCAATAAACTTGATTCGAAAGTGGAAGACGCTCCGGCTTACATAAGCGAGTAACAATGTGAGCCGCGCCGAAGTATACACAAAGATTATGCCTATGTAGACACCACATACCGTTCTTGGATAAAATACCGTAGCGTTTCGAATATGTAGGTGTCATTAGACCAATCCAGATCCGATTTGTGTAATAATAATCGTAAAAAATATTCTTAATTCAAATATGGTCCTTGTACCAATAATGGATATTTTTTAAGTTTTTGAATAATATAAATTCACCTCTGATTTTTATACATAGCTTTAAATTGTAGTGATATAAAAAGGAGTTCGCGCATGAAAAAATTGTTTTATTAAATAACTTTAATAATTTACAGGTTTACAATTAAAATTAATTTCCTCCAACTTCTCTAGTTATATGATATAAGTCATCCGTTATAAACTTCGTTAAAATGTTTGTTTGCAACGCAAATTTTATCTACGCCCTATTTATTCCCTGGCCATCGATTTGTAATAAGTCAAAGAATTACATAAAATTATTTCGATACACAAATTATAATTCAGTTTCAGAAACAAAACTCTTTATTTACTTTGAGAATATGCGTCAATTTATGTCGAGTACGGTGTGCTATCCATCACATGAACAAGTACTTTATTGTTTCTATAAACATTTGTATATCATCTCCTAAAGTTTTCTTACAATTAAATTGAATTCAAGAATCTTTAACTTAAATTTCAACCGACAATGGAACAATTACAAAACGCGCTCCAAGACCGTGAGCAGTTTAATATAGACACTTAGAAAACACGAAATATTTCAGTTATGTTATGGTTTGATGCTTTTTAACTTTTAATTGTTTTATTCATTGTTGAATCATAAATCAATACACACAAGTACGTTAACCGTCTCTGTTCGCAAGCATTCGTAACGCTCGACGCGTGTCGAAGCTGATTCAGTTATTAGCAAAATGCTTTTATAACCATCCCAAGATACGTAGTACGATTATGTGTTCTAGGTATGCCTTGAAAAACTGCCGCTATAGGTATCTAAACAACTGTTTTAACAGTTTTTGTCATATACATAGTAAATTATTCCTTTCTTCAATACATGTTGAAAACTTTCTACATTTTTTTAAGCATATTGCGTGTACAGAGAGATACGTGATCAAAGAGACAGACAAAAATAATCCAAAAAATATGTTTTGTGCTCTACGTCGATTACAAAGTCTATCGACATTAAAATTTACGAATTTACGGGAACTACGTCAATACATACTTATTAGTTATTACATGTCAAAATTGTTAATGATTTGCTCTTTCCGACGTCATCGAGCATCATCGAACAGCAACAAAACGTCTTGCGTGTAATTAATATTAAATAAAGGTTTTACTCATAAATATTCATACGGCCAAGTAGGTGGAATCTGTTGACCACGCACGATAAACTGAACAATTTACAACCTGTTGGTAATCAAAACAGCGTAGGTTTATGAACAGGAAATGACTGACAGGACATTTAAATCTTCACTGTTTCTCGTAATTTTAAAAGATTTAATCGAAAGTTTTTCAAAATAGGAGCAACCCCTCGATTAATAGTGCCTATCTAATAATAACTGTAGAAGTTCAAGTTCTAAACGTGTTTCGTTCGCAGTGTTAGGAAGCCAGTTAGGAAGCGATATAGTGCAATAATTCCTTTTTAGCTAACAACGTTGATTTTAGCTCAAGTTGGTAATTAGCCAGCAAAAAACCTTGCTACCATACAAATATTCGTCTTTTTTAAACACAATGTTACAATGCCGGTAACCTTCAATGGCAGGAACGTAACGTCATTGACTTACTTGATGACCAGTGTATAGGAACCTGCCGGTGGAACGAGGATCTTACATGGACACAAAAATGGAGCAAGCTCGATAATATGTGCTGGTCGAGATTACGGTTTTGGGATAGATGATTCATTAACCGTTTGAAAAATAAAAGATCTAATTGTTAGTGTAAATCGATCGCTCTTTTGCTAGAAAAACTAAAATAATGAGGTTCTCACTCATAAGTGCAGTGCAGTCATAACGTATCGACTTATTCGATTCCGAATTCTTTAAAAATATAAATGTACATAACTACCCTCACTGCAGGTGCTAAGGTGCCAATGACGGCGTGTTGTCAGGTAGGCAATTTGCCACAAAACATGTAATGAGTCGAAACAATTTTTCTTATATGTTACTTTATTATGAATGATGCTTCGTACACCTTTTTTTGGCATGACACCCTGCTGATTAAGCGTCGCCACCCACGAGTACGCGGCATCAATTTTGCATCAGAAATTCTCAATCGATGGACTGCAGTATTACAGTTGACCGCCTGCCTGTATTTATAACTTACTTAAAGGAAGTAGAATTTCAAGTCATTGCAGATAACAATTTTACGGTTGAAGAATTTCATCAATGTTTCTAGATGTATCGAATTGGTGACGCTAATTAAAAAGACTTTAAAGTACGTTTATTTACACGTTGTTATTTATAAATATAAACAAATAAAAGTATTACATACTGTGAAACGTGACTTTTGCAACATTTTAAAGAGTGTTGTTACCAATATTAAACAGATTCTATAAATCCATTATAAGAAAATAATCCGCGCTGGGCACTGCGCATTGTTGGGTAAATGACCAATCTAAATTATTCTAAGACCTAACTACGGCCTGTCTTTCGGTATCGGGACCGACATATCTACATATATGCTTCCGAAGCACGAAATCGATATTATATTTCACTACTAACGATTACCCATCCCACATTGAACTCGATTAATCAATTACTATTGACATAAGCCATAGCTAAGAACGCTTAAAATAATGCTATAGCTTTTTAATTTAGGTTGATTGCAATGGATGGTGATAGGTTGCAGTAGACCCAAACAGTGGGAAGATTCGAAAAAAGTTGATCCACCGTCTTCGATTTCAATCCATACACGACTTACAGAACTAGGATTGCTCTTCGTAATTGAGGAAGCGTGCACTTATTACCTCTCACGATGCTCCAGTGCGGCTTAATGTAAGGTATAGCCCCTCATGCTGTTCTAGGTCAGATTGGTGGAACGGGAGGGGAAAGTATTTTGTTGTATAATAATGATTTGTACCGTATGTAATGAATCTAAATTAAAAAGGCGAAAATCGGTTTTAAGATATATGGTAGTTTTTTCGATTAAAATGAGGCATTAATTTCAATGCCTGTACATTTAAATATTTGGTTTCTGTAAATAATATTAATGATGGACAAGAATACCTAAGTAGATTAGACGAAGAAGAATTGTAGTCGTCACCTGAATATATTATCTCATATTCAAAACAATTAGCAATCACTAAACTACTATACATACATCCACTATTATTGATCCAATTGATTAAGATATGCCTAACTTACCAAAGCATAAACATCTTACTCTCTCACGCGGACAATATTCATCACGATTCCAACATATTTGTATTGGGCGGTCAACCGGCGAGAAAGACTCTTCGGCGCGGGTCAATAGCTAGACAAAGGCTCAGTGAGATTGTAGTAGTCTCCGATCGGCTCAAATACTTTACGGTGAGTTTATTAATTAAGGCGGCCGACCTTGCGGGCCGCACTTGCAAAGAGGTCGGACGAGCGCGAGCGAGGGAGACACGACATCTCGTCCTCTCGCTTGCACCTCCCCCCTTCAGTACTCCCCTTCGTCCCTCCGCATCCAACTGCCACCCGACAATCGTCTGTCGACTCTGACGTCTCCTCATTGACCTTCCGTTATCTACACGGATTGTCGGCGAGCCGTCAACGGTTTTTGTCGCAGCACCAAATTAATATACCTCCCGTATTAAATACGGATATTAAGACTTTTTCTTTTTTTGGCAATTAAATTTTAGATTAAGATTGTGTAACACCTGTGTTGGTGTAGCATTCGATATTGTTTGGACAACTGCATTTGTTAAAAGTTACGATTATCTACGTCAATTACATAATTAATATAGGTATAAGCATTTGTTTATCTGATAAAACAAGTGTAGAAATTATAAAAACTATATATTGTACAATTTATACTGCTATTTAAGAAGTGGCAATGACAACAAGTCACATCCAAAAGTCGTAACAAGTGTTTTAAAACTAAATAACTTAAATAAATCAAAGCGAAACTAATCAACAAAGAGCTTTAAAAGTCGCTCAGTCGCTGAGCAATTATGGATGCTAAGAGGCGAATCTACAGTAAGCCGGTACACAATGACGTATCATACCAACACAAACACAGCGAGTAGCGGAGAGAACAATCACAGGAGAGCGCGAGCCCGAGATCACTCGAAACCGCACCTTAAGCTCATTGTCAAACCGATTACAATAAACAAACAGGGACAGACGCGGTTGGAATCCTGTCAAACAGGCGAGTTCGAGCGTTGACTTATTATCGGTAGAGCATTTCTGTGAACAACCGTACCGATCTAAAATAAACTCTAAGTTGTTGTTGATAAAGTCCAAAATAAATAACTGAACTCCCGGCACAGGTATAACACGGGCGCCGTCGCTTACTGCCCACGCACACAAGCGTAGCTCGATGCTGCCATAAATAAAAGATTCCTACAGAAACAATTGTTGCGTAGAGCGTAGAAGTGAGTTGAGGCCTCAGTGAATGTACATAGTCGACTAATCGCCGTCGGCCGATCGCGAAAGTAGGTGACCGCCTGTGATTGACGCTCTTGCAAAACCCCGTTCGATGGCATTTAGACTAGATGGCCAATGTGCTAAACCCTCGGCAATTATGAAATGATATTATTTGTTACTCTTTCCAACTGATTTATTGCCACCAACATTTTGTAACTGTTACCATTACAACTACGTTACTCAGTGCAATTAGTTAAGTACTTACTTTCAGTAATAGTATACAGTACATGTAATCACACCGAATTTTATTTCCAGTCCCTAAGAATTCATCCTTAAACGTTCCTAATTTATTATCATAAGGAACGATTTTATTTACTGTGAATATACGAATATTCAAATTATGTTTATATTTCTAAATGTTTACCTTCTTAATCCGAACTCTATAGAATCTCTGTTCCGAGATAACGCCGCTCTACTTAACCTCACCACACAGAGACGCGTAAACATGAAACAATACGGTACAGTGATACAACGTTATTCATGCGATTGAAATGGATACAGGCATAGGAATTTAAACTTTGCGAACAGGACTTAAGTTGCTTAGTGTATATAGCTTTCGGATTTACGTATTCGAGACCGTGGGCGCGGGTAGGTACACTCACACCAGCAAACCGCCGTACGACAGTATGTGTACTCACACATAGAGAAGGAGCATCTGCGTAGGTACGCGGTGACGTTAATGTGTGGGAATGTTAGGGAAATTTTATACGCTGTTCATTTCGTTGAACGTCACACGTCCAAACTGTAATTCACATATGTATTTGTATCATTTTATACAATTAACTTACGAGTTATAAGTTAAAATTAATTCATACCCTTTACAGATATCGTCGCTGATTACGTTAAGTAGCTTAAATAGTTTAGTTAAATATAGATACATCGTTGTCAAATTTTTATTGAATACTAGTAAATGCCCTGGCTTCGCTTCGGAAAAACTACCTTACGCTTAATAATAGCATCTGCATTTTGCTGGGTTTTTCTCGTTCTATGAATTACAAATTACAATATTTATTTACTTATAACTTTTTTATTTATGGACGGATTGCAATGAAACAACTTTAAGTATTAAGTGACGCTTACTGCAATACATTAGTGAAAACCAGAACGAAATCGGTTAATCCGTTTCTGAGATTAGCGGGAACAAACGCACAGACAAACAGACAAAAATTCAAACTACTATTGTTTTGTGTTCTATTGCGTTAATAATGGCCCCTAATAATATTTTTTCTCATATATCGTTCATGTACAGAAATCGATCAGTTAGAATTTTATTATTAGTATAGATATGTATTCATATTTTATATATGTCGATAATATATTTATTGTAACCGGTAAAATTTAACTTTTATTCCAAATGTTCTTATTCCGTGTGAAATTCAATCGGAATTATTTTAATTGAAAAATTTAATTGCAAGATAATAATAATTTCATAAAAATACGTCTATATATGCGCATAGACTTGTTTGTAATCTCTACTCGACAGTCGCAATTAAAGTATCGAGAGAAAAGATTTATTCATTATCATATCAAATCGAAAGTCTAAACAAATTAACGCAAGGCGTTCGGTTCTTACTATAAATTATAATTTAGACGTCTACATTTATAGCGTCACTTTCAGTATAGTTTAATATCCACAAGCATTCAGAGACTGACCAACTGTATTGTATCTGGTAGACTAAGCAACACACAAGTAAATAATGAGTACAGGCACGCTCGAAGCTGCGAATGGATATTTAAATTAAATTAAAACAGCTAATAGTGGCAACACTCATTATTTTACGGGCACAGCTGTCGCTACCACAGAAGGCTAAGAACATGCTTCGCCACATTACACCAGTCGCATATAAGTACTCCATGGTAACATCATTCACGTGTGCTTGGGAGCTACGAACGCAAAGATACTTACATTACGATAAAACAATGATTCAACGTCTGATATATCCGACTGCCTTGTGCGGGTCTGTCGTCATAACATAACAGAAGAACTGAAGCATTGCTTTCACGTCATTTAGTTGTATATACATATATACTCCTCAATTGTTCGAGTATATAGGTGCTCCAAGGTGACACTGATCGAATACACACGCGCTTGGAGCTACGATGGCATGGTACTTAGGTAATTTCTGTTAATGTTTGCCATGTACCTAACCGTTAGGCATGTGTATATCGTCGTATCATGACCTAAAGCCTATGTCTACTACGTCCCTTAGGTTTTATAAACTCCAATGTTAAACCCATTGAATACACGCATACTTGAAGCTACGAATGCGTTGATAACGTACTGACATCAAATAAAACCAAACGATTACAGCACCTACTCATTGGTGGACACGAGTTGTTCTCCGTAATTGGCTTTAAACATTCACCACCATGATTTTCAGAACTAGCAAGTCGAGTAATGGACCTTACGTAGGCGTTTCTTGCATAGAACAGTTGACCAACTATCGGAAGTTTAAGTGGCATGCCGGTGTAGCGTTATTTCATATAAGAAGACATACTGACACATCGTCAAAGAATTCAAAACTGAAATTTTGCATATTATTGCAAAGCAAGTTCCAAATTAGAACAGTTGGAGCGCAGCGCCACCAGAGGCATGATCACCCACACAGTGGAAGATGTCCCTTCCCGGCGCCTATTTTACAAGGCTTAATAATATAGATGAAGTAAGTGTCACAGGTTCTTGAATATTATGTTAAAACTCCAAGATATTTCACTTGCATGATACGCTATGAATTGACCAGGGGCGCACTAGTTATTATCATCGGTTCTAAAGCAAAGTAGTTATAAGGCGTAATTTCCCAACACCTGATAAAAACTCTTAATATGTAGTTTTGGAGTCGGCAGTGTGTTTTATGAGTATGGAATGTTTCTTTTTAACGTTCAATGTTTTAAAACCTGTACCTACTGAGTTCAATACTAGTGTTACGACCAGCGAGTAACGGTACAAATATAACACATAGGTGACAATTGTAGCTCAACGGCAGCTCAAGAAGAGGAATCTTGAAGCAATCCTGGAGTGATTCAATTTTAAAAGACACCAAAATGTATATTCCTAATGACTGAGGTGTTCAAATGGTTTCAGTGCTGTTTATCAATAAATTTTCTATGGTGTTATATGTACATTTCCTCACGATGCTGTCCAGATTATGTCCATAGATATAATTACCTATTATTATTACATATAATTCCTGACACGCACTAAGGATTTCGTAACAAGAATAGTGAACTACTAGAAAACCAACTTGGTCATCAATGTTTTCAATGGCAAGAACATCAACACAAAACAAAATATTTATTTTTACTTAAAGTGGGAGTTGAGAGCTTAAACTTCACCCAAAAGAAATATACAGGTATTTAACAATTTTAATATTATTATTAACTTTTTTTTATTTAACACTACGTATATTGTATGTCTAAAATAGGACCAAAATGGTGATAACAAAGGTATATAAACAATACAAAAGGGGTCTTATTGGTTAGCGGCGATTTCTATGAACAAACTTAAAAGATTCATACCTACATAAGAACAGCGTGGAAAAGATTTTGTTGTTAATTTCTATTTCTTCTGCACATACGATGGTCTAAAATATTATCTATGTATTCCATGACATGCAAATTATTCTGTACTTTAAACTGTGATCATTCATTCCAATCGATAGATTGGTTTTCCAGCTCGGCCGGACACTGCGCTTCACTTCTTGTATAAACGGCATTGTTATTTGACGGCGTAACAATAGGATGTTTAGTGAATTTAAAAATTTCAATAGGCATACCTACGTAGATAAATAACTCCACTGAAACAGTTCCATCTATCACTCAATCTTTAAAACATCACTGCTTAAAACAGGGTCTGAGTCTGGTCATTGTATGGTTGAAATAACTTCTTTTGGGTAGAATATTTCTAAAATTTGAACGAAGAATGGAAAATTATTTAATTTATCATAACTGTTTAAGAGTGTTTACGAAATATTTTCCACATTGCTCTTTATCATTAATAGAAAAATAAAGAAGATTAAGAAATTCACAGCTTTACCGAAAAAATTACGAAAATTAGCTTTACAGACAAAAATCTTTTTTACGTAAAAAAGAGTTTCTGTTATAGAAAAAAAAAGTTTCTAGGCAGTTATTTTTATAATAATGAATATTAAACAGTGACAGATTACGACGTCTATAAAAGCATTCAATTCTGGCCACTGTTTTTTTTATATCTAGAAACGAGCAGACCGAACACATGATGGTAAGTGGTAACCACCGCCCACGTAAATCCGGAAAATCAAAGACGTCACGCCGCGTTGCCAGCCGAGCAGAAAGCGGTAAACCCTTGGCTTTTGTTTATTAAAATTATACCTGTATTTCTCGGTCTTTTAACTTAAGCAATTTGATGTCGTCAGGTAATATACGCTTACTTATAATGATAACTCAAAAGAAACCACTGTTTATATCAACGTGACAACGTGCGAATATATTATCTGTCACTCAAATTGGACAAATCCGGGCGAACGTTACAAGCGGTCAATGCCCCTTTGCAGTGCGAACTTGAAATTATTGGTCGTATTAAACATGGAAAATTCGATCACCAGATTGCTCGTGAAGAATATTGGGCACCTATCAGTCGCGCTCTTTGTTCGGAATATAATTCATGCGACAGACGCCATTTTTTTGTCGTGTTCTAAGTAAATTCTTGCCGTTCGGTCACTGAGGCGTCCGTTTTATCAAATATTTGTAAGTATTCAACTCACAAACGCCTCTGTATTAACATCTTTATAACACAGAAGAGTTTTATTTATGTATTTATGCTTAAGTCTTATTTATGAACAAGTAACTACATCACTACTAGCCGTAATATGTATGTGGTAACTTAAACAATTAATTACATTAGAATTGGCGTCGATCCGAACGTCCCATTGGGTTCCGATTACAAACCAAGAATATTGGACCTATGTACAATAATAAGTCGGCAACCTGTCGCTGACGCCTCTGTTATGCCAGATGTGCACTGGCGACGGTATTAACATAGCAGATTCTTATAACAAAACTCGAGTATGTAAACTGTAAGATTTTGCAATAATATTTTTACGTCACAATAGGTATACAAACATAATAACATTACGCGCAACGTGTTAAAGTTAACAGCGACAACATTAGATGACATCAGAATATTGCTTTTAACAACCTGCTCATCATTTATATATCGTACTTGTAAGAGCAGATGCTCGTAACAATGAAGATTATTTAATTAAACCTTTGATTAGGTTTTTTTATTTACATCTTTAGAACTTGAAATGCAGAGTTTTATTCGGCGTGCGCTATAAACAAAACACCTTTTCCAATCGGTATTAGCAGAAAAACTGGTAACTTAGCTATAACTTATTTGGGACAACATTTAATCATTAAAAAAAAAATTGCCAAGGGTTCCAAAGCCTACAACCAGAGCCCTGAGTTTCAATCCTGCAGGCAATAACTAATTCACACAATTTTGAAATACATAGTATGAAGTAGCAACTTTAACATCGGAAAATATACTAAACTCAATTAGCTAAAAGTGAGACACAATATCAAAAATCGATCACCAAATCACATAGACGACTATTTATATTCGCAGTACATTTTGGGGGGTAACAGCCTCGGTCTACCCTTAAGTCCAAGCCAACCTCCTCTGCTCGTGATGTTCCTATTGAACAATGAGGCTATGGCGAACAGTGCCTCCTGTTGAAGGTTGCTGGCCTATGTACCACCCACTTAAATCCCGACGGTAATTGCATGGTGGGTGGGTATTATGTCCGACTGGCTAGGTACATCCTAATATCGACTGTGAAGTGTCTCGTACGTGTTTCGATCGCATTGTCATTGGGCCAGTAGGGATACTTATAATCAGTACCAGTTAAGATTCGTAAGTCACTTTTGCAGTTTTCAAGTTCATTATTTACAATTAATTTAAGAAACCCGGTTACGTAACCAGCGTAACTTAGATGATTGTACAGTAGTTAACTACTTCTACTTCGACAAACAATTTAGTCACTATAGAACTACGCGCTGCGTGTTGTTAGGCAAGTACATAAAATTTATAGTTGTAATAAATAATAAATACATTATAAAGTAAGTCCAGTATATAAACAGGAAAAAATAAGCAATTTATCTTCGACATTGGTACCTACTCAAATGATTGCGCGATCCACCTGAATGGAAGGATTATGAAGAAAAATATGATTTAATTATATGTATATAACGATGTTACTTGTGCAGTTTATGATAATTCGAAGTAGTTTTGCTTGTGGAAGGCGCGAGGCCTTGCGCGTCGCGTGACGTCATACGTCCGCGACCAAGATCACACCGCGACAATTTACCTGCTTTATTGTTAGCTACATATATTTATCTACTGACGTCATATAACATATAACAATGATAAAATAATATATAATTACAAACAAATTGTTACATCAAAGTAGATTTGAACATCACTTCTCAAAAGCCAAACGAGGCCGTCGCTTCAACAAGTTTATTTTGAGTTTAGAGAAGAAGCGGCAAGAAACTCCTGAAGAAAATAAATATCTTTTCACATACAGGAGACACCTTTTTAGTGAATAAGTATTATATCGTCCGCATGTCCAATAACTTTTAATTTAAAAATATAATCCTTTATAATATTTTTTTATATTACACCTTTCGTCATTTATTTCAATAAGTAACTTGTAACTTCAAACTAATAGCGTCCTAATTTCAACCCTTTTGTAGCTTATTTCAGAAAAGAATTCGACCACAACTGGGAATATCATGACATTCCTGGGTCACAACGCTACATTAAAATGTCAATTGAAAATCAGATTATTTCTTTTTTTTTTGACAAGAAAACCAATGAATATACAATACGGCGACAAGCCGGCAAGCAATAACGGCAGACGGTTAGGTATGTCAACGATCGATTGTTATTTGAGACCAGTCGGTGTCTACGTGATATGTCTCGTATCGTACCGTCTCCTAGAGTTCCATATATCCAATGAAAAAAGTACTCTAATAGGATCAAATGGGCCTGTATATCTGTAGGCACATGTGTCATAAAATGTCTCTGAATCAACTCAGCGGTAAAAATAATCATAGATACATACATAAATCGATGACGCAGTCACTTATATTATTTTATAAATTTAAATAATTTAATTTAAATAATTCGACTCTAACACAAATTACTATCCTATTACAATGTGAGGTGGAGATTAAGTACGAATTCGTCAAGGGCATTGTGTGATGTATCGTAATCATAACGTGACGTAAATGAAAAACATTATTCCTAAAAACATTCCTTGCAATATGTACAATACAGAACCTCGTCTCACCCGACCCCGATACTGACTTTACTGATGTTTTCGATAAAAGTAAAAAACGGACACATTATTTTTTATACACTTTAAGACCAGAATAAATACGAAAAATGTAAGTATGCAAAAGGAGGTCTTATTCCTAGCGATCTCTACCTAACCGAATAAGGATGAGGTCTTGTTGCTAGCGATATCTTCAAATATACTTATAACCGAGTAAATAGAAATTTACCTCGTTTTAGATGATCTGGTTTTAAAGCTCTCATTAACCGACGGCTTGTTAATCGTGATTGACAGAGTGAAGCAACTTCGAGTGCTTCACTCTGTAGTTGGGTGACCTCGACTAGTTCTTGAAGTCTCCTTTGAATTTCTTGAAGTCTCCTTTGCTTTGGATCGAGAGTTAAGCTCTCGGTCTCGTTAATTATCATGAGACAACAATAGTAATCCTATGTATAAAGCGGCAAAAAAAAATAGGACGTAACTCCTCTAACAAACTGCTATGGAACATCGTGATAGAGTATGCTTGTGAGCCTTTTCGATTACGAGAAAAAGCCCGTGCCTTACTGAAAAAAGCACTAACGGATTTAAGCCTAGGGATTATACTAATATGACTCATTTAAACAAGTTATCAAACGCACAAGATGTCAATTAGACAGGCACTATTTTGTATAAAAATCTTGTAAAACATTTATTATACACACTTGTTATTTATAGTTTTATGATGCCAAAGTAACCTTCCTTCTCATAAATTTGCAGAAGTTGAAATATCTCAAATATATATCACGTTGTCACGCCACAATGAAGTCTTGATTTCTATTCCAATAATTTTATTCTAACTAGATATATGAACCAAAAAAATAGTGTCAAAGACCGAGACGGTCATTTGTTATGACTGTTATTGAGATTCAGACGTTAAAACAAAATATTATAGTAAGGAATACTTTGTAAAGGATGAATGGATTTTAATTTTATATGTGTTTATACAAAACTTTGTCTCGATTTCACCATCACCACTCCTACCTAACTCTTAAAATAAGGGTAGTGTAGACCACACTCCGCCATGCAGAATCATTGTTGTTTTCTAAACAATTAAACTCAGTGTAGATAACGGTATTGATAAACTAAAGTATGGGAATTGATTGGTTATATTTAAATACTCTCACTGTTTTAGTATTAATGATTACTAAGTCTATACTTTTAAAAGTCAAAGCATTATCGAACCTGAATCTACAAAGACCCACCTAATAATACGAATTTCCTTGTATCCGATACTTTTCAGGACCCCTGCACCAACTAGATTCGTGTAGCTTTAAGGTTATTCTAGTTAATTATATTATTCATACAATATATACATATTATTCTTACAAAAAAGCGTACTACAAAATACATTAGTTGTAGAAAAAAATTTACTATCGCTAAAGAGTCATTTCTTTCAGATACATTTTTTCCTTTTATTGTTACTTTTATTATTGACACTCACTATCACAAAATGTGTTTCGTAATCTGCCACATTTCAGATGACTGTAAAATAATGTTTTTTTAAAATATGTATAACGTGATAAAAAAATTTATTCGAAAGCTGCCTTTTTTAATATGTATGTAGTATAACATAATAAAAAATTTTTGAAGTAGGTTTTCATACTTCTCAAACTTTCAAAGCGCTGATAGCCCAACAGCGTATATTGATTCTATGGCACAGTTTTATATGTGCTTTTGTGTTTCGGAAGGGAGGTTATGTATCTTTGTGTTTATATCGTTCGGAAGCACATATTAAACCTAACGGACATTTTCAAACACTTAGAATTTGCGAGTAACCTCTACACCTCTCCGCACTGGAGCAATACAGTACAGAGCATAAGAGACTATGCGCTCTTTTTCCACAATTACAAAAAAGGCCCATTTTTTGCAATAAACCTCTTACAGGTTGCAGTGCAGGCAAAGGTACAGAAGGGCCTTGTGATGGTCACCGCCACGCACATCACAACAAGAATCGAAGAAGTAAATCGATGACCTGAAAAAACCTTACTAATGTTTGAGTACCATTTAGGTTAGTAAGCCCAATTACCTCCGAGATAAATGACGATGACCTTGTCGATTGCTATATCGGTGGTACCACGAACAAGGTGAAATAACTCGTAATATAGGATAGATGGAGCCACTAATCGCTGCCATACTAAGAGGCTAATGATTTCCCAGGACCATAAACAAAACCATGAACGGTGAGCAGGTCCCACAGGGACTAAGATTATACACGATCTAAATATTTAACCATGAAACGTATCTACGTGTTTCAGTTGCAATATGCGTGATGATGGTGTTAAATAATAACAAATGAATAAAATAAACGTTTACATACTCGCACCCCCTCTTTGTTGCTGTCCCTGTGTTGCTAGTGGCATGAATATACACAAATATGACATTACAAACACCCATGACCCGAGAACAAACATTTACCTGTTACATAAATGTCTGCCCCGGATGGAAATCGAACCCGAGACACCACGCTCGGCAGACAGGGTCAATACCAACTGTGCTAGGTGGTCATAAATGACAAAGACAGCGGTGACTACTTACCATCAGATGATGCGCCCGTGTGCTTCTAGGTCGACTATTACTCAAAAACATGTGTAAATGAAAAACTTAGTAGTTAGTACTGTGTTCTTTGATAGACCGCTAACAGGAAAAATAAATGTAGACGTGGGTGGAATATGGTCCGCGCCTGCCTGTGTGTGTGTGTACTTCCACCGCTTGCGCTTAGGCATTAGTGATTTAAAATTAAAAGCTTCCAATTGGATTTTATTAATATAGATGAGTAAATGCAGAACGTATGATAAGTGTGCACCACACCAGAGTGAGACAGAGAACAGTGCAGTGCGACCTCGCGTCTCATCTGCTATGCTTAATCGGGTCGAGCGTTCAATGTCACAGACGTCATATAGTGGTACAAAAACGAGCGACAGCGTATCCACATTTTTGATTTGATTGATGTGATTAGATATAGGGTCGTGATTAAGTGAAATTTGTAGATCGTGATCATTTACGGACATTTTTAGCGACCTCGGAAAGAGGAGTTGGATTTGTCTCTGACGTGTCTTCCGAAGAAATCAAAGTTCTAGAGTCCCCAACTGTTTTTTGCATTTTTCGATAAACCAAAATTTGAATGCCTTAACTACTCACTGTATAAACATTAGAAACGCTTGTCACTTGTGACTTATGTGTGAGCTAACTACGCCTGATGGTACAAGGTGCATCACTTGTAATTTTCGTAATTGTATTTTATCAGTTACCATTATTACCAGTTTATATTTAGTTTGGAGCAAGAATTCATCCGTACAATATGCTGATATGACGCAATTTTTTTTTTATATATATATATGGATTAACTTGACAAGTAACTAATAAAAATAATTCTCTCATTATAATTCCGTTTCCCATAATAATATGTAAAGTCAAAAGTCTGACATGTGTATATGTTAAATTATATAACTATTATTGTTTTATTTTAGTAAATTATATCAAGCCAGCTTACTTTGACATAACTTCGAAAATACTTCACCGTGATTGACGTTCCTGACTTATGAGGTGTAAAGATACTGGTCATAGAACAAAGCTGTTGCAATTGATCCTAATAAAAATTAAATTTAGATTGTTTAATGCCTTTGAGGCAATAAAAGCCCAATGCAGAATATGTCTCTCATAGCACCCCTCCACACGGTTTCAGATTCTTGATTACTGGAAGGGTTAGTAAATAAGCAGATTAAGAAATTCTTAAGCCACCCGAAGACCTCCAACAAGTTTGAAAAATGATGTACGATAATATCCGGGGTACACAGAGATTGATTCTCACGGAAATCAAATCATATGAATAAAATAATCAATATAAAGGAGCTCAATCGAAGACACTTGGATTATAAGAAGATTCTCGAAATTATTATGTTACTTACTCAGAAATACATACATGCTCCATATATTAATGTCTTTTTAAACAAGAAATAATAAAAATCTACTTGTCTAGTAATCGATCAACCAATACAATTTAGATAAATTTTAAACATTCACTGGTGACTCATTATGAAAACTTGTTAACAGATATAAATCGTAAACTACTACTCTATTTTATACCATGTTGACTAGCCATAACTTTTCGAAACTAACGTAACAACGTATCTAATAGTTTTATTTTCCTGTTTACGATAATGATCTTGTGATCCAGTACCGACTGTTGTTACCGTGTAATGGAAATTTTAAACATTTTAACAAATTAGATAACGTATCGGTAACCGTATACTAAATTAATACAAGAAGTGTAAGTGAACTTTGTCGCCGCGACGAACAATGGCGAATAATTCCCGTCATAGACTAGTGAGGTGAAGCGGTTGAGTGCAGAAGGTTACGTTCCACAATTACAAACGTCAACTAAATCCAGGGTCCATACTTTTATGACATCGTCGTCATCGACATCTGTGACGGCAGAGTGAAGAAGAACCAGCGAAAGGGATTATTACTAACCCTTCTACGTAACGACCGAAATAGTTTTAATTTCAATTAGTACTAAAAGAGATGACAGCTAACCAGACAAGTAAAGTCGGGGTTAAATTAGGTAGTACTGAACCCAGCGACGTCCAACAAGAGTCCACAACAATTGCACCACGAGTAGATGCGGTTGAATTAAACTCGAAAGACGCACGGAGCCTTAAACCCTAACAATTGTCGCAAACTCCTTACCATTTAACGGATGCTCGCTAACTAGCATTATGTCATTATCGGCGTGGACCTGTCTAAATTGCACGATAGAATTTGCTCGTTTCCTCAAACAAAAAATCAATACTAACAATAAAATTGTTTCTGAGCGGAATTCGTGCATTAAAAGCATATTTTTTGGAAATTTGAATGTACATAGGTAGGCTTTGGTATCTATGTAGAGGTCGAAATATTTTTTTTGCAATCTGTCTGTCTGACCACGTATCATACTAAAACCAATGAACAGATTTCAATGATACCTGGCATATTAGTAATTTGCATTATGGGTTATTATAATCTACGATATTTATCATCCTCGGAATGGATCTATTTCCGCGGAAAAGAAAATAAAGGTTAATATGGACGTTATGGCTGCAGTTATTATAATAAATTAATATTTTTCTAATACATAGAACCAAAAAAAAACCCAAAACAATGCGGGTGTTAGGAGTGTTTCTAAACGTAAGGTGTAGGTTATGTAGATTGAAGTTAGGCCAGGTTGGCTGGTTGTAAAATAAATTTAATCTTTATCATGGCTAAAGCCATGTATGTCCGCTTTTAATTTTACCAATTATATTTACTCGAATAGAGACAAATGACCTTTTATACAAAAAACATTATTATACAAGACTAGGGAAAAGTAAGCGTAAATCCTCACAATTATTACTATTTAATAAAAAACCTTATTTAACAAAATATGAGAGATTACAAAAATGAAATGACAATTACAAAAATGACAATTAACATGAAAAATAATAATTAAACCACGTTAAATTATAAACAAGTGACTAAAGACAATGAACAACATAACTGTGGCAGAAAACTTTGTGACAAAGAAGAAACCGGTTTTAAATAAAGATTACATTTTTTGTGTTAATAAACTTGTAAAAATCTTTAGCATAAATATATTTATGTTACACAAATAAACAAAAAAAAAAGTTATAAAGTTTGTGTGGAAGATATGTACAAATTTTAGCACATATAGTTATGCTTCCCTTTACAAGTACAACATAGTAGCAATTTCTATCTTCAGTTTTACTTCAAACTATTACATATAATATCCTTTCGGCACCAAATTATCGTACTAATATTATATTATTTTCATGCTATGATTACCTGTTACTGTGATTATATGTACCAGTTTTAAAACTTAAAGCTCTTTCGTGTAAATTTCTATTTCATGTAATTTGCTAATGTCCAAATACTGCATTTCGAATTTTTCAAAGATATTTTTTTAGTTAAAGGAACATATCGTCTGGAATCCTATAGTCTTGAGGTTGGAGAACTCTTCACAATATTCTGGAAAGGAGTGAAGTCTGGCAATCCCTAATGGGCCACCCTGGTGTACAATGACAATAACAATTAACTCCCGCAATATGAAAAGACTCGCACTAGTAAGTGGAGCAGTAAAGGGGTGTGATGTGTAACGTTATCTTGATGATTGAAATATGTGACTATATCTATCATACTAAATGTTAATTTATTTACAAAGAATTCACACGATCGAGATTAGTTCTCATACATTTACCTTACCTGAGGTGCATGGACTGAAGTCAAATGAGGTGCATATTGCACAAAATTAGTTTGAGTGCGAGTAGAAAAGGCATTCCGAGCATAACTTTACTGCACTACAACTTGCAGTGCGAGCACCTACCCAAATTATAAGTAGATTATGATATGAAATATGACAACTATGTGTATTTAATACCATCTTTCCGAGTCAATTGCTTAATAATTACGAACTAAGATCTGAGACTAACTAAGAGACTTCACAAGGAATCCGCAAACTGGCGCTTACTTCGGCCAAAGGTACAATAAAATACAAATCAATACAATGTACTTTACCATCTAAGGCTATATCGCTACTTACCATCAGGTGCGAGTGAAGTTTAGCATTGACTTAAATAAAAATACTTTGTGATCCTACGAGGTATCATTCTAGGAACTCGTTCAACCAATTCTAATTTAGACGCGGCTAATTTATTAGGTAAATTATGAATTATTTTTCTTGATATATATATCAAGAAAAATGTTAACTGTACATTTGGTTAATCTTTGATTATTTTTTATTTATTTTGTGACTCCACATTAACTATAGATTGAGATGCCTCTGAGTAATTTCAAATCAATAATTATTAATTATTATCATTACTTAATAATTATTACTTAAGTAAAATGTAACGGTAAACCGGGGTATCAATATAAACAAAGATGCTTGAGTAAGATTCGAATATAGTCCACACAAATTCGACATAATTTGATTTGTAAAATGTACACACTGAACTGTATAAAATTGCGTAAGTTAAATTAGGCGCATATTGCACAAAATTTGTGTGAGTGGAGTGGAGCGGGCATTCCTCGTGATAAATCAACGCTTCAAGTGTGTATTGAGGACAAGTCCGACCTAGGAAAGGTAAATGCCTCAATGCTAGCTGCGGGCGGAGGCGAGAGGTCGGCCGCTACAGCTCGGCCCCGAAACAAAATACGCACTATTTGCCAATACACGAACGATGCAATGATGCTCTCGCGTACAGCGATCACTGAATCATATGAATTATTTCCTTATTAACCTTCTTTATTCATCTATAATCGTAATTATCTAACTGGCTCGGTAAACGTTGTTTTTGAATATATCTAAATAACGTCACATTGATTTATAATTATCACAAATATATAATTATCACAACTAATGAACTGTTGTTTTTGTTAGTGCGTTTTTAGCGATCCTGTAATTCCTGAACGACTTATTTTATCTAAATAATTTGTTATGTCGAGATAATGGTTCATGGTATAATCCGATTGAATATTATATTTGTCAAACAAAATTATGCATACTACAGATATTACAGAACAATATATGCCGAAATAGCTTGTTAATAAAATCCACTAAATATGATATAGGTACGTCAAATTCATTTCTTGTTCTACTCATTGGAAAGGTAGGTGAGTATGTTAAAATACATACGTAGGCCTTGCAAGGCGTTCAAAATGTTAAAATTATTGGTAGCTACATTATTCAACAACCATAAACTATATAACCATAAACTCGGCAATCAACATAATAAGCATACACATTATTACGTTTAGTTTTGTATTTTAGCAAGTTTGATTTGTATTGTTCTTCTTTTGCTACACAATGCTCCTGCATAAAACAGAAAAAAATGACCTAACAAATTTTAAAAAATATTACTCCATCAACACTCAGGTTTGTTTAGTATTTCAAAACACAAGAAAAAAGTGTATTAAACAAACTGTATTATACCAAGAAAATAAGTAGATATTAATGCATACATAAGTACTCTTTTGGTATTACAATAAATCATTTATAATTTTCACATTAATTAGAGATTAACTAGAACCTCCATGATATTGACTTCGGGCTATAAGTATGACTATTTACCAACGAAGACTTAATCCGTCGACAAACATTGCCCCGTTAAGGTACTCCTACTTAGATAAATCTTTATGGTTTTTATGTCGATAACTGACGATGATTGCTTATTAGCTTTTGACACTCACTATCATCGATTACCTGCATAACCTACATAACAGAATTGAACAATTAACATCTTGAAACTGTAAATCGCCAAATAAAGTGAGTCATTTGTAATGTATGGCACCGCTCATATCGACATAATATAATTATTAATTTTATCATTATTGTTCCTGCGTACTTAGTTTTATTCTATGATAAAATTGAATATGAATAATTGTATTTATAAATATAGAATTAAATGTTTTATTATTCAAAATACGCAAGATCAGTTTCAAACGTCTAAACGACTATATTAAAGCAAAAAAATATTTTGATAAAAACCTTCGTTTTAATAATAAAACACCTTCCTTATTTACTACTCGATGCAAGATAATAAAAACTTTAGAAGAACTCCCTCAGATAAAACGATGTTAGTGAAAAATAGAACTGATTAAGAATTGGAAGAATTCAAATTATAAAAATATAAAATACTTATATTTCAAAAAAAGTTTTTAAAATTTGGATATATCTATTATTAATACAATGCATCTGGAATACCGGATTTACCGTTACCGTAATTAAAATTTAATGTGTTGTTTTAAAAGATGTGCTGAGGAGTTGCTTTCGCCGTTTCTTCTCCTCAATGTTAAAGAAAGCACTTTTTCAAAACGGTACTAGAAGCAAAAAATTACGTGCATAAGTGTATTTACGGAATACCTATATGATTAAAGTATTTTGAATTTTAATTAATTCTCCATGTAATTTTAATGTTTCATGTTACAACTCGCTTCATTGAAAGAAAGCATTGTAATGAAATTTGCATACAAGCTATAAATAAATCGAAATCTGCAATCCCAAATACAACTTAAAGTGCAGAAAAATGTCATTGAAATAATGGACTGTTTAAAAATAGGCTATTATCACAAAATATATAATTATGATTATCCCATAAGATTCTAGAACAATTCAATCAAGTTTGGAGTGTGATTGCGAAACTGCTGATCGCAGCGGCTCGGACGTCCTCGGAGCCACGTGACCGCATGCGCGTGCGCAATTATAACAATCATAACTGCCGCGTGGTAGGGTTACGCTGCTAAATTAAGAATATATGCGCCTTAGGAATAACAATCATAATATTATAATTTTAGGTTTTTTTTACCTTAATAAGTCAACATGGAAAATCAGATATTGCGACATTTATTAATCACCAGCTCAACCACTCTATGTTAAAAATACATGATACGCGTAAGTAGGTACCACTGAATCTTCTCCCTGTTAAATAATTCTAAGTCAATCACAGATGTTTTACACTCATTATGAATAATATTTCCTTATTATTAATCCTAAAATTAAATTTGAACATTACTCGTGTAAATTATATCCAAAATAAACCTACACACTTCATCGTTTATAGTAACACGCGATCACATCTTTTTATGATAGGTGCCGAGTTCTTATCTACGTACGTAACGTTGAGATAAAATCAAATATTGAATATTTGTACGACCACACAATATAATATAGAAAGCATTTGCGCCAAAAATAACAAATTTTAATAATGCACATGGACTCGTAATTCTAAGCTATCATCACACTAATAAAGTATTTCGTATTTAAAGCCTAACCAATTGTAAAGGATTAGTGCAAGAGACGCCGTCTTCACATGGCGACAAATTTTACTACATACGAGTAAAAATTATTAATTACTATAGTTAATAATCATTTCTGAATTTGTCGACAACCGTGATAATTCACTTGTATGTTTACTCTCCTCATGATTTACATTCATCTTTAAATCTGATTTAAACTCCAACTGATCCCAATAATCCTTTTCAGCTTGTCGGGGGATTAAAATCAGGGACTAATTGTGGCGGCTACAGTAAAGATGTCCATGAGAGATATCGAATAACCCTAGAAAGATATGTTGTGATTATACTGAAATGTGTCGATTCTTAATACTAATATAAGAGAGAACCTATTTGAAAACAATATGTGCAACTATGATACTGTATATGATTCTTATTTATGATTAATAGTCAAAATACAAACAAGCAGGCTAAAAGATGAGAAATGGTCACAAACAGTACGTATTCAATACAACCAACTTCACCATTGCGTTATCTAAAAACTAGATTCGATAAGCGCTGTTTAACTGGCTACCCAGAAATGTAACCCAAACTCATTAAAATATTTCTCTCAATTCTGGAAGGGTGGTAGCTGGACAAGTAAGTAAAGAACCCTACGACTAATACTAGGGACCTAGCACCATAGCTTAGTCCGTTATTGTACAACTCGGTTCGCCACGAGTAGGGGAGATTGGCTTGAACTGGAGAAAAGATAGAGCTTCGTGCACTCAAAAAAAACATTTTCGTTAGGACTAAAAACCCAAAAGAGTTCAGCTAATTACTTAATCAATTGAGTCTAGCTACTAAAACCCAGTAGAAAAATCCAATAAACTACTGGTCACATTCGATATTGTTCGCTACCAATTATGATCGACATGTCACCACAATTGAACTACGAGCGCTTCAATAAAGAGATAAACGATTCCACTGACAAACAGGCGAACAAGCAAAAACGTTTCAAGGAGCTCACTGCAGCGCGTGCGATGCGGCTCGTATATGGCAAGGTCGGCGAGTGCACGCGACATCCACGCAATCACTTTCACTACGCGTCTTGCCAAACGCACCGCAGATGTGCTTACGCTAGATCGGCTGACAATGATGATCAGGATAATATTAAAATACAGGTTAGATTGTATCCTACCATTTGGCAGTTTTAGTATGTTGTTTCCATTCGATGCAGCTACGTCAAACAATTTTTTTTCCGACAATGTATTTAGCTGGTCACTGTGCTATCTCCATATTTAGTTCTTAGCTCACTCGCTACTACTATGCAATCAGCGTCAAGATGTTGCGAATCAAATACGCACTAAATTAATAACAATAGAATAAAATTAAAATTAAACCAATTGTCAAAATACGCCATCCAGTTTATGTATTAGGTAGAAAACATTATTGGCTGAGCGCATTGTAGTCACCGTTTCACATGATTGAATAACAGGTAAATAAATCAGGAAATCTCTTGTCAGGGGGTATCTAAATATGAGCTTCGTCCTCACTATTGCTGATTTAATGTAAAAACAGAAAAAGAAAAAGCATAAAGTATATTTACAAATGGAAATGGAAATACTGTGAATCCGGTGTTAAAAGGTGATTTCTAAACCAAAAACTGCCCAAATGGCACACTACGCAAAAAATATCAATTCGTATTTTTAATGCAATTGTTTTAAATCTGCAAGCAACCAGTAAAGTTGATTATCACACTTATTTACATTTTGTATTATTTTATCGCTGATATCCGAGTACAGCTAAATCTCTAAAACTGTGTCCTACGACTGCGTTTTCATTAAAATTATAATGTATGATGAAATTTGAATATTATTACAGTTCTGCTATAAAGCATCATTAAGGCTTTTTAAAGCAGTATTATTTTTTATCACGAAGATACGGTTTTAACAAAGCAATTATAGGATAGAAAGGATTGTTACATTATTGTTATAAATAAATTTATAACATGTACACAACTTTACGAATCGTAATATAAGTCTACGAACTTATAAAAAATATTCAATATTCGATACGGTAGCGACTATCGAATTCGTTTAGGGTAAAGATTAATGCTGGAATTACTACTTAGTAGACCTGGCACAATCCGCTGTTTAAAATCGTAAGATCACTTACGACTTGAAGCATTTTGAACTATAATACAAATAGTATTTAGGTGCACTGTTAAAAGCGCGCGGCAGCGAACGGCCCCAGGGCTTTTTAGACCTGTCACAATCGGCTTCTACGTCCAATATAAAGTGGTGTGAGTGATTAATTACCATTACGTTGACAAATTAAATTTTTTTTTCATTAAAATTCAGTGAGTGAATCTTCTGTGAGATACATTATGTCTACTTACATTTTTAGCACTAGAGACATCTATATAATAATATAGTTAACGGTACAATGCGTTAAACCTATTGTTTCGAAGGTTCGCGAAGGATCAGCGGAAAACAATAACTGCTGTAGAAAGCAGGCACTGATTAGAACTACTTCGAGCACATTAGGCGACTCTCGCCCTTATGACTTGTGTAAAAGGACGAATATCACGTACACAGTTTGTTATATTACATGATACAATAATTTATTGTTTTCCTAAGATTGTTGAATTCACGCAAAAGGCATGGAAAATTACTGAAAACCCGAAATTCAGTACAAATAGGAGACGAGGCCCACAGGTTATTCGGATACAGAAGCGAAGAGTTCTCTCTACGAACCGAAATACCTACTATCAACGAGTACATTTGGGACTGTTTATTAGGAAGTGACATTATTATATCTCGGTAGTCTTCGTATTACCCCGTAGTGTAATAAGAGAACGTCGTATACGACAACACGGCGACTCCCAAATTACGAACAATAATTCAGATTACCAAATGCTATTTAAAGTAGCTAAACTGTACTATCATCCATTCTGTCACATCAGTGCCTATAGCGCATCAACGTTACTGACACGTTTCCCTTATCGCTCAATTCATTTCAGCGTAACTGTCGTGCTTTCGTAACTTGCTAAGCTCACGTAATCAGTTACAAAGCACGAACACAGTGTATGCACAGAACCCAGTCTACTTCGTGTTTATTTTTGCTACCTGTTGTGACATAGCATATATTGTGTGAATAGCAATGACCAATAAGAATATCTATCATAATTTTAGGCAAACCCGTAGTTCAATTGGTAGACACATTGCCTGTCGAGCTAGAAGTCTCAGCGTTAAAATAAAAAATGTTTAATATTTTTTTATATGGTCAACGCTGAATTACAAATTAAATATATCAATCTATGCACCAAAATAATTTCATTTTAATCTGTGGCTTTGTTGCCATATAGCGGGAATTGAAGAATGTTGTATATGTCGAGACTGTAAAATTGATATTTCTTAAAATTCAACATTAGAGAGGTAGTTAAATTTTTATAAATAATACTCGAAAGTATTAACAGTTTCGTATTCGGTTCTTTTTATAATAGCTTTGTAGACATTTATAGAATGGATTTAAGTTCAAGTTTAGCAAAGTATATAAAATATTTTTTGGTACATTTTGGGGTAAATTTTTAATTGACTGGACTACAAGACTTAGTTAAAAACAAATTTTGGACAAATCCTATATGTCTCTTAGAGTATATTACGGTGAAAGACCCATATATATTCATGACGCAAGCTAGTACATGTCATACGAATAATATACCAGAAATTAACCAACGTATATACATATTTACATATACAACTAAATTGCAATTACAACAAAATGGTCTTATTAAAGTAACTAATAAAAACCAATTTGTATAATTCCATTTTACCATTGACTACAAGATTGAAAGAAATTAAGATAAGTATCGTGAGGTTTACTGTCAATCCTCACTTGATCAGCATAGTGTATTGTAGTTATAGATTTCACCTCTCCTTACATTGGGAGATCAAATCAAAGCTCAGCTATGGGACAGTAGTAACGATATTTGGTTTATTCACTTTATACAAATATACTTACCCATACATATGGGTAAGTGCTTTTTGTTTTCAGAAAACATTTAGTTATATGTATTTTATATTGATTTATCAACAATATATTATTATAAGAAACAACAATCTAATCATATCTGTAACTGATTGTTAATTATGTCTATTTACACACAAAGTACTTCTTACTTTTTACCGTAAACTAAGTACGTTATTCAGTTCATAGAACAATTAAAAGTAAGTAGCGTGATGCAGTGCACAATTGTAATGTAGGCAAATCACTTTTCACATACATTCATGTCGAGTAAATACATATAATATTGCAATCAATGCAAGTCTACTCTAACGTGGAAAAAACATTCAAGAGCGTGCACACATAAACTTCGTCGATAACAACGTGTTAATACCGCACTTTTTCAATATATAAAATTTTCTCTCATAAACCTTATAGACGAGTACATTATGTTCAAAATTGAGTGTGCTCGGCGTCTTCATGGCGACAAAACTATAGAAGTGAAATGGATAAACTATTCAAAGGTCAATAAAGCAGTCAACGGCCGTGTTTTACAATAAATCATACGTTTTTATTTATAAACCATATTTTACGATGTTACTTTGTTTTTTATATAGGACCATGGCCCCGCCACAACCCTGCACGTAACTTAAATCATCACGTTCACTTAAATCCATCCAACCTTTGGAAGTTCATTTCTGGACATAGGCCTCCTCTAACTTACATCGCTTTGACCGGTCCTTCTGCTTTCTGCCAATAAGAGAGTGTGTTAAAATATGACCACCCCATAACCGCTTCTGCAGCCTAATCTGTGAGCTGTATCGGTAATTCTCGTTTGACTACGGATTTCATTAGTGCAAATTCGATCTCGTAAAGAATTGGCGGGCATAGCTCTCCATAGCATGCCGTGCAACTTTGAACTTCTACAACAATTAATTTAGTAACTGTTAAATCTGACACTTACGCAAAAGCTATTCCATAGTTTGAAATAGTTTAAATGATCGATTTACATAAAATGGTCGACAGAAATAGCTTGATTTCTAAACCATTTCATACTTTAGGCATTTTGTAATAAATACAGCTATGTACGTCATTTTTTGTTCACATTACCTTTTCGAAAATAAAGTAAAACACGTATCAATTATGGAGTTTATTAAAAAACATACACCGAGCCACATAAAAGATGCTACACACCTTGCGTAAGCAATATGAAGACGTAACTAAATAAAGTCTCTTTTCTATTTGACAACTGTATTATATATATTACACTTTTTTGCAATTAGATTTTGTTTTCCTAGGAATACAAATGTTTTACTATATATAAGACATACGCTATTTTATGAACATTTAAATGTCCTTGTCTGCAATACGTATATTGAATCAACTTCAGTTGCTTTACCGCACGTCAAGATACTGTACGACTATGAAAATAGGCAAAATAAACAAGTCTAGCTGTTTCTACGGCCGGAAACTGTCTTATCTTTCCAATACCATATTATACTTAGAAGGTCTATCAAGTTTACCCGCGAGAACTGGTAAATGAGTGTACCATTTTTGACGTTTCTTTTATGTTAATAGCCCACAAACGAGCAGACGAGCCACCTGACGGTAAGTGCTCACCGTTGTCCATGGAAATCAGCAAGACCAAAGGTATCTCTGATGCGTTGTCGGCCAGGAAATGAGAAGAAATAATATAATAAGAATGAAAGTCTACAAAATAAATGCCCACAATCTTCGATAACACCCAAAAAATGTGGATTGTTCAATAGTTAATTTTTCATTATTTTAGTTAATAAAATTTCATGACCTAATTTGTTTGATACTTAACAACGAAGAAATATTTCAATTTGACCCAATTTCATCTCACTATTTTGTTTACCTCTAATTACTATTTTCAATCGTAAAATAATGTGTTTTTTTTTTAATTAACTACTCTGAACTTTTCAATTAAAAACTATGATGGGCCTTTGCTTATAATTTCACTGCAATTCTCTAAGCTCACACATCAAGCACAAAACTGTTTCCCTCGTGAGATTTTATGATATCAAGTATTATGATTATTTTAACTAAACTAAATGATCAAATTTACTATAGTACAGACATAATATTTATTAATTATATTAATCATACCGCGGAATCGACGAGAGAAGAGACTGGAGGATACCATCACATTTGTTTGTAGAAGTAACTAACACTACTATCGCAAATTGTCGGACTGCCAAAAAAAAACCTATGGGGGACTATGGATGACAATCGAGACCAACTTCATTTCAAATTCACCGTACCTCTCCAAGCATGGAAGCATTCAGGAAACATAATTATACCTATTTTATAGTTGCACGATTTTTATTGATCACTTGCTGTTGAAACACACAAAAGCTGTGAAAACTTGCCCTAATGATCGACGCTAGCATGCAGGCTGGACTACTAACGGTTCGGCTATTAAGAAAAATATTCGAATTTTTAAGTGCGTTTTGAAATAATTTCATTTAGATGTTAATTATTTAGTGCCAAAAACTTCGTGAGAACGTCGAATGACAAATTTATTTGGCACATTTGTTCATAATACATGCCGTTCATATTCCCCAACATTATATCTTAGTGTTGTAATTATGGCAACACTGCTTTTATTTTTATTTTCTGTTCGTTCGCTTCTGCTCTAGGTTGTTTAACGTAAAAATTTGATATGTCTTTCATAGACGTGCAATAGAAGTGCTGAAAGTTCAGTTTTCTGTTTTATTGTGACCACCACCAGAAAAATACAGTCCACTACCTCAAGATACACACATGTGAACATCAAAAATTTTCTGATTTATTTTTATCATATATCATATTTTAAATCACTAATAGTTGTGAGGACATACTTCGTGAGTAAAATATTATGGCTGAATAAATAAACACACAAACTTGAAAAATACAACTTCCTGGCCCCGTGTACGTTGTTCCGCGATAAGTTAATAACGGGACTGTAGCTCTATATTTTGGATATTAGTATAGCTGTGACAAATTTCTCGAGAAAGTAATTAGGTATATTGTGTAAATTGTATAGACATTATTTGGTCGAATGGTCGTCCAACCGTGAAATCTATTATATGTTCCAGCTGCAGTTTCGGAGGACCAGTAATAAACCGAACCTGCACTTCCTTCTTAGGCGGCAACTCATCTATAATTGTATTTTTAGTATGACATGTTCGTGGACGTCCAAGACTTACCAATTGGTGGCCAGTCTTCGTGTTTGTTGGGTATTGATATAAAAGGATAAGTTTCTAGGTCCTCAACAAATTAAGATTATGGTCATCATTCAACTAAAATTGTGAGTGTGAGAGTGACATGTAGAGAAATGGACTAAGAATAATCAGAATTCACAGAGTCGCGTGCGCGAACAACATTCTTATGCAACGTTGCATATCAGTTGGAATACAAACGTCACCATAACGCTATTTTCTCTTTTCCTTGCAGAAAAAATGTTTGAAGAAGTCTAATAATTAAATCGAAAGGAATTTAAAGAAATTTATATGTAGATATAGAATAATGTAGCCATTAATAAAGGGTTCTCTTCTTCCTTCTTCGGTACTATGGACGGCAGCGAATTCAGTTTAGTTGCTTTTTCTAGATTTTCTGAAACATTCATCATTAACACTAAACCGTATCATCGAGGATAGGAAATATATTACTTCATATAGACACAGTAACTATGTATATGCCAACAACACCGATCTAAACCATGTCAATACCTACTAACGAAAAAAAAATGTATAAATCTTCATCGCAAGACTCGTCCCTGCTTGTGCCGAGCCGATAATGGTTAAATAAGATAACAAGACCAGTTTAGGGCAGGCCTTGGCGGATTCTTCCACAAAATTAGTCACAAAGCAAAACGAAACACGTCCGTCTGAGGTTTTTTTTACGGCAAATCCAAAGACGCTATGACTGGCCGATCACAAAATCCCAAATACAAATTAGTCATTTACTAAGGTGTTCACATCATGTAAGTAAATCTGACGTAAATAATTTATTATGTAGTTATATATACAGATCATATAAAAATTGAGTCATACGTATAGTATATATAGGAATATACTAATGAAACTGTACAGGAACCGTATCGGTACAAATGTAGTTAATACTGTTGTCGATGTAGAGGCCTAAAAATATTTTTTGAATCTGTATCAGACAGCTGCACACATGTAACCCTAAAATCACTGAACAGTTATATTATATCTAGGATATTTTTATCCCAAGGATCTATCTGTTAGCAAGCAAGGTAACAAATCAACAAGCAAGCAACGAGGGTTAGTTCCTGTAATAATAGAAACTATTGAAGTAAACTTGAAAAAAATATACGATTCGGCTACCTTGATTTGATCCTACTTCTTAAATCGAGTCGACGCGTGCTACTGTAAATTGAAAGAATACATAATATAACAAAATTACTACTGTTTGAATTCATTATTTATTTATCCGCCAACGGCCTGGATTTCTTCCATAACAGATGTTTATTTCACTTATATTATTACGTATCAGAAACACTTAACAAGTATTAAAATTATAATGGAATAGATAACAAATTTAAGTCTGTCTGACAACGATATAAATCCACACGACATACATACAAGTATATCCAAAATGTATTTTCTGAATTATATCAAACTTTTATATGATTAGTCATGCAATTTTCTATTCAATTTATGATGTATTCATTCCGAAAACTGCATGACTAAAACTCGTATTACGTCGATAAATTACTTTGTATGTGTTCATCCTGTTTTTCCATAGTTTTAAGTTGGATAGTAGTCTCAATTTTTAGTTTTAGCTTCTCAGTTCTGAATTCAAAATTTGTTCACATTTTTAACCTTCGATAACATGTATTAAAAATTATTTTTTCATTTAACTATACCTACCTAAGTCTGAAGATATCTCAGTAATGTTCTCTTAGGAGTGTGAAGTCCGCTCATTACTCATTTTTACCATTACAGTGGGATTTGACCTCAACAATTCTCAATGAAAAGGGATGAAAGATCCTAGAAATATCTGTACACCATTGATTCCCAAAGTGGTCCAGGTGGACCCCCAGGGGTCCACGGGAGACTCGAGGGGGGTCTACGTTGCCGTGAACAAAAAATAGGGGTGCACAATTCGTAAGCGGGGATCTACGAAAATTTATCTGGTTATCCTGATCAGAAAAAGGCATTTAAAAAGATTACTTCAATGCAAAGTATATATTATTTATCTATCTTGTAATCAAATTCAAATCTTTTTTAATCGTTTCAAATATTTTTAATCATTATAAATGCCTTTTTCTAACTAGGGTAGTGAAGAACTAAAATGTTGGCTTGACTTTACTTATCAATGTAGGCAGATAATATTTATTTACAAACATTATTTCGGCGGCAACAGATGGAGCTCCTGCCATGGTCGGCCGATATCGTGGGTTTATAAGCCATCTTAAAAGAATTATACCAGAGGTAACTGCAATTCACTGTGTCATCTACCGACAACACCTAGTAGCGAAAAATTTGAGTGATAGATTGCACCAATCGCTTCAATTTGTGATTAATGCAGTTAACAAAATAAGAAGTAATGCATTGAATACGCGTTTACTTGCACAATTGTGCGATGAAAATGATGAAGACTTCCAACGATTGCTCTTACATACTGAAGGACGCTGTTGTCGAAAGGTGCATGTTTCACAAGATTTTACTCACTTTTTGAATCAGTGTTAGAGTTTCTGGAAAGTAAAGATCCAGATTTAAAAGAAAACCTGATCAATTCGAAAGCAGACATCGCGTATTTGACAGATTTTTTCAAAAAATTTAATGACATTAACTTACAATTACAAGGAGACAGCCTCAATTTAATAAAAGCAAAGGGTGTAATTTCAGCTTTTCTTGGAAAATTGAAATTTATGAAGCAAAATATTAGTCGGCGCGAATTTTCCCAGTTTTCAAACTTGTCACAGGTAGAATGCCTTGATGAGGATATTCACACATAAGTTCAATATTTAATTACCCTACATGATGAATTCAAAATCAGATTTGAAGATATTCTGACGATGGAAATACCACCATGGATTATAAATCCATTTGATGAAACGGAAGTGGAGAATGTGATATTACAGGAGGAGCTACTCGAACTTAGCACTAACGAGGAGCTGAAGGTGTAATTTAAAAGAGGATATCAAACATTTTGGTTGCAGGCAGAAATACCCGAAAAATATCCTGGACTGTGGAGAATTGCGAGAAAGCTTTCGATAGCGTTTCCGTCGTCATATCTTGTCGGAAAAAAGTTTTAGTGTCGTTATAAACCTTTTAACAAAAAAAGGAGCAAATTGAATATCACAGAACGGGGAGATTTGCGATTATTCCTAACAAAACTGAAGCCAAATATTGATAATTTGCTGTCAATTCATCAAGTACATCCATCCCATTAAAATTATGACTATTTTGTGATTGTAACTATAGAAATTATTAATGTTTAACTTTCGACTGAGTAATTGTGTAATAATAATACATATTTAAATAAATAACACAAGCAAATATATTATTTTTCTTTTTATTTTTACCACACTGAATGAGGCATTTTCTAAATAAAATAAGTGAGAATTGATTGGTTCCTTGTGTTGTGAGTAGATGTCAAAAAAGTGAAGTTGAATGGAATCACTTTTTTGATTGACCAACTTTACTTTTTTGACATTAACTCACAGCACAATCAATTAATTAACCAATCAATTGTCACTTTTTTTCGAAAACTGTTAATTCGTGGATGGAACGCAGCCGCAACGCAAATTTCCATAGTTAGATCTAATCTTCACATTTTTTGTCAAGTTTTGGGAATATAGTGGAAATGTAGCTGCGGGGGGTCCCCACCTTAACCAGCAAAATTTTTAAAATGGTCTATGAGAAAAATAAGTTTGGGAACCTCTGATGTACACTATACATAGTACAGAATTACATCTTACCATAACCAGGAGCCTCCGGTGAATTATTGCTTTATAATTAAAAGCGATCAAAATGTGACATAGTTACAGCAGTCTGTATTCAAAATTATTGCTTGATTTAATTTAATTTTCGACGCATTAATTTAGGATCGATAGCTTGATAACTTCGTTATTACTAACTTTCATAAAATCGTTTAATCATTCTTTATCATATTCTAATTAAGACGACGTAATTAGTAAACAATATTTGCATCGTAGTACAAATCGCTGTACGCATTACAAAAAGTCGTTAAATCGCTTTATTTAGCAATGCACACAGCCGTATTTAACTCTTATCAGGTAATTGTGAATTATTAGACAATGGCAGCAGTGAAAATCATAAAAAGTCGGAATTTTCTCCCCCAAAGGTACCAATACGTAACGAAGCTATATTATTAACACGTAACGCAAACTATGCGCGTATACTATTTATATGTTTTATAAGATGAAATAATGTAGGGTTTGTATCAATGATTATAGATACCTTTCAATTTACCTTTTTTTTGTTTTCGAGGAGGGAAACCTTCAAAAAGTATAGCGTGCCGCGGGGGCGACATCGGATTATGTTGGATTTTTATCATACCCCCCCCCCCGGTGGCCTTCCTCAGCGCTATGTAGAGGACTCCAGGATCTCTAATGGAACGCAACCGGAGTCTTAAACGCATGCCCCGCCGGGCTCTGCACGTAATGAGCTCGTCCCCTACCTTCTGGTGTTTACGGCCGTACGCGGCCACACATCCTTCTCGGGGTCGCTGACTGGACGGTTCGAGGTCCCGCTCTAGCCGCCCACAACCCTTGAAGGCCGCTTTTGTCGCCTCTTACGACAGGCAGGGGATACCGTAGTCCTATTCTGATCCCGAGCTACAGGGACTACCTTTCAATTTACCTAGTAAGAGACCAACACATTGATCTATAATCTCTTCGTCTATAAATTATATTCTGTCATGAAGTAAGTTTCTTTGTTGTCTTTCTAGTAACAGCTGGTAAACAAGCAGATGTGCCACATGATAGTAAGTGCTCACTATCTACCACGCACGTCTACAGCCCTACGAATATAACTGTCGCGTTGCCAGCCAACTAAGAAGCGTCAAACTCTCTTGTCAACTATTTCTGTGATATTACGATTGAAATACGAGCAAAGGCATTTTTCGATTAATATTTTGAAGGAGAATATGGTAGGCAGGAATATGGTAAGCAGGTAAAAGAAACTCCACGCGTCTGTATGCGTAAATATATTGGGTGGGTGGTGCAAAACCCAGTAACTATTAAGAATTGAAGTATTTGTTTAAGCGTATCTAATATTAGGCGCATCTAATATCAGGCAAATCATTTACTTACTATCCCCGTAACATGAAGCAGTGATTTTGACTGACGTCGTTAGTAGAATAATAAGCACTTCAAAAGGAAATATGTCATAGTGATTTATGCAAACAGAAAATGTAATACTAATTATTAACAAAATTTTGATATTCTTGTTAAAAAAAACATCCTTGATATATAATTATAATTTGAGACTTTTTACTGTGATAGATGTTAAGTTTTTTTTTTAATATTTAATTTCAGTTTTTTATTATTTGATAATCCAATTGTAAGTTTAAATGCTTCATGTTATGAAAGCGGTATGCTGTTACCAGTCTAGATGAGCTTAACCCAGTTCCCTGTCAACCCAAAGAATTGTATTCACACATTCACACTTTTAGGACCATGTAATATGAATTAATATTAATCAAGCCTAATTAAAGCAACTGAGAATAACATCAGATTTTTGTAATCAAAACTATAACAATAATTTTCCAGGTAACACTCACATGGCCGTATTGTAGGGTATGTAAACATCTCTCGAATCATAGATATGGACTGTATTGAAACGGCTCATACCAGAGTATTCAGATGGCCCCGTTTATTACTTTTAACAATTACTTAATTAACTTGTCCTACCTGTTTTGTATACAAAATTATCTAGAAATAAGATGACCGACTTTGCGCTGGAATGGCTATCGGTGTCAACAAAGCGATTTTTCTAATTACTTTGAGTGGATGCAATGACGTAAGTTATTTCTTGTTGCGACAATTGGATGAAAATGTTTGTCGACTTTATTTAGATTAGTTATGTCACATGTAATTACAGATTCATTTGTAGAACACGTAATAATTTAATAAGTCCATCCATCCATCCTTCTATAAGCGTTTGAAATTTACTAGTGTATAATAACCGCCCCAAAAGGCACACTATGATCAGGCCTTGTCTTAATTCATCCTGATACTCTCAATGACATTAGCAGTCTTCTAAGCTTGATCACCATTCCAGGAAATTTACTCCCAAGCTATTGTGAGTATCCACTTAAGTCGGTTAATTCTGTAACATGCTTAACGCCGATCACTTATGTGGCGCTTGCAGAGAGCTTGATACGAAGACCTGTACGGCTAAAAATCCTACTTAGTAACGTTAAAGTTATGTGAATTCTACATAACTTATCGTGAAAATCTTATGGTCTATATATTTATTGTATTCTCAAAAATTTAAAGCTGTAAGTTAACCATATACATGTGAAAAACTTTTGTACTTATAACCAGAACAGTTACGCCGCGTCTGCACATTCTTACCATGCGTTGCCGTTCGAGATAAAAGCGGGGAACCCGCAAATTTTATTATAGAAGGAAATAAATAAGAAAGGCTGTTCCTAAGTTACTGCGCTTTACCATCCAAGGCTACATTGCTACTTACCATCATGGGATTGCAGACAAAAAATAAAATAAAAATTAAGCCACATATATTATATATTTGGACGTGTTTTCTTTCCACAGCATGTTGAAACTAACCGATACGCAACCGTCAATGCTAATAGCTTTCACCGAGCTGTGAGCACCATCGTAGACCTTGCCGCGGACCACGGTTTCGTAGACCCTAGTCGTATTATGTAGTACGTATCGTTACTGGAGTATTAAGTTTTTTATTCATGATGTTAATAATCCCTTATTAATAATTTCTGATGATTGTTCGACATCAGCTTGTAATTAAAACAGAAAGATTTTATATTTACTACCACTTCGTAAAAAATCCTTCGCTGTAGACCAAAAAATCCAAATTTACTTACATTTTTTTCAAATCGAAAAAAAAAGTAATTCGCAGAATATAGCCAGATATGTCGAATATTCGATATATCGAAGGAATAGCCTTAAGCAACTTATCATGTGCGCTAACGTCGACTGATCCACTTTTCTGTATTTTTCTCAATATTCACAGATGTTACACAAACGGAACCAACCTAGCACCCTGCACGAGGCAAAGCGTCAATGGCGAGCATATTTACTGCGATCTACGGTGACGGAAGCAAAACAAATATTATTATCCGGGTACCTACGTTCTCGCATGCGAATGACATTCATTCACAGATAGGGTTGCCTCCATTTGATTTATAAAAATAGAGAATACTACGATACGTTATTAAACTGTCAACTACGACGTCTAAACTTGCGAGTATAATGAGCTTAATTTTTTTGGCATTTTAATAATTGCATTAACCAGTAGGTACATATACCCTTAACTTCTTATTGCTATGGAAATAGTAAATGGGCGTGTGGTCCTGGTATTATCACTGCAAACCATGGTCGATTGCAGCTACTTGATTCACAATGAAACTGCGACCGTATAATAGGTGTATATAACAGTTATATCGCATTCCGTATAACGATTAATAAAAAAAGATCGCAAAACAAACGTGTAACATATAAATAAACCTTTTAAGAATTAAGTTAAGTAAACAGTGTCCATTTACAATGTCCGATGTAAAAATAAAACCGGTGGCAGCCCTAGTGTACTCGTCTCGTAGCCATTGTTATGATTGCGCGTTTAGTCCAATGTCGCGCAAAGTAACTACATACCTACATGTAATAAGTGTTTTGTACTGAACGTTTTCAACAATACAACACATTCGTCTATTTCGATATTAGTATAAAATCTAAGCCGTGTCCCTACATTTAATATTACTTTAAAAAATGGTAAGTAGCGACAAAAGTGTGCTCAAACGCAATCTTAAATTTTTTGCATCTATTTTCGATTAACACTAAATCTGAACCAATTTTGATGTGATTTTCATTGTTTTAAAAGAATCACAGCTTTATCCCTTATCGTAGAATCATACTCTAGTACAATAGGAAAATCTTGATATGAATTACACGTACTCATCATCATGCACGTATCATTCCTAAAAAAAATTAATAACATAATTCTACGAAGGGATACTTTTTTTCTGTAATGTATTTATATTATTTGATTCTTGCGCCTGCTTGTCAAAGATACTTTCGCCTGAAAATCATATTTCTCATAATGCATGCACTTCAGCACAATTAAATTTCAGGAAACAACAGAAACTTTAAAATTCCAAAGAGACTAACTACCGCAGTAAGAGATTTCCCTGTATTCACCGATAACATTACTACATATCACACAAATATTTTATTGTCGCTTCTAGCTCATAAAACAATATTATTACAACTTACAGCCCAATGTATATTAAAAAACAAAGTGCTTCGTAACGTTCAGTACAACGTGTACAAATATTATCTACAACAAATCATACGATTCTCTTTACACCTCACTATATTGACGTATACTGATAATAAATTAAAGTTACAAACTCATTAATAAGTATATTAATGTTACTGCGTATGTACTTATCCCGCCGTATCAAGTCCTAACTTGTCGCGTGATAACGGCCCTTAGCGTGCAATTAATTTTGTGCCTTTCCACAAGTCCGCGGAACGGGCTCATATCACTCTACAACTGTATAATTATGTTATCAGTGTAATGTATAATATAAGATTTTTCACTTGTTAATTTACTATAACAGTAAGTGGGTTGCAAGTTTTACACTTGGTTTTTGGCTGCCGACTCGTTGTGACTTGATCTTCGAGACATTGTTTTGACTCTCTTGTAATACTTGTACTAAAGATATGCGTAGGCGCCAGTTACCACTTATCATCAAGCGACCCCGCTACAGGTTTGCCGGCAATTAGCATAAAAATATGTAGGTATGAGTGGTCATGTCTATATGACGAGCACAAATTAAGTACTTTATAAATTGTGATATTACTGCTAGCGAACCCTACAAGGCACAGGATTCACCTTCGCCATGAGGAACTCTAGAGCATGCTCCAGAGTTCACTGCCGATTAATAACAGGGTTAGCGTACTAAGTGACTACTCCACTAACAAGTCCTCTGCTAACAACTAGAAAGTAAGGACTTTCTAGTTGCACCGTAAGGATGTTGCCGGGGACCTTCGATAGGTCTTTACTTCATAACGACAAGATAGATATATCTTAATGTCGTGCTCTCTCAAGATGGATCACACATCACAAGCAAGGCGATAGTATTCGAAATCCAGAGTTAGTAGCTCACCCCACAATTCTTCTAAAAATTTGTTTTGAAAACGCAGTTAAATTTAGTATAGATATTTAAGGATATTGTTTTAAATTTACATTATACATATTTTATGATTATAATGAAACTTTTCATGGTGATTCTCCGTTGTCTAATACGATGTACATTGTTGATCAATGCTAAACTTAATCATACCCGGGCGCAGCGGAATTCGGTTGCTAGTACCTACAGTGCCTATACATAAAATATCTTAGGATCAAGATGAATTTTCGTTATTTGGAGCAAACAAAAATTGACAATTTTAGTTATTTTTAAAAGAACAAAGGTATAAGGAGTATAAATATTTATATCCCTGACTGCATCAGTCTCTCGAATTAAACAGTAAATGCTGTATAAATTTACATACTCAAGGTATTTGTGATTACATTTCGAGCACAACAGCGGTATACATAGCAGTGGAAGCGGTCACCGCTACTCGTCCGCACTATGCAAATGGAGATAATACGCGTTCTAGCTAAGTGACCGAGTTGCTACGTACGTATCTACTCACAATGAGGCTAACACGCGACCGAGTTACGAATAAAAACCTGCTAAACGGCCGTAGTACCGCCGTGCACGCGTTTCTATTTGGCCGGGTTGCAGCAGAAATCGCGAGCACAGCGCATGTGCATGGCCGAATGGGGTTAGCTAACCATATTCCTGCCTTCCGGAATTTCACTCACGTTGACACTCGAAGTATAATGATTACAATAATTACAATCGAGATCCTCAAAACAATTTCGTGACCCAAGCCGCGGAAATTAAATAAATAATTATTCATGACCAATATAAATGTTAAAAATATAATTCTGATGCTTATGATTATTCCAATGACCTACCTATTTTACAACTTTTTTTCATCATACCATTTTTCTAAAGACCGATCTAACTGATGATAGGTAATTGATCGCGTCGTCATCGTGGACCACAGGCATCCATAACATCAGAGGCATCATCGAAACATTGCCGTCGTATCGAATTCAAAAACAACTTCCTATTTCCGTTTTTCCTGCAACACGTCGATAATGATTGCTACTTTTTCGTGGGCGCCTGTGATATGTTACTATTAAGTGGTCAATCAGGTTGTTGTTCGTACCTACATTATTTTAAATTAATTTATAACTTTTTTTATTTATGGACGGATTGAGCTGAAAGGAACTTTGAATATTAAGTGATGCTTACTGCGATACTATTTAAGTGCATATAAGTGAAAAACAATACCTAATCGGTTAGGCCGTTTCTGACATTAGCGCGAACAAACGCACAGACAAACAGACAAAAATTCTAACAGCTATTGTTTTGTATTCTATTACGTTAATAATGGTCCGTAATAATATTTTTTCTCATATATCGTTCTTGCACCGAAAGCGATCAGTTATAATTTTATTTACCGATTTGAGTGTGACTCATAACGACATATGAATAATCATAATTAATTATAAATTTATGTTCGAGTCGAATAAAATTATCATGGAAGTATCTCGTGTTGAAATTATCGGAGACACCGCGCGATAAGATAAGGGCAGTATGCTTTTCTAACTACTATCAATACACTTGGGAAAGTTTTGAATATTTTATAATGTAACCTTACTTATACTGAAAATAGAGTATGGCAACAAATACATTCACTTTGATTGAAAGTCGAAAACATTAAATAATTCGAATTGTTTTTAAAATTGAAGATAAAAGTAAGTACTTAATAAGCAGGTGGATATTATCTCAGATTTCCGAAGAGGCCACCAATAAAACGACCACCAAGATTCCATCATCATTGAGGTTGGATGTCGGTGTCGACCACGGCCTAAAAATACAAAAAATAAGGCAGTTCAGTCTAAAATCTCCCTCATTACTGCAACGTAAATAATTTGTATCATTTAATGATCTTGGCTAATACTCTATAACTATTACTCCAGAAAGTGCAGTCCTCTATCGGATATTTTCAGTCAGTTGTTAGAAAAAAAATTTGTCCGTAAGTCAAGCAGTTTGACATCGTGGTCTAATCAATGTCAACAATAAAATAAAAATCGTATTTTACAATCACCCACATCTACTTTACGATTTCGTCGGCAACACACAGAAACCTTGCGTATCATATAATATTACGTACCTTTCACAGATTTGTTAGTCTGACACCGACATTGCGAACTTAAGTAGGTACATTTTGATGTAGTTCGAGATACACAAATATTTGTGCCAGCGAGCAGTGGCGCGATAATGCACAAGTTCGGCCAAATATTTGTCGACGAACAAACCAAAATACGAAATTAATTTGAAAACTTGTAAAATAAGACATCAGCGAGTTAAGGTATGTGGCCGGAGGTTTTCGTCGCTGGTGCACGGCCGAGACAAAGAATTGCCAATTATTCCACCTGCCCCCACCGCAGCTGGCCCGGCTGCTCTTTTTATTTATTTCAACGACGCTGATATTTTTATTGTTCGCCTGTGTCGCTGAATGCTACTCAAATACATACTGACACACACGTAAGGCTACAACATATGTGCGTTTCGCGTACGATGCTAATTGATTTAATATACGAACGCAGCGCAAGTAGCGAGAAAAGGTGTGGAATAGGTATCTAGAGAAAAGTGTAAACCAAACATGTATCGATAAATGGACTAATAGTCACCTGCATTTGAATTCCTTGTTAACTTTTATGATGATTAAAATTCTTTTAAAACAGTTTGCTCCTACTCCTAATTAGCAAGCATTGTGTGTTATCAATAACCAGCCGCCACCAAAGCGGTCATGTACTCTGCGGTTTAGTGATAGTAGGTTTTTAATTATTTGCAACAGTAATAAATTATCTATATTTATTACCGTCGCTTGGAACTCCCTACGTGGTTTCTTACATGTTTACTTATGCAATGTAATTGTGTAATAAAGTCTACAATGTCCCTATCGGACAAATAAACCACTTTTAAATAAATAACAAATTATCGCTCACACACTCACACCCCGACACTAAGTATCCCCGTGGTGACGGTGGCATGAACATACATGAATAAGGCATCACAAACATTCACTACACGAGAACTAACATTTATCTGTCATCCAGTACCAATGGTGGCTGCCTATAGAATCTTACTTTTAACATGACTTAAGCATTATAAATTTGCGTGCGGTAACAAAAATATTCAGGTTGCTTCATTTTTACACGAACGAGGAAGTTAAATGGCAGCTGCAAGAAAAATCTTTAAATCGCGGTTGGGAAGCTGATAGCATGCCTTCGCGCTATTTAACTACTTCGGATATTTGGAATGGCGCCTTCACTATTCGCCTTGTCCGTAGTAAGACGATATCTTTGTATGGTTACAAACCAAACTCTTTGTTTCGCTGGGGTATATATGTAGGTATTCCCAGTTACTGACTAACATTCATAATACCAGAGACGTTACCAACGTATTTCCTCTTAACTGGGCTATCATCACTGCAACCGAAACACTTTAAAGATGGTCTCAAAAAACAGTCACTTTTTCACAGTCGATTATAAACAAAAGACAGTAGTTAACTAGGTAGGTAAAGAATCTTCGAATCATACAACTGCCGGGATAAATCTAGTTGGCAGTGGGTATAGTGACCTCCAAGCGAAAGGGTTTGACGCCAATGGCAAAAGTTCGATTCTCATCAGGTTGGAACACGATCAAGGAAGGTTGGCTTGGATTCATACACCGATAAAACCCTTTAATATGGTGTACCTCACAGTTGTAATCATTACATAGTAAGATACATGTGAACATGCACGCAGTAAGCATAATATCACTTATTTTAAACATAGCCATTTGCTACATTTTTCGGATTCTTAAATAAGTTCAATAATGCATATCTATACCGAGCATATATATACCGAGTCCATCGTAATGCAGAATTTATATCATGAAACCTCAATACCCATTTCCACGACGGGAAGAACTCTACTAAAGATCGATAGTCGTACCATGTCTGTGTCTATTCTACAAGAACTTCAGACAAACAAAAAAGGCGGAAGCGTTACAAAGTGCGATATTGTAACGGAAATTAAATATAAAAGACACATATGTGACTAGGTACAGCATTCGAGATGAGTTGAAAAAATTTATACCTTTACGACGACTTTACGATAACTATAATAGGACTATATAATTTATAATAAGTTAAAAAGGAAACCTAAGCTAAGACAGACATACATAAGTTCGCAGCTGAAAAAGGTCTCTGCTGCTAGATCTATCTCAAGATAAAACGTAGATACACCCCATCCGGTTACAACTCGGCGCTTTGCCGAGGTTACCGTAAAGCGCTAAAGGCTACCCCCGGCGCTGTTTTCTCAGTTAGAGTGTTCATTCTTAACTTTTACCAACCTTTATGATTTAATGTATCCGACCACCCTTATTCCGGAACTTGCTTCTGAATTATACAGCAGTTATACACCGTATGCTAGATTTAACTGTATGATCGATTTTCATAAGGCCATTTAGTACTAACTTTCAATGTTAAAAACTAAAAGATTAAGAGCTTACAAGTTCCTAAGGAACACGCATAATATTGCTACAGCTGCGAATAAAGAAAATTGTATATAGCACGTCTCACTATTAATACTATTATATATTTAATATCTCCGTGTCCACTCATTTTATGGCCAAGTATTAATTGCATATTTTTATAAGAGGCGAGTATGACCTAAAGATGTGTTAGAACAATGGCTCGGTCGCCTAGACTTGCGTAACGTCCTATTGATTAATCTCAATTACTCTATGGACGATAACTGCGGAGTTTGGGCGCAGCCTGAACCATAATGCTTACATTAACCTTATGGTAAATTTATTGAGTGCCGCATGTTGTATGATGTTTGACGTTTTATAATCTAGCTATTACCTACCTACATTTTATTTCCATTATTTAATTAGTTTGTAACATGACATTACACCTGTATATTTCTATTTGTAGTTATTAATAACAAATTAAATTAAACCAGCCACTAATTTGATTTCAGGAATACTATGAGCCTCTTGAATGTAAAAAAATTGCTTACATTGTGTTTTACTCTACAAACTTACATATACTCAGTCTGGTCATAAATACTGTTACAATTAAAAATAAACAAAATATTACTTTTGAATTTGGAATCTGTCATTTTAATACGATTGTTCATTGCGTTTTCTTTTTTTCGCGCCAATTGCCGATTACATTACATAAAGTAGGTATGGAGCCAAATACAATTTTTAAAATCCTCCATACGCTCGGTATTAGTCAAATGTTTGTGTACCGGGCTATTGATAGGTACAATGAAACCTCCTCTGTCTGTGACAGAAAAAGATCTGACTGTCCACGTAGTGTTCGTACGAAAAAGGCGATCAAAGCAGTAAGGGAAAGAATTCCAAGAAATCCTGTCCGAAAGCAAAAGATTTTATCTCGGGAGATGAAGATAGCACCTAGAACCATGTAGCGTATTTTAAAAGATGACTTAGGACTTACAGCCTATAAGAGTCATTTCTTAACTGACAATTTAAAAAAGAATAGGCTGGTAAAACCAAATAATTACTTAAGCGGTATGCAAAGGAAGGTCACAGAAAAATTTTGTTTACGGACGAGAATTTTTTTACAATTGAGCAATATTTTAAAAAACAAAATGGCCGTATTTATGCTGAAAGCTCTAAAGAAGCTTCCCAATTAGTCAGCAGAGTTGTACTGCATTATCCGTGGGCATTATCCGACTTCAGTGATGGTTTGGTGGGGTGTTAGCTATGAAGAAGTGACTGAGCCATATTTTTGTGAAAAAGGTATCAAAACATCGGCACAAGTGTATCAAGATACCATTCTTGAGAAGGTAGTTAAGCCCCTTAACAATACCATGTTCAATAACCAAGAATGGTCCTTTCAGTAAGACTCGGCGCCGGGTCATAAATCTCGATCCACCCAATCTTGGTTAGAAACGAACGTTTCGGACTTCATCAGAGCTGAAGACTAGTCATCATCTAGCCCTGATCTTAAGCCACTGGATTATGATTTTTGGTCAGTTTTAGAGAGTAAGGCTTGCTCTAAACGCCATGATAATGTGGAGTCCCTAAAACAATCCATACGATTGGCATTGAAGAATTTTCCCATAGAGAGGGTGCGTGCTGCTATTGACAACTGGCCTCAACGTTTAAAGGATTGTACCTATTGCAGCCAATGGAGACCACTTCGAATAAACTTTATATATTTTTAATGGTTTATATTAATGTATTAAACTAACACACTGTTATAGTAATAAATGTTACGTACAATAAAAGAAATGTTGTTTTTATTTGTAACAATATTTATGGCAAGACTAAGTATAAAGACACATAAGTGAAAAACAGTCAATTTTAGCAATATTTTAATTCCAGCAATCAAAACAAGCACGTTTTGATGTGCTTCAATACATGAATCCATTCACGATCATCTCACATAGAGTTCAGTATGCCAGGCATCGACACAAAATCTTTGCATCGCATGCATTACATCATAATAAAAATTGTTTAAATAATATTTAACCACTGAAGGGAGAACATTTACGATGGTCGTTAAAAAATGATTTCTGCGAGTACATTAATTATGATCCCACATCTAAATCACATCATAAACGACCCGCATTGCACAAAAATACAGAAAAAAAGATCGAAGCGAGAAGACGCGGACACGATGCGTCGACATGGTTCGTCGACCTCGTCGATATTTCTCGAAATTCACAATCGGATTCCACGCTCTTTTCGCTTTTTTAATTGTAAGTACCAGCCACCCGGCGACAAGGTGATACGTTTCCAGGGAAAAATATACGAGCACGTCTTCACACTAAAATTATTATAACGGAACATATATTAAAAATTCACCAAAACCAGATGGATTAAAAAAATTACGTTCTCTTAACTGTAATCGCCGTCCTATCTATAAAAAACAGAAAGTATGTGTATAAAATATAAGTGATATTTTACAACAAAGAATGCGATTTTATATAATTAACTTAATTTATAATATCCACCAAATGTACTATTCTACTCTGATTTTACGCATTTGCGGAACAATAGCTTTAACCGTCGAAATCTCTCAGAAAGACTTTAATTGTATTGCACGGTTTCTACAACGTAGATTTCATGCGAATGTATGTACATAGTATTCCGGGGAATTGTTATTAAAGGCAAATTTGAACGCGATCGTATATGGTTTTTAGAATGACTGGCAACGACCCAACGCTGTGGATAAATAGAACACGAGTAGGTAGATTAATTATTATGATACAAGGGTTATTTAACATTAATTTTTTAATTTAACCACGAGATCCTTATCGTGTCAACAATCAAGCAAATTGTCATATCCGACAAATCGGTTGAACGCGATTATGTCTATGTTGTAGTTAACAAGTTTAAGTAGTCCACGAGGAAGTTATTACATTTAATATTTTCAAAAGCATCGCATTGTGACATATGTTTATATGACAACACGCAGTGCGAAGCAAAAACTGTCCATACACCGGTCGACGCGTACTATATTATGTAGGGTTGACCCGCCATACTCTTGATTAAACTGGCTCGATATGAAACACTACTCGTACCAGTTTTAACACAAATCATAAAATTTAATCAGCAGACAGAGGTTACAGTAAATTACCAGTGAATTAATTTAAAGTGTAATACTAAGCGACTAAATACTTAAGCGATGATAAGGCGCGTTCATTAACCCGAGTTGAACTCCAAGTAACCACGTATCCACGATCGGTTCTATTCTATGGTTGGTAGGCAGCTAGTGAAGAAAGAGAGTATTTTTAAATAATATTTAAAAATACAATTTGAGGTGCGACCCTAAGTTACGAGCACTCGATGATGTTTAGTCGATTATAATTAGCCGCGCTCCCGACCCGCTTGTTAATGGTCCAAATCACGAGCGATTACGATTCTACTGCTGTGGTCACAAAATTTTATCCATCGTTTTTTAAACTGGATTTTTTTAGTTAACACTTATAATACTGCATCTATATATTATTAAAGTAGTTCTGAAATCTTAGGAAAAATTTTGATGCCCAAGACTACTTCACCATTAACTGAAATTGTAGTTTAAAGTTAATTACCTCATTTTAAATTATTATTATTACTATTGTCGGAAAATAAATTCTTAGCTAATAAGTATGTCCTAGAATATACATGACTGAAACTCGACCCACCTTTGTGTACATAAAAACGCAAAAAATAAGCACATAAAATCGCTTAAATAGCAACTAAAAATATCACAGAACGTCTTAAGGCGTTGTGGATGTGATAACTGTCGCGTACCTACCAATTTTTTTGTGACGACATTGTTCAGCGCGCCGAGATGAACCAAAACTAAAGCAGTTCTTATAGGCGCGTGATCTGATACTTAGGCGCAGAAGTAGAGCACAGGCACACTGAGCAAATTAATTTTTTTTAGCTGCAAAACATCCAAACCCATAAGCTATCCCGAGGGCTGAATGTCCACTAAACAAACAAAATAATAATTTAAGTGACATAAAGTTTAATAGCATCATAATCATTAACCTCAACATAATTAGGTAAATAAAAGAAGTACCTAACCTTTAATAACAATTCAATTGAACACTGTACAATAAACATTAGGTACAGGTTACATAAATATTTATGCAACAACCCAGGATCAAACACGGAACCCCTGATCAGAACGTAGGGCTGCTATCGACTGGTCGTCAAATATAAAAAAAGTTTTTATTCATAAATTAACCATCGTAGTATTATTCTTTGCCTAGTTGCCTAAGCCTTAATTAAAGTTTTAGAAATACTATAAAATTAAGTATAAGGAAATTAAATTACGAAACAGCCTCTTTGATAACGTCACTTAACATATTTGTTAAATTTAAAACGAGTTGTTACTGTTGTTGCATAGCTCATTAATTGTTGATCTTTTCAACATTTATTCTCAAATCAAAAAGTTAAGCCTATAATAAAATTAATTCATAGCAGGATTTCATAAAAAAACTGTGTATATTGAGTATCATAAGATGTTAAGAAGCACCCGTGACTCAAGTTGAACAATAAATATGTCGATCAACAATTACACTGGAACAGTGTAATATAGTAAGTACGATACACCATCTTAAGTGCGAGAAAAAAATCCTGGCTTGCAGCGCTAATGGTTTGTTACCATCACATTATATATTTATGTTCAGTAAACCACTGTTCAATCATCTGTCACCTATAACTGGAGCCGCGACGGGTGCACTGGGTGCACGGCGTGCGCCTGCGCAGGAGCACGACAGATGTGTGCGCACGAGACACCTCTTCCCAACCACCTTCATCGCATATAATTTTATTTTTATTATCCTTAAGTATGTCTTATTAAAACGGTGAACATAATACAAATAGACAATATATTAATCCAAGTAACTCGTTAGGACACTACGATATAAACAATTTTAAATTAATATTGTATTTATGTAAGTACACAACTAATTAAATACCCAGGTATATTTAATACACGAACTGAAGGTAGTAAGCAAAATGCACGAAAGATTAGAAACTTGTTATACTTTTTAAAATGGAATGCACTCACTCACTGAGTCAGACGCGAGAAATAGGGAATCGGTACTATATTTAGTACATTAATACTATGAATAGACGCGCCCACGATACGTAGTCATGTAAATCAACGCCCGGCTAATGTATTACAAACTCACGACAGCCGCGTCTCAAGCGGGACTCATAACAAAACTTATTTCAAATTCATTTAAATATACAGTCTAACGATGCGTCGGTAGACACAAAATCATTGTGTGGAACGCGAACTACCTGACCCGGAAAGTAGCCCTCGATAAGGACCGTGACTACCACAATTTGACTGATAATGAGGTTAGTTACAGGCAACCAGAATGCGCACATCATGGGTTTACGCGTGCCACTTTTCAAAAGTTATATAATTGATATAGTTATCGGTTAGTACCAATAAGCATTAATTACTATTAAATAAGATGTATTCAATGAATTTAGCAGGCAGTCCACTACCCATACTACAAGGAAGACTCTGAAACAAAAAGATTAAAAAAACATAATCATAACGTGTCTATTCTAAAAGGTATTTGAGTGGTGCGCCAGTAAAGGGCAGAAGCGATGTGTCGACACATGGCCGGCTCACCGCAATGCGGCAATGTTACTCCTATGTACATACATATTACGAGCCACTCTCCACTCGCTAATACTCTTGCTTTATTTATAAATTCAACGCACACTGGAAATATTCGAGGCAATATAATAACGGACTGGACAGCTCGATGATACGCGACAACTAAGCACTAACAGTTCACACTTCTTGTTTACAAATTGGTTTATATTTATTAAGTACAAAGAAATGCGAAGTTCCCTACATGGTAATACTACGCGTTTTTTCATTTCAGTCCGACATTTATTTATCTATTTCCACCAAGGTCGTGATATTTTGTTTACAAATGTCATCACGAAAGCCAAACACATCGCGTCGTTTTACCGCGTTTCCCATGTTTCTTCAGTGGCAGTTCGTTCGGTTGAGTATCTCATTCATTTATGTGTACAAACCGCAGAAATTACGTTCCGAATATCTGAACATTTGTTGGAGCGTTCGAGACCGATTGAGGTGCTGGACGGATGCGTGCGATTATAATTAGGATTGTATTTCTGATTCCGACGAAGCTCAGTATGGCGGGCACCGCTGAATTCCATCTGAGTCATTGTGCTCGTTCTGTAGCCTTTATTTTCGTAAAACACTTAACCCTTTCACGCGCATCATTGTTTGCCACCGTGGCAAGTAATAACATTTTCGTCACCCAATAATTAACTGTAATTATCATCGACTTATTTAATGAGATCTCAATCTTCATCAGATGAATCATTAAATTTCAAAGTTTTAAGTTAGTATCTATAAGGTTTCTGAACAGCTTGTTTAACAGATTTTCAAATCGCAATAGCCAACGATCGATTAATCATTCAAGTATAAGTACTGAACGATGAAGCATTAATGTAAAGGATCATTAGAAGCTTAGCTTCAATACAGTCAGTTGTAGTTTACTGTCACGTTATACATATTTAAGCTAACAGCTATGTAGGTACCTACTCGTACATATGTAACAAAATAAGAAAATTATGAACCTTACATATTTAATTTCATTGGATATTATATTATATAATTGATATCCTTTACCAAGCTATTTTAACTTTCGGTCTAATATGTTTTGGAACTACCTAATTAAATAACATACTGAATAAATAATAGCATGTTACAGAGAATGTAGATTTCTTTAAATTGACCGGTGTAAAAACAAATACCAGTTACATGTATATAACGACCAGTAAATAAACATTTTATTCCGTATGATTTAACGTGACAAGCGTTTCCATCAACATGCCGACAGTGCAGGATCTTTACAATCTATTTCTAGGTGACAATGACAATACCGCGCTATTAGATGTCTACTAAGTTTACGGAACTAGGCCCGACCCTGAACGTAGGATAATACAATTATTATATATTTACAACGAATAAAAGCTACAATCGCTTCCACGAGACAATTATACAAAAACAATCAACAAAAATAACTTCAAACTACAGTAACTTAATACAATTCTGGTAATAATAAAAATATAAATGGTCACTAGATTTGAGGAGATAATATACAATATATTAATAAATATAAAGAAGTATGCATTATCACGCTAGAGTCTAAGTATAAAAATAATAACTACGACAAGGTAAACGGTTAAGAATGTAAACTATTCAATGCGTAACGAAAAAGTAGTAAAGAAAGGTCATAAAGCGGTTATCTATTTACAGATCAAATGAGCTATAATTCGCGCGATTGATCAATCTGGGTATGTGCCACTTGGCTGTTATCCTATCAAATATTTATATTGTGACAAAGAAAACAAATTTCTACAGGTAGCTAATACAAATTGATGTCTGAAAAGCTTCCAATAGAAGCCGAAGTTTTAAATTAACTGTGTTATGACCTGAAATCAAGCAATTAAAAACTAATTATATTTAAATCTAGATGGAATCTTGGTGGTCAACTTAGGCACGACCAGTGTGGTATGGTACTTCGGCGATGCGACCGGTGGTGCTGCTGAACGAAGCCGGGAAGGCCTTTGAGAAGATAGTGGCCTCCCGGCTCGTTCAGCACCTGGAGGAGGGCTCGGGCCCCGGACTTTCAGAATCCCAGTTCGGGTTCCG
>PDGT01000009.1:6596054-6684394 GCA_003671415.1 Megathymus violae | reverse complement strand
AAGTCTGGCCTTTTCGCCGAGGCCAGCCTGTCGCTGGAGGGATCCTGTTGCCTGCAGATCCGGGACCCTCCAATTAAAGCGGCTGAAGGCTCCCGCAGGGGTTTAGTACGGTATTGGACTCCCAAAGTGCCGAGTCCGACATAGGTCTAGGACTGCCACCCGGGCGTCCTGGATATCATCCGTAAATGGATTCCCCTGCGACAAAAAAAAAAAAAAATGTGTGGTATGGTAAAGGAGGCATTTGAACTCAGTCAACGAATGTTAGATTTGTGTTATTTGGTAGTAACCACTGAAAATAAAGTAAATTATATCCCTGGTCGCTACGTCAGTTTATTATGCAGAAACCTAAACAATTTTATTATAAAAACTTAATTCCAAATAATACCAAATCTGGAACCAAACAATCTTCTAATTCCAATAGCTGCTATAGCATGACAGAAGAGAAAAGCAAGAGCAACATCTTCGAGTACTCTTGAGCTGCATTTCAAATTGCCATGTCATATTATATTCAAATACAACTTCACGCACAAACACGGTCATTGCGAAAAATATAAATAATTCGGCGTAACGTTGTGATGGAAACGAGCCGGTCGGCGCGCGAACGGCGACATATTTCCCGAGCGAAGCTCGAAACTGGTTTGCTAAGGGCGTACTTACCTACTACTCGTACTTACAAGGTGGTTAACTCCTTTAAAATTAATTCTAAATAATAGGTTAATGAAATTTTTAGAATTTTAAACTTACTGGGTCATAAACAGTTCTGAGGATTGCGACCAGTTCCGAGGACGTGTGCTTATTGATTATGTTAATAAATACTAAATCCCCTTCGTCCATTTAGAATACTGCTTCCTTAAACTAAGCAAAGTTCAACCCAAACACGAGAAATCAGGTGATTTGCTCAAATTTCAGTTCTGCATAAAAGATGTCGCAGGCTCAAAATACCCTTAAGCAATCGCTACGGTAGTTATGATAAATCCTGATAATCATATTGATAAGAAACGACACAATTGATGAGTCACGTAACATTGGATTACTATGGATTAAGTGCTTACACTGAATCCACTGTTTCCAGTTAAGCGGGCGTCATTTCACTGTTGCGCCTACTACGAAGTACTTTTATTCGATAAAACAGCAACAACAGCAAAGAAAATTACATTGGACGGACAAGAAAGCACTTGCTTCTTATTAAGTATACGTTACGAATCGTAGTTAAAAGCTAAACGGAGAGCGTCGTTTTAGTAGACAATAAAGGTTACAAATCTTTAAACACAGGTTTACAACCGCGTGGCTAGTGGAAGTACGTTACAGAAATAGCTGATGTTCAACTATATCTGTTTTTTACGACTCCTGCGAATCGGTCCTAGCGGCCATCGCGACCACGTTGCAAAACCGCCGAGTTGACGATTTTAGTCCGATCATAAAATAAATACAGCAACCGTGATTTATAACCGATGTCAACAAAAAAAAAACGTGATTTAATTATCCGTTTTCGATCACCGTCGAGAAATCAACTCTTGTTGGACGAGACGAACGTCATGCACATGCATCATGCGATGCGAGATTCGGAAAGTGTATATCTAATTCAGCTAAATTTTACCAATATGTATACATTTGAGGAAGAGAAAAATTTATCCTGGATTCAATACAAATACAATTTCATAAATCGTTATTAAACTGTATCTATTCGTACGGCACATAGTACATGATACAAGGAAACAATAACTTGCATTAACGTACCGACCGAGGTTAGAATGTTACTAAGGAGTCTACCTTAGGTACTTTGAGATGACTCTATGAATAGATAAAATAGGTGTTTTCGAGAAAAAAGGTGTAGCTACCCTATATACATATGCGATTAGCGAACCGTAAGATTAGTCCATTTAAAACATAAAACACAAAACAGTTGAATTAGTTTTAAATTCGAACAACACCGTGCAACTTTATCTACTCTTTAATTTGAGAAACAACTCTGTATCACGTAATTTTCTAACTTGTTTTGTTATTGTACGTATCTACATATGAATATCAATAGAATTGCGCTACGTGCTTTAATGTTGATAATTTATTATCAGATATGATTTAGCGTCATACATTATCTGTAAAGATAAGATTTTCAGCATAGCAGGAACTAAACTTAACTTCATTATACGTTACCTTCTACTAGGTAATGAAATAAATAATTAAAACGAATTTATGCCATTTTTTGAACGGGATCACAACCTTGAACAAATGTGACATGTCCACACTGTCTACGGATAGGGTCGAGACAATCTCTTTAGTCCATTACTGTAAATTAATTTGTGGTTTTAATAAAATATTTTACTGATGTCATAATAACCAATTTTAATACATAACTCATTATTCCACATTAAACTTTTATTAGTAACAGCGTGTTAGAGCACATTAAGGATTTGTTATTCATTAGGTACTACTTTACTAGGACCTTTTCTCGGCTACACTTAATTAAATAATCATTACGTACGTATTCACAACATGAGATTCAGCTTTGGTCATAAATAAGGAATACTTCTTTAAGTAACCGATTATACTGTAACGGTAACCGGTCCATACATATGCTTTTTCCAGATAGTTCAGAATTTAGAGCACGAAATTGTCAAATATCTTTACAAGGGCAAGGTACTGTCGTCACAGGTTGGATTTAGATGACCATGAGCTTACACAAACCCTAACTCTGACGACTCGCGACCTCAAAATCCCTTTTCTTGAGACTATTTAGATGAGACAAGTTACGACGGTGATGTCGACGTTCTGGTTTTCTGGCTATATACCGCATAAATATATACTGTACTGGTATATTTTCAATCCATGTGCGACACCAACTTTTATCTATTTACAATGTGACAATTTGCACAAAAATATTAAAAAAAAAATTCAACTTTTTAAGGAAAAAAGATCCCTTTTTTTATTCTTTCTAAAAAGTTTCACAAATGCCCAATGAACATCATTATTATTCACAACATTGTTAAACTACAAAATATCCCCTTCAAAATCTAGGAACAATGTTCGTAACTAGCTCAAACTTCTCCCGAAATACAAACTCTTCATCAGTGGAACTCATGCTCGGAAATAAAGAGTGCAAGACCTTGAAAGGTAAAGAAGTCGGCAATTAAGTGACCAACTGAGTATCTTATTATTATCTGAATATACATACCTCTTGCTATGTGGTAGGACCATTTTCAATAATGAAAATAAAAAAAACAGTAAAATGAAATAATTCATAAAAAAAAAACAGTAATTAATCGATAACATTTTCGAAATGACCGCTACTATTTAGTAAATTAAAATACTTAATATTATTATCTAACCGCTACAAGGAGAACAACCAAATACGTTGGATAACTATTTTTTCAGCACTTGATACTTCTTAGATAACACACTAAAGAAATCACTGCACACGCTGCACAAAAATTATTACAGTAGCCACTGCAACTTACTGCAACCCCTGTCATGGTTACAATGCACTAGCGCGCCTTTGCAGGTTCATCCTCGTTTGCTTTGGTGGGGAACACGACGCTTATTGGTCGATGTGCCCGTCGCTTATTAATCTAAATCTTTACAAAAGCCAACTGTATTTTTATTAGCCGAATAAATTTTATTGCACAATTCTGAAGAGCACTAAATATCAATAACATTAACAAGATTATCATTAACATTAACAACATTATTATTATCATTATCAAGATACAAACATGAAAAATAATAATAAATAATTGTATATAACTGGGCTAGGCCCCTGTAATGCAGTACCCAGCATGCTAGCAGTATTTCCTCGCTGTATAACGTATGCTTATACAATAAGCAAGATTAGGTTTGAATTTGAAATGGTAATCTTTACATAGTATAAAATGAAGTCGCTTCCGCTGTCCGTTCGCTTAGATCTTTTAAAATATGTACTCAACGGATTTTCATGCAGTTTTCAGCAATAGTTAGAATAATTGAAGAGGAAGGTTTATATATTCATGTATAATACACTAAATGGTACCCTCGACTTAGACTGCGTAAAAAACAAAATCACATCGTCGTAACTATTAAAACATTTGTAAACTATAAATAATATTATTAATCACTCCACACTGCACCATATTAGTATCTACATTGCACCCGTGTGAAGCCGGGGCGGGTAGCTAGTACCTTGATAAAATTAAATTTAAACTCGGCCGAAAGTGTTAAAATTGAATTGCCATAAGTATGTTTAATATTAGCTGTGATTAAACACATCAGATTATCTACGTAAGTATCTAAGAAGTAAAACGACAAAACATTTTAATCGAGTATTGTAGACGTGCCATGATTTATACGAGTTTTCATATTTATCTATCATAAAGATTTGCACGTAAAGACCTAATTAGGTAAAAAATATGAATGAAAATGATTCTTACGATAATACCTACCACGTTATAAAAATAAATTACTTTATCAATATAAAAAAATCTGACTAATATTGTTAAGGATAATTGTCCAAAGTTCTTTAGCTACAAAGTATTGCTGTCCTCGAAATTATCAAATGACAGGACAGGTAGATGATACCTAACTTTAAAACGACTGTGAAATACACTTGATGTTGAATTAGTTTAAATGCGTGGTTAGCTTAATGTACAACTGTATTTTTGTAAGTTTTTTACTAAAAATATATGATGTAATAATATATTATGATTCGTATTGTATTATATAATCGTACTTATCTTGTGTGAGTGAGAGTCCATACTACACTGCATAATCTGTTTATTATGTTTTTGTGAAAATATTATATTGCCGTCCAGCATACAAATTACATTTACTCCGTCTATCCTTGAGTTTAAGCCAACCTCTCCTGCTTGTGGTGCACCCTGCTGACTAACAGTCAAGGCAAAGACGCCAGGTCTTCTTTTAACTCGTTTGACTCTGCTCCAACCAGTTTACTCCCGACAACCTACTCGTTACTACTGACTGGCTAACACGCTTTTTCTATAAATAACCATAATTTTTTTTTGTCACATTTCGGTTTCAATTTTGGACGGCCAGCAAACAAGCGTATTTTCTTTTCTTAGCCGGTATCGGTAACCCTGCTGTTAGCAACGCCTATTGGCTGCGGTGATGACCTACCACCAAGTGGTCCGTATACGCCTTTCTGATCATACATGAGTTCTCCGAAAACTTCTTAGATATGGACAATGTTAAAGAAGTGATTACTAGTCGTCATACATTTTAGTAGTAAAATGTAGAAGAATCCGAAGAAATTCAAAAGCCTAATAACCAAAATAAAAAGCAAACCTTCTATAGTGATATGAAAGTAAGTTCAGTAAAGGCTAGTCTATATTGCAGGAGTCCGTGACGCAGCGCATCACAGCAACACTGTAATATCTATCAACTATATTTTAACTATATAACAAAAGTTAACTTCAACAAACGAGTTTTTAATACAAACGTTTCAGTTAAACCTGTTAAAGGTAATATAAACATCTTTGACGTAATTTTACAATGACAAGCAACGGCACCGCTGTAATGTCTTTCAGCTTTAAACCCCACAAAGATAACTTTAAAGATTGATGTACGATTTGAGCCAACTACATTATGTTCCAAAATTTCTATTACTAAAATATATTCGGTAAAAATACGACAAAAAATACTTCATGATTAAATAATTTGTTTATTTTATCACCTCTTGTGTACGTGAAAAAGATTCATTGTAAGAACTATTACACGGTCGTCGAAATGTCATCAAAACCAAATAAATCAAAGGGAGTAAAGGACTTGCGAAATTTGCAACGATGACGGCGTGGCAAGGACGACACAGGACGAGTCACTTGTCCTCTATCGTTATGCGCAGGTAGCGGCCAGAGGACGACATGCCCATTGTTTATCGCTGTTAATTATTATGCCCCAACGCAGACAAACGCTTGCCGAATACCGACCACGACCGCCGCCCGCGCTTCACACCGCGCAAAATATTCTGATACGGTATCGTTTCTACCTGAGAAGCAACTAAACATTTAATTTGCGCACCATACAGTGCACGCGAATAAATGTCCTAATCAAAGGCCAAAACGATAAGTTAGTTAGTGAGTTATTTACTTGATTCGAGCATAATTCATAGACGAAACGCTCCGCTGTAACCATTAACAGAAAATCGAAGTGACATTTGGCGACAGTGTACTGCGGCTATCACGCTTGCAGTATCGCGCTCGATTGAGGACCGTTACGTGAAACGTCGAGTTTGCGGGGCGGGGCAGGGCCGACCCGACCACGATGGCGGCCGAGTGCCGCCGAGCGCCGAGTGCTGAGACGACGACGTACGGTCGAGGGACGCGGGGGTGCGCCACTTTATCGCGGCGAGCTGGCAACATCGCGCGGGGTGGGAGCGCCCCGCGGCGCAACCTCTCACTCACCGTCGCCGGCTCGCCAGCCAGTGTTACCTTTGACGGTCGAACGTGTGGTTGTCTGATGTCAGTGACGTCGACGTTGGCACTCGTGCAACACGTCTATGATGTATCGGTGAAATTAAACTCGAGACTCGTGTGTGAACGATAATAAATTTATTATCAAACATTGGAGTAAAGTGGAAGGTGCGGACCTCTCGTTGGATTTAGAGGTTTAAGTTGAACTGTGAAAAAGTGACATTTGTAATTTTAAAAGGATATAAACAGTGCAGTGGCCCATCGAAAAATCGGATTGCAAAGTGACAATACTTGGATTGAGTGAAAAATATTATGCTAGTGGATAAACATCTAACAGGTGCCAATAAAAATCAGTGATTGAGCTAAATTATAAAGGTGTGTTAATTAATGTTGTTACAATTTTTTTTTTATTTAATTTGGTTAAAATATAATAAGAATAAAATAGATAAATATTATAATGCTCAGCAGAAATGAAATGTAATAATTTAACAAAATTCTACCGTCAGCGTAGCAAAAAAAATTGAAACACAAACAAGTGTAATATAAACTTCACCAGAATACATCTCAGCTGATCGAAACTGCGAATGATCGCACGAAACGTTCACCGTTGCTGGAGTGTCTGGGAAAATTTAACCAAAAATACATACATATATAAAAGTATTGAAATATTTAAGGAGGGATAATTAATAAAATCAAATTTCGGATAAACATAAAAACGAAGTGAGAGAAATATTTTTATTTTTAAACCTACCTACAGAATGTTTGCGATTTTATGCCACGATGAACGTTTCGTGGACTGGTGACGTTCGTTGAACAATGTAAAAAAAATTAAAGCGATAAGAGAAAATCAAATGCAGTAGCACAAGACGCCGTACACCGGAGAAAATTGGGATTATCGTACCCGTAATGGTGAAGCCATTCTACCGAATTTTAAATTTTGGTTGTGGTAGAATTTGAAGTATTCAAAGGTAATACGCTCGTTTAGAGGATACAACGAAGTGCATGGTTTCAGGGGGTGGTGCGAAGCGACAGGACGGCGAACCCTGGAAGCAACGGGTACGCAGGAGCTATAGCCTATTCAGGAGCGCACGCTCAACAACCCAGCAAGCACAACCCTCTGCAAGGGACCATAGGGTACCGAGTCAACGCGCCTAGGTGAGTAAAAATTTAATCAAGTTAAGTGATAAAATAAAAGAATTTAAGTGACAAAACTGTAAAGGAAGATATTTTAAATGTAATATAAAAACAGAAAATTAGTTATTAAAGCAATGTAAGATAAATAATAATACTAGCTCATTTATTTTATTGCATGTGATGTATTCTTTGCGAGAACACTAATTATCGCTTAGGTGTAACGTAGACAAGCCATATATATTAGAATAACCAGATCGCAGTTTTCCTTACGAGTACGAGTGTTTTATCTTATCCAGTACAAGTTTGTTTACATTTGAAAAAACCGCTTAAATGCGTCTGACCTACCTGTATCTAAGGTATTGTAGTTATAAAGCAAAACCAAAAATATGCATCTATATAAAATCCACAGTAGTAAGATTTTAGCGCATAGTATGAAATATTTTTCTTTATTATTTATTATTTAGTATTATTTATTTAATAAGAATGTATTTAATACGATCTAATAACCTATCTAATAACTAATAACTTTTATTGACTTAGTTATCCCGACATAATCAAAGGGTTACTTAAACGTAGACAAGTAACAAACGGAGAACGCGGCGCGCATCGGTGCAATTATAATGAAAGAAATGAAATGTTGTCTTCCATTCACACGCACAAACGCTCTAGGCGCCCAACGCTCACAGGCGCACTCTATCGCACTCACACAAGCGCACCGCACGCCCACCACCATATCGGACACTCACACAAACGTGCGGCGGGAATGCAAGCGGTGACTGCACTTTAGCGCTTACAATAAACACAAACAAACAAAACATTAACACAGTCAGCTCATCCAGTATGTATAGTACGATGTTCATTAGAACAAATTTAATAGTTATTTATTCAATTCATAATAACTTTCTCTGGATTATCGGTAAAATTACAAATAAACAGATCAATATCCTTAAAACATAAAATTGTGAATTACGAGTCATGAAAAAATCGGGCAGGTGCTAAGTTGAGGCGCTCAACGGCTTTGTTTTGTAGTCACCTTTACAAACGACATATTGTTGATGGCTGCATGCCTCTATACAAAACCAATAAGTACCTAAATAATAATAAAACTGGGGACCGGCAACGATTGTGTGAACTGAACGCAGGAAGTCTGCTAAATTTCGAAGGTAGCGAGAAACGACTTAAAATCATGGCGGAATTAAAATCACGCACAAGTTATGAATAAAGAATTTCCATTGTGTATAAAAATGATTTTTAAGAATAAAAAACTTAATAATTTGAAGATGCTCATACCTGAAGAATTTAAATAATAATAAAGATTTGTGTCACTGAGTAACAAGCCGTGGGAAAAAACGTCAGTTTTCAACGGGCGTAGCCGTCGGGGGCGGATGCACTGACACAACATGCATTACACCACGTGCTCAACTACTGAGCTTAACGGCTGGCTCAAAAAAATTAAGTTGCCATAGAAATACTCTGGAATACGAATGGACATTACTAAAGTACATTCCTAAAGTTTTTGGATGTCTACCAACTGTGATAAAAAATTACTCCAATGCTAAAATTTATTTACTAATATATACTTTAAAAAAATATTCTGTTTTGAATATAATTCAAATTAACAGAATAATTGACTACCAATATTATAAGCTAAAAACATAACGGCGAAACTATATGTTATATAAATGTAAAGTTAACAGAAACAATAAATCGAGATTGCTTTCAAACCGACTAAGTCTAGGTCGGCATCATGATCGAGAAAACAAATTATTATCAGGAGCATCGTAATAAAGCCCCATATTGACGCGAGCGGGCCCACTTACCCTACGCCGTGCGACCCTTCCCGTTCATTGTTACACTCACCCTAGCTCGCCTCCATTTGTAACCCCCGGAATTCGCTCCTTAAAGCATGATTCATACTAAACATGGAGCGACAATTGACGAACGCGAGATAATAATCAATATTTTTAAATTGCATTAAAGTATAAACTTTGTTTACTAATTCAACAGAAGTATACGAACGCCAAACTAAGAAAGAACATAAATAGTCAATTTAAACCTGAAAATTATTTACTATCTAATACATTACGAATTAAAATTCGAAAAAAGTGCATGACATCAATAATAACAATGAAGTATAAATCCTCGCAACAGTGATGAACTTATCGATCGAATATGAAAACGTTAATGCCATTAAGAGGTACAGAGCAATGTGCGCACAAGCCACAATGACGTGAAGTGGCATTTAAACAGGGGTGACCAACTGTCGTCGAAACAGGGGCGGAACACACCATGGCTTCACGCTGCATGATAACAATCTATACGAAGCTCACAATTAATGCTCTATTTAACACTTAAACCTCTGTAATAATTAAGCATCGAAATTTAAATTAACAACTATCATAGAAATAGTTCCATGTTAATGGTTTTCACTTGAAACTTATTACTGCAACCTTATGATTTAAAGATACAACACAAAAAATTAATCAGATGTTGTTTAAGCAAATCAACGGTATTAAGGTTATAATGATTAGTCTAGTTCTATTAAATAAAAACTTAAAATAGACCAGATTACGTAATGCAGGAATTCAAAACCTGATTTATTTTGATGGAAGAACTTTATTCAACATGTGATTACCGTCATTGCCAATTAGCTAAGAATTCAACACTACTGTGTGCAACAGTCTAAAATTAACTGCAACCTATGTATCAAAATACGTACGCGTAACTCTCGCCCATCTCTCATTAGTATGCCAAACACCTTCCAGTTTCCCAAAATAGCAAGATGCCCATTCACATTTACTTATTAAACTACAAATGTCTATATACATATATACAATATATCCCTGTTGTCGGATAAAACTAATATGTTTGTTTTTGATGATACATGAATTTTACTAGTGTCAGGAGCACTTCACAATTTTCATTACCTATTTTTAACTGCTTACACGAAGTTACTACAGAAATAGTGGAATATGCAATTTACAATCTTCAATAAGTTTGTTCATTGTAGACATTCTGTCTCAAGCTGCATACGTTGTTACCGAATGCCAGGGGTACCTAACACAAAAAAGCATATTCCAAGAATTATCTCAAAGAAATGCCGGAGTCGACCGCATGCATTCAAGATCCCAAATATTTTGAACGGAACGTAAGTGATTATTCGGATGTGGTACCACTTTTACAAAAAAGTGCACCAGGATACAGAACAAATTTTTTTTGTTGGCTACACATTTCGGTCGGCAAAAAGAAAAAAGCTCACACAAAACTATAAAAAGACGTGCAGGTCGGACGAAGTTTACCTAAGGAAGGACCCTTGTAAATCATCTGCAACCTCGATGAATAGAGACGACGAGTTGAGCGTTGTTGACTCGCGTGTTTATTGGTTGTCGACGTTACTAAGTATCTGTTAAGCTATTTATGAGAATACTTAAGTGGTGCTAAGAAAGATACAAATAAGTGGTCGTAACCAGCTCAATTTATAACTCGTATTAACTTATTGGTTCAAAACTGTAATTTAGATGTTTTGTATGCAATATGAAATAATTTAAGGTTCAGTAGATTTCACATTAGAAAGTCTTTCTTACTTGTAACCAATTCTTTATTTACAAACAGATAATATTAACAATTTAACGAGCCCTCAGTAACCAAACGCATAAATAGTGTAGGAATATTTTTTACCCGGCATATAACTTTGCACACAAATATGGTTCACAACTACAGAGTAACTGCAACAATGGGTAGTTCGTACGAGTGTTTGTCGGGCATTTGTCGAAAGGGAATTATTAGGAAGGGCTCCGGGAAGGCTCGGGAATTCGCCCCAAAAGCAGTTCACATGAATCGGGCTCCCACTCCGGCGCCATACAAAAAATCAAATACATCCCAAGAGAAACACAGGGGTAACACCGCGTCACTATACGTCCATATTGATTTTTTTTCTCGCATTGTTCGTGTAATAATCAAATCTCTGGGCATTTTAAGAAAAAAATTGCTGCAATAAAATTTGAAATAAATATTGAGACTGTGTTTATTAATAAAATAGAAGCATTAACGTGTGGAATGTAAAATGTTCGACTGCGCAAGGTCACTTGCAATAGAATAGAAACTACTCATATCGTGAGTGAAATAGAATTGTCAGTTTTCGTATTTCAATATAAATGTCTGATGAAATTATGAATTAAACGTTTTCATTTAAACCAAAGATATATGCAGTGGTATATTTACAATAATTTTGATTTGTTGCAATCAATGACAAAGTTTTGGGTGGCGGTTAACACACGCCCTCAGAAACATATTATCTGGTTAAAGTTGACAATTGACGTATATCGAATACATTTATATACAACAAAAGTGATTTGCAATTGTAACTTTTAACTTAAGTAATATGTATATACAATAGTCTTAACTGAGATCAAGTTATGATAATACAGGTTGTTCAAAAATAAATGTTATTGTTATTTTAACAAAGTAAGATACGGCAGGAACTAATAGTTCACAATCACCACGTGGCAGCTTTTTAAGCAAGCTTTAAAATTCCAATCGCTAGAAAGGAAAAATTCATGTTTTGTTGTAATTGTTTCAGCGGCTATGGGTGCGCCGGCGGTACGGGCGCGATGAGCGGCGGGGGCGAGAACGCGCAGTTCGGCGCCACCGCCGCCATGGTCGCCGCGGCCACTACGGCCGCGATGCAGGACTCGCAGCCATTCTCGCAGGTATGTATAAAGGATGAAGAAAAAGTAAGGTGAAATTCAAATCTTCAAATGATCGTAACACTGCAATAGTGTTATAGTTAACCTCACATAATGTAAACATTCATATTGTTCTTTACAGATGCAAAACACCATGACAATGGGAAATCCCCAATATAGCGCGATGAATGGCTATGGCCAGCAGCGCAGTCATAATCCCGCCATGACTGGCATGGGAATGGGTGGTAATGGCGGCTTGAACGGCATGAATGGAATGACCAACATGGGTCAAATGGGAAATGCTGCAATGAACGGCATGAATCCTATGGCACAAATGGCAAATATGGGAATGCACGCCAATATGATGTCCTCGCAAATGGGCCCCGGTCAGATGGGAGGTTCTGCCAAAATGGGACCAGGATATCAAAGGCGACACACGCCTTATCCTTCAGGGACAATGCTCATGGGTACTCGGAAGGCTCAGTATATGGGTGGACAACCGAGTTTTGGGCCTGGTCAGTATCCCGCTGGTTATGGTGGTAGACCAGGTTTCCAAGGACAGTATCCGCCTCAACAACCTTTAGGTCCCTCCGGGAATTTTGGTGCAGCGATGAGAGGTACCATGCGTCAATCTACGCCTCCCTATTCCAATCAAGGACAATATTTCAATGGTGGGGTACCGAGTCAATTTCCACAACATCAGGCTACAAACACTCAATATGGAGGCCAGTACAGCGGACAATTTGCACAAGAAGTTGCGATGAGAACTAGCATGAGCTATCAACATAGTCCGGTACCGGGAAATCCAACACCACCTTTGACGCCGGCTAGTAGCATGCCTCCATACATAAGTCCTAATGCTGATGTAAAACCTCACTTCAATGAGCTCAAACCCCCAATGGGAATACAAAGTAAGTAACATAAAATCATGAGGTTTGAACGGTATGACAAAAAGTAGTGCTACAGATTTATTTACTAAATAAATAACTTCATTTTTCAGACGACGAGCTTCGGTTAACATTCCCTGTAAGAGATGGTATTATTTTACCACCGTTTAGACTAGAACATAATTTAGCAGTTAGCAATCATGTATTCCAATTGAAACCCACAGTCCATTCTACTTTGATTTGGAGGTAAATACTATTGTTATATATTTATTAAAAACTTAAAATTAGTCTATATTATACCATTTTTAATTGAATGACTTTCATTTCTAGGTCGGATCTAGAGTTACAACTGAAATGCTTCCATCACGAGGATCGACAAATGAATACTAATTGGCCTGCGAGTGTCCAAGTATCAGTCAATGCAACACCATTAGTCATAGATAGAGGTGAAAACAAAACATCTCACAAACCATTGTACCTGAAAGATGTATGTCAAGCTGGAAGAAATACGATACAAATAACTGTATCAGCTTGTTGTTGTGTAAGTTACTTTATTTCAATTTTTAATCATTATGATAATCATATAGAACAATAAGTGTTACTAACACGACTTTTTGTTTTTTCAGTCGCATCTGTTTGTCTTACAATTAGTGCACAGACCGAGTGTTCGAAGTGTTTTGCAAGGATTACTAAGGAAGCGATTACTTACAGCTGACCATTGCATCGCCAAGATAAAGATGAACTTCAGCCAGACAACTGCTAATAATAATGGCACAAATACTTCTAATGACAGGGACAGTGTTGAGCAAACAGCACTGAAAGTTTCACTGAAATGTCCTATAACGTTTAAGAAAATAACGTTGCCGGCCCGTGGTCATGAATGCAAACATATACAGTGTTTCGACTTAGAATCGTACTTACAACTTAACTGTGAAAGAGGATCATGGCGATGTCCAGTTTGCAAGTAAGCAAAATCATACTTTATCACATCGTAGCGAAATGTTTCCATTCCCATTAGTGAAACAAGTTTTAAAAATATGTTAAAAACTATTAGTGAATATTTTGTCATTTTCTGATTTAAATTTTCAGTAAACCAGCACAACTAGAAGGTCTTGAAGTTGACCAGTACATGTGGGGTATACTTAACACTATGACAAATTCTGATGTTGATGAAGTAACCATTGATAGTGGTGCAAACTGGAAGGCAGCTAAAAGCCCTACAAACACCGGCATTAAGGTACTTAATTGTCACATAGTCTAATAATAAAATATTGAAATACTTCTCATGTTTTTGATTTATAAACTATTATTACGTATATATGATTTAATTTATTTATTCATAGCAGGAAGATGACAGCAATGACAACAGTATTGGAAAGAGAGGAAAGGCAGTATCTCCTGGCTCAATGAACATGCCTACCATGAACAATTGGGACATGAATCAAGCGTTATCACCATATCTGCCCCCTGACATGAACACAATTGCAAGTGGTTCAATGATCTCTTCATATAATCAAGGAAGCCAGAATAGAAATTCAGGATCTAACAACCAGAACTATGATTTCGGCATGAACAATGGTCCTGGAAGTAACGAATATGCTGGAAATGGCCCATTATCTCACTTAAATGACAGTGTCAACTCCCTTGATCCACTTAACGCTATGGAAAAAAGTCTAAATGAACAGGTACGCTTCGTAACTATAATGATTTTGTACGACAAAAATTCGATTTTTAATCAATGTCAGATAAACATGGTATGAAATTCAAAAATTTCAAATGTGGTGTAAAATTAATAAATAATTTTAAGGTGATATGAAACAATTAATGCACTGTAACTGTTAAAGTGCTACCGAAGTAGATAAAGAGTGATGGAGAACATTTTTGAAAGAATATAATTATGCCAAACCAAACTAATTAAGTGATAGGAAATGGAAAGATAAACGTGATTCACTTACAGATGCCCCATACACCGCATACGCCACATACTCCAGGGTCAGCGCACACGCCCGGCGGTGGTGGTGCGACGCCCGGCTCCAGTCATACTCCAGGCCCCCCTTCTGTCGGTCATCACTCTTTAACCGACGTCGACATCCCTGCAGACCTCAACTTTGACCCAGCGGCTGTTATTGACGGCGAAGGAACCGATAATCTAAACGTAAGTTTAATATTATTATAATTTCAAGACTTATCAATCTAAAGACTATTAGCGTCTATGCATAGAATTCGCATTTACATGTTATGTTTGTGTTTACAGTTGCTGCCAGAGACCAATGTAGACCCAATGGAGCTGCTATCGTATTTGGATGCGCCTGCGCTTGGAGAACTACTGGCGACCCCTCCTTCGTCATCTTCCTCCGCAGGCTCACACCCTCCTCGCGCACCTTCCTCGGATGATCTACTAGCACTCTTTGAGTGAACAAATATCTCGTTATACACTAGGGTTATGGTAATGAATTGACGGCAAATAAAATATCATCCTAAATTCGGGATTCTGATAGCCTAATTCGTCCAAGACGATGATGAATGCTCCTGCTCTTCCGACAATCGTGATTCAAAACAGGAAATACGGATCTGATGTCGTCATTCGTCAGTTCTAAACCTAGTGTGAACATGATTCAGCTCTTGATCGAGTCAAAAAGACCCGATATTGTGATACTAGATTTTAGTTCCTTCTCCATGGGTGAAAACGTTGAAGGTTGCAGCATAGAAATTAAGGAAACTTGTTATTCTAAACCCTACTAGACGAATCTCTATTAATTTTTAAGGGTCAAACTTTGTAATTGGTAACTTCATCTGCAACATTCAAGGTCATCACATTCAGAAGCGTCGATTGTTGAAACAAATGGCGTTGGAGAACATTTAGCACGTAACTACGTTATTGTATTAGGTAAAAGTATTGAGGCGAGGTGTGCGCCGCGCCGGCCATAGACACTACGGTGTTGTGCATATATAGTTCCTCGCAATGCCACGACCATTGTGGCGCTACTGAACTCCTTATATTCTAAACTCTAGCATATTATTACATATACTGCATTAAAATCGAAATTAATATTTCATCTTCTTATTCAATTCTATTAATTCTTTAATCAATTCAAATTTTCTTGATTTGTGTCCACATTTGTGAATAATTCATCAAATGTAAATATTGTGATTTTTGTGCTAGTGTTTTTGATACTGTAGTTGGGAGGGCACGCTGCCTGTAAATATAGGTTAGACGCGGCGTGCCTGCCCGTTGAAGAGGCATTGTGAATCTTATAGTTCCTAATCGATGCGAGAGAACTATAATGTTCAATTGCCGTTAATTGTAAAATATTCCTTGACATTTTCACATATTCTGCATTTTTAAATGGTAAGATATGATAGGACACGTGAGTAAAGCGTTACTCGCTTATTGGGTGATATATTCTAAATGAGTTGTTTAAAATCAACAAATAAATGGTAACATATAAGTTACAAAACTATATTGTAAATGTGAGTGCAAACATGAACTCTGTTAAATTATTTTGCGTTATGTGAATCGAAGAATGATAGAAATATATTTTAATTTCTATATAAAGAGTAATGAACTGTATTATTTGTAAATATGAATTTAGTTAAGAATATTATATTACCTAGTTATATTTAGAAGAACATGGCAGATACTTATATGACGGCCAGTTTTAGTGTAGTGTTACTAAATTAAAAGAAATCTACACATGGTTTTACATGTACATACAAATGCTGCATTATACAAAATTACCTGTGTTCAGAGTACAGATATCCTATTGGATACAGATAATGGAAAGCCTTTATGATAGTTCCTTATGAATATTATTTATTTTCATTTATATTTATAAACAAATTCATATTAAATAGTGAGTCAATATGGTTTTTGATCTAATCTATATCTAAATCCTCATACTTGCATGTTTTTTATTTTTGCTTGTTATGTTTATTATCCTCTTATGTTCTAAATATGAATTAAATTCCTTTGTAATTTTGCTAAAAGATATCTGTTTCAATATTTTTTCGACATTTAGATAAACACTTTACAAACTTAAATTTATTTTTATATATAACATTTCTTTGATGTTATAGTTCTGGGTTTCCATTTCTTATTCTGTGCTCTGAAACACTTCTTCATTTGAATAAGGAACATTAAAGTAATACACATTATATTAGTAAAATTTTCAATTTATGCTCATCTAAATTTTAGTACTTACTTATTTTTATATTGTGATCCTCTGATTACTGGCAGTTAACTAGACAGATTCTGCCATTCAATGCCAATAGTATACACAGAGCTATTACTCTTAATTTTTGTTATTTTATCTTTCATTTGTCAATTCCAAAATAAAATTTAAATATAATATACATAAAAATTATGATGAGCATTAAGTTGTCAAAATTCTTATTTCACATATTTTCAAATGTTTGGTTTCATTTTAAAACTGCAACCTGTGTCTGGATACGTTTTCGGAACAACATTCACTATTATAATTTTTCATTATTTAATGATATTTAGTATGCAGAAGTTACTTATTTATCCAAATCCCTAAATGGAATTAAGTTCCCAAAAATTTGAACCATTACACCAATATTCATTTAGATACACATTATAAAATTTACAGTGATAACTTACATACTGACAAAAATTACATAACAGTTTACGAAGTATCTCTATCTTAGAGTTGTATGTAAAACTATCGATCTTTTCACTTACTTGTGTAAAAATTGGTGATTTGCGCATCTTTACTTCATGCTATGAATATGGACGCCTCTTTAGAGTTAGTCATCGATTATGGAAACAATAAAATTAGTATTATCGCGTATGAAGCAGTGGTCAATTATTCCATCGAAAGGATTATTGCAAATAACAACCATTACAATGTAAATGTGAAGATAAAAACTAAAATGGTATTGATGTTTAGTTGATCACAGCTTTGAACATTAAATAAAAAGTATACTTTAAGGGACCTTCAATTCCAGTTAGCTAGTTCTATTTATTGTAGTGAATAATTCTATTGGATGGATCACACAACAAGTTTTGTGAGACCAAATAGAAGTTTTTTACATGAATTACCTACTTTGGGTACATTCTAATTTGTTTGTATAAAATGGAAAATATCAAAAAATGTATAGCATATCACAATAAACTGAATGCAAAAACAGTGTTGGGTGATCCATCTGAAGGAGTAAATTATTACAATATATTTTGTTGATTATTATAACAAACTGCTGTGGAGTATAGTTGGTATTGTGCTCGTACAAATGTAACATTTGCACAGCATTTGGAAATAAGTGAAAAAAGAATTCTTAATATGTGCAACACATAAGTCCTGTTCAAGAAAAGCCAAACTGTAACTGTACCATAAACTGCAACTTTTCAGCATTTTAGAAATCCTGTTGGTACCCACTGAAATTGTGAAATATGTAAAAGGCAAAAAACATAACATTTTTATGTTATTGAAAATAAAATGAATCTAAAAATTATAATTTATTAATTTTATTTTGCTTGTTTATCCTTTCCTTTCAAGATTATTAAAACTCTAAATCAACATGTACTATTTAAAACTTTTCAATTGAAATATACAACAAAAAAGCTGTAGTAAAATTATTAATGGTGAATTATTGGTAGTTAAAAAGCATGTGGCTTCCTGACAGTGGTATTTTAAGTCCCACAGTATTATACATGAATTTCACTCTGGTATTAAAAAATTAGTAAGTATTCATAACGAAAAAAATGTTAATAGTATATATAATTATATGATACAATACTTAGCCTTAAATTCTGTTGATGGTATTAAAATTTACATCCTTAACTTTTTATTTACTGACATCGTTTAACTAAGACGAAAATTATAATGATACTAAAATTTCCTATGGAGCAAAAGGACATTACACAAAATCCGTTCAGATGTAGAATTTTACAAGTTCCTATTTAAGAGTTATACATTACACTTTACTAAAATTAGTGAGGGCGGAAAAGTAATTTCTTTTATTTTATATAACTGACATTTGCTACATGTCATCACTTTCGGAACTAGTGGCTACCTGTACATTAATTATGTCTAAATAGCCTTTTGGTAAGATGAACACTGAAATTTTAAAGTTATTTCCAAATTGAAAATATGGACTAAATTTATGCGAGTTGGCACAGTTGTTTATTGAGAATTAAAAAAAATATATTAGACTAAAACTTTAAAAGCTCAGAGAAACGATGTAGGATCAAACATTATGTTACTTACCAAGAAAGTTCGATTACATGCAAAATGAAATTTTTGTTTTATGTAATAAAAAAAATCCGTCCTAACCAATTTGATTTATTATAATAAACTCTTACACTGTAAATTATAACACATAATATTAAACCGATTTCTATAAATCGTTTCTGTTTCTTCGATTTTAATTTGTGACTCATAAGTTTAATTTGATAGACATCTACATGTTAGCTATGAAATATAAAATATTCCGCTCATGTAGAGTTCCTCAACAATCTTTTTACAATTGGCCATATGATAAGGTAATAATCATATTCATATCACCTAACGCCTGTTATCAGACATTTTTTTTCAATTCACGAATGTGGTGATGATGATGACTACAACGGATGGTAGTATTGCGTGGCGCGCAACCATCGTGTCGATTCCATTACATTTAGTAGAGTACAGCAGCAAAATTAAATATACTGTCAATGTGTTGTGAGGGCTTGCGTTGTGTTGTGGATTGGATTGTCCTTTCTCGGCTCTCATCAATATCATTAGAGAGTTCACCAACACGGTACATAATTATATATTTGCACAATCAACTCAGTGTAAGCGTGCGTTATTACCCCGTGATATACTAGTGTATTTGCAGCCTTATTTTCGTTTCATTACATAAGTACTCTACAATACATACGACTTAAGATAATTTATTAGTGCAATAGCTATCTACGAGTATGTTAATATTAAAAAAATGTGTTTGTGTGTATGTATCTTGAGGATAGTCTCCGGAATCACTACACATAAAAAAATATTTGAAAGTTACGTTATTAAGTATATAAGCTTTAAGTCATGTTGGTATTATTTACATACATTTTTACCGTTACTTATTTTGTGTCCTTTTGATGAAAATCACATTACTGTTTTAGTAATAATAGGTAATGGAATCTTAGACCTCTTATACTTTTTTTTAAGTTTTAGTATGAAAAGAACATTGAACTCGCACAGATGCAGATAAAAATAAATCTATAAAAAAGTGGAAAGCACTTCTAGTATATAGATTTTTTTTTATTTTATCTTATGTAGGTTCCAGGATGGTTTAGATTAATAATTAGACCCTACACTGTGGGTAGTGTGCAATACTGTGATCGAGTTTCAGGAATATACCTATTGCAGAAAAACGTTAGTCGGGTAACTAGCTAATATTAATTTATTTTTATACCAATGTTTTGAGACTAGTTAAATTTATATGTTTATTACTTATACTTATAATTATACATTTATTTAAAATTAGCAAATATTAAGAGAATAAATGAACGTTGCAGTATTATTTTTAAACAAAACAAACTTCGTAACTTGAGGGTTATTGTTGATTGCATATGACCCTTACGCGAAGGTCCCAAACCCATGTAGATAGACAATAATACTTTTCTGTATTGCTTCAAATGTGTGTTGTCCAAGCTTTTCCGGAAAGATTTACAGCGAGGAGTTAAGTATGTGCCATAGCGTTTTCAACTTTAACAGTGCCATCTATAATTGATTTCTTAGACTTATAATGTTTTACGACATGCAACTAGATGACGCTGTAAGATTTTATATTGAATATCTCGAACGAATATACATTGACGGCGAAACGAAAGTAGAATACTTTTGTATAACGTTTTCTCTCTAGTCTCTAGTTGAAAATTTTCAAATATACCTGCATCAAACATAAATGCAATATACAGTTGGTACAAAAGCCTAAGATAAAAATCGCAATAATTCTACTTTTTGGGGTTGTTCGGTAGGTAGGTATTCTAGTTACATAGACATATTTAGTTTGTAGTAAATTAAAATCGGACCCTGTAGTAATTAAATAACTATAACTACTACGAAAAACTGTTGAACGAAGTATTTTAAACTCGTATAAATAAGCTGTACTGTTTGTGTTGCCAGATATAATCGAAAATTACCACTAGAGCTTATAATTAAGGACATTTAAAATTTTAGTGATAGAAATTAGTATTTTTTTTTCCAGTACCTGCACGTTATTTTTTATTTTATATACATGACATTAATGTAAAAAAAAAACATATATTATTGCAAGAATACGTACCGGCGGTACTCGTTAGTTATTATATACTATTTAACTTTGTAATTTGCAATTTATGATATAGTTAAACATGGCAATACAGAGGACATACAACAAAAGCCACCAAGTGCACACACATGCATATATTTGATGCTAATATGGACGAGACGTATTTGATAGATCTACATTCACACCTATAAGATTAAGACACAAGCAATGCACGATATTGTCGGCGTCGCGTTACCTTATAAGTGTTAGCTTATTTATATTTTATTTCAATGTTGGCAAAAAAAATTAAATTAAATTTATAATAATTGAAATTAAAAAAATAAGGAGTGTCATCACAAGTTAAATTTGGCATGATAGCGATGTAGTTCTCGTTAATATTTAGAAGGTGGTAAAATTCACTGTTAAACTTGAATTCACCATTATAATTGTTTAATACTATCAAACACAGTGATAACGAGAAACAGGATGGGTCACGAGAATAATGGGCTATCATTTCAAGCGGCTCAAAACCTTGGATTAAGTTAGAATTGCACAGCGTTCTGTCTTTAATTAACATCTTTAAAAAAATGTTCGAACAAACTGTAATATTCGCCTCACTCAGTGTGAATATGAATATGTAGTGTGAACCATCGAGTCAAAGTGAGCATTCGCCGATTGCCCCGACACGCACCAGTCGATTAGTCGACGGGCTTGAGGCAGGTATTGCCTCTACCGGTTGAACGACGAAACGATCGAATCGAACGAACTCATTCTAAGATACCTTTTTAACGAACTATTTCAAGCTATAGCTATTCTAAAAAATGCATTCAAAAATCATTGAATTGAGAAAAATATACCTAATGATGTACAAAAGTAGTGTATCGTTTAATTAATATAAAAGTGTTATTAAGTTCTGCCTAGTGTAGCGGTATCTCAAAACCAGATTTAAGTCCTCATTACATTATAAGAGGATTTTATGTTTATTTGTTTGACTTTGTGCGTGTGTTCAACTTACAGTGGGATTGCTGTATCTCCCCGTGCCTTGGTAAGTCTTTTATTACTCTTTGTAGGTGCAACTCTACCTTGTCTCTCAACTATATTTGAAAAGTGCAAAATTTCGAATACTATCCCTTATTATGTTGGTAGGCATCCCACATTCTGTAGTGAGTTCTTAATTATCCGTTAACTGTTCTTATAGACTGCGATTTAAACTAACTTCGTTATGATTAACATGAAGTACTACTACATGTGTATTTATAAGTGTTTAGTTTTAAACGAATTTAAACTTTAATTTCTTAAAGATAAACATCGTATTGTAAAAGCTTTTGCTTTTTACTTATTGACTACTCATTCGTACTTTTATTAACGTTAAAGGATAAGGTAATACAGGTTATATTTAAACTAAAAGTATTTAACTTTTGAGTTTTTAGTTTATATATTGTTCTAGGCGTATTTGCAACTTATATTAAACTGCTAAGCATTGTATTTGCTTATCAAAAGAACATATATTTTTTTGTATGCCAATATATGTTCGACTTCTATGCGTTTGCGTTTCGTTCATTCGTCCGGTTGCGAATTTGCTTTGTTGTCGAGAGACGCCGGTTGCTGTTCTAGTAAATTAAAGCTTGTAATGGAGCATTTGGTATTAGTAATTGGTCACCATTACTAAAAGGTTGTCATTGCATAATGTTGACTAATCGCTAATATCAAATGCTACATTACAAGCTTTAGCTTAAAAAAATGTTATTTAAAATGTAACACATTTACATAAATATGTTATAATTTAAATACTTAATGAAAAATTTACGTGGGATTGTAAGGAACTCTTATCAATTCTTCACTTTAGGTCCAACTTCTTGGTCCTTGCTCATGGTGCACTCTGCTGAATAATGCACGAAGCAATGGCGCCAAGTCCTCGAGTAAACTGGGCTTTAGAACTCTGCTTAATTCTGAAGGTTTTGGAGTACCTGCCTTGGCGTTATCTGCCTCACAAACTGCTACCTTCCTAGAATCAACCGTGATTTTTTTAGTGTATTTGGGTTGTAGTATCGTAGAGCTAGGTAACTTTGTCAACTTATAACTTTGCCAGCTAGCTTTGTCAACTATTTATTAAAAAAATAAAATAAACGGTAACATACATTAATATTCTATATAATATATAATATACATACTATTCGGTGCTCACAAAACCGTTGGTATTTTATATAAAACTGATTTTATAACGGTTTTTAGGATAGGATAGGCTAGGTACGTATGTAAAATAAAAGATAGGGTTTTCGAAGGTTTGCACTCGCATCCAAATTTTAACGTCTGGGAGCTTTAACGCGTTACACTAAAGCTGGTATCAACGAAAATTTGCAAATATAAGTCGTTACTATATTTTTAATTCAGTGGCCTGTCTGCTCTGTTATCGGCTACTTCCATATAAAATAAAAATATATATATATACTATCTACGTTTAAAGAATCATTTAGCCTAAATATCAAAGAATTTTATTGATGTAGGGTTCTGGCAACCCTAAAAATGAAAAAATAACTTGAAACAGTAGATAAAAATATAGTACAGTTAAAGTACGATTAGATTTTTACTCAACCATAGAAAATCTTGTGGTAATTTACGATTATTAGAGTACTCGTTTCACAAGTAGATAAGATAGGTAAGTAACGTATCTACGTAATATGTATTTGTATGTACAACCTTTCACTCGACAGCTTGTTTGACCGAGTCTGTTTGGTTTGAACCGAGAAACGTAAGGGTCGAAAATACAGGCGTTTTCACTCAGTATGCGCCTTTTTTATCAAGGGGGAAATCTTAACAACAAATCCAGCCTAGATTAGAATCTATAATATCTATAATATATAACCATTTGGGATATTTACTGATTACAAGTTCAGCAGCCATCTGCTATATGTGGGGGAAATTCTAGGTTCTCTAGTGGATGCACCGGTGGCTTCCCTATACATATAATGTCCTGTTTGTTACAGGGAGACCCTCATTCTATATGCCTAAAAACGACAGCTATTGACAACGCTAACTAACCATCGCCGCGTCACAAATATCCAAGTGTGGCCAAATGCCACAACTTTGACTGGTCGGGATCCCTTATCATAGTAACAAACTTAATTTTTTTTCTATAATAAGTGGTATATATCGGTATTAGCGTAATAACAATCAGTGCAAAACGAATACTAGTTTTCTAATATATAATACTTGATACTTGACGCTTAAAATCTCTCAGACAGTGAAATTTAGGTGCAAGTTCGTGCGCCGTTGTTGATGCTTGGAGTGCAAATGTGAAAAAGCAGGTGAAAAATCACATAAAAATAATTGTCAGACATCGCTCCTAACTTTCTTCATAGACCGTATAGTAATAGGCGCTTCATTCATTTCTAAATCGGCAAATTATCCTTACTCGTGATGCAGTTTGAGCATTGAAGCAGTGTCACTTGGTCTTTATTTTTAGAGGTCGCTGGTTTCTCACCCAATTTAATCTCAACTGTGTTCATGAAGAAAGTCAACCATGATATGTCGTCAACGTGTTCATGGCTTGATATATGTACTCCATGAACATTTCCATTTGCTTATTCCATATGAATTAATTATACAAGGTGTATTGCTAACGAGAACCAATAAACTAAAAATGTTTTTTATTTTCAAATAAGTTTACAAGCAGGACAGGTACAAGCTGTACGGACAAAATCTACGGAAATCCAAACGTATTTGATCGTGACTGTCGATTGTCAAGCTTTTATCTCCCGCAGTGAACGTTTCGAAAGTGACAATATTCTGTCAGAGTAACCATGTCTTGTGCAACGGTAAGTGCACACCCTTGCGAATGTAGAATCGGTTGTCATAAGACTACTCTTCACGAAACATTTGTATTTGGCGCGGTATTTTTGTTTCATTGTATTTTTCTGGTTATAAAAACATTGTGTTTAGTATAATATTTTATAGAATATTAAAATTCAATAAAGAGAATCCCGAAAGACAAATTTATTGTGGTAACCAGCAAGCGAAACAGACGCCTAACAGCCCCAGAAATCCGCGTTGAAGTCAACAAATCTCGGGAAAAACCTGTGTCAGTGTCTACAGTGAAAAGACGATTGCGAGACGCCAAGTTGTATGGTCGCGTTGCTGTTCGGAAACCTCTTCTAAAACCGCAGAATAAGAAAAAACGGTTGCAGTGGGCCCTAGCCCATCGAGACTGGACCGAAGAAGATTTCAAAAAAGTACTTTGGAGTGACGAATCTAAATTTGAAATATTTGGTTCAAAAAGAAGAATTTTCGTTCGACGTTCCGCCGAAGAAAAGATGATGCCACAGTGTGTAGTCCCGACTGTCAAGCATGGTGGCGGATCTGTTATGGTCTGGGGTTGTTTCTCAGGCTATGGGACTGGAAATCTGGTCCAAATTAAAGGAATTATGAAAAAGGAGGAGTATAAAGTAATTTTGGAGAAAAATGCTATTCCCTCCGGACTAAAGTTAATCGGCAAAGGATTTATTTTGCAACAAGATAATGATCCAAAGCATAGTTCAAAATTATGTAGGGGCTATTTAGACGAGAAACAGTCAGAAAAAGTGTTGGAAAACATGACATGGCCACCCCAAAGTACCGATCTTAACCCCATAGAGCTTTTGTAGGAAGAACTTGACCGAAACGTTCGGGAACAATGTCCTTCTTCACAGCAGGCCATGTGGAATGCCTTAGAAGACAGCTGGAAGAATATCTCGCAAGAGACAATAAATAAGTTAATTGCTCGCATGCCAAGATTGGTAAAACAAATAATAAAATGCAAAGGAGGATATTTTGATGAAAAGTCTGTGTAAACTCTCTTGTTTGTATTTTCTTTAGTAATTTAGTATTATCTTTTGTATTCGTAATTTTTTAATTTTAAATATTGTGTATAACATGGAAATAAAAACTGTATTTCATAATGATTTAAATATGTTGACTTTTATTTGTTTTCTTAATTTTTTTATAGTGGTCTCAAACTTTTGACCGGGAGTGTATATGTTACAAACGTATTAGATAAAGGTTACTGCGGGATGTAGTTTACCTGGCCATTGGAGCCTTAACACAAACAAATATAACGTCTCATTTTTAGCTGTCAAACGCTCGTCCAATTTTTTGTTATTTGCACAAGTAACTAAATCCGTTAAACCGCCAAACTAATTGTTTGACGGAGATAAATGACAACGTTCTGGTCATTGGTGGAATCTATCCATCTCACAGAAATATGTCTGAATAAACTTCTTGCATCCCTTCCTTCTCGTACCTTGGGCCCAATGATTTCTACTCTAAATACCAGAAATATATAGTCTACTAGGAGTGTCATATTACTGCAAATATTTTTCAAATTATAATTGTTTAGAAGCTAGTATTTCCTTGCAATAGAATAAGGAGAAGATGTCCTTTAGCAGAATATCCGATAATTTATGTTGAGGGCGTTGTTGGCCATTATGATTCATTCGAAACGTTGACGCATACTTTGTTGGGAAAAATACGTTTATAAACCGATATGTTAAGTGCAGTAACGGTAGTCGATTAGGTATGATATTAGTAAGTTTATAGTCGATTCTAGCCAGAACTAAGACCAGAAAGGAATTATATACATTCCACGTATCTCCTCACGCAGATGGTACCAGTCTTTTATGATAAAACCCAGTAAACGAGCATACAGACCTGGTGATAGTTGTGTTCAACGAGATACATGCAGATTCATAACCATGAATCATGCAGCACCGTCACCAATACGATGTCGGCTATAAAAAGTGTCAGGACATAGTACGGTGCGAGGATATCTAATCAAATTTAGACCCATGGGTTTTAGTATATACAGTAAGTGAAAAATAAACCACTCCAATATAGGATGAGACACATTAATTGCACAGATGAAATCAGCAGAGAATTTAAACTCCGGAAAGAAGCTCATGGTGAAGTCTATAAGTATCGATGTATTAAGGGAAATTTTTAGTCTATGCGTGCGTAACATGTGTATAGGCTTGTGAAATTTTACATCATATTTAGTGCGAGTATGAAATTTTGTAGAATGATTTTCTGCTGTATTATCATCGTCTTTCTTCGACCACGACTTTACCTCTCTCAAGGATACACTTACTGTTGAGAACATTTACAATATTCTTTTAAATATCGTTTCGTAATGGTGCCTTCGGATAAAAAATGTTCTAAATATCCTATGCACATTGTAGAAATTGTGTCCCTTATAAAATTTACTGAACTTAATATTTTATTATTAAAAAATCTAACGAAATCCATCAAATGTTCAGACCTGTTGACCGCAAGCTTTCAAACAGACAAAATCCAACACCAGTGAACGTAGTTAAGTAAATATCCAAGTTTTATTCCGGCTCAACATAAATAAATTTAATTGACGTATGTTCATTGGTTTGATACAATCTAAATTTTAAAGGTTATCTATAAAATGTGTTGGCTCTGTTCATGTTACAATTTGCACCTGCCTCCCCGTATTAATCGTTGGTATACGAATCTAAAGGGCCCCTAGTGAAGGTTTCTTGACGTAATCTACACTAATATTATAAAGAGAGAATGCAAGTGTTGTGTTCGTGTGTATACGAAGGATAATCTTGATCACGGCACCTTTTAAAAAAAAATACTATTTGAAAAGTACATTATCGTGGATGGACATTGGCTATATTCAAATTATTCAACCCAAATAAAGTCGAGGCAGACCGCTAGTATAGTATAAAACAAATTCTCTGTATCTCTGTCTAAATTCGATAACCTCAGAAACTACGGCACCAAATTTTAAGTATCTATTGTTAAAATTTGGTGCCGAGATTGGTTTACATGCATGACATCAGGGGAAATAAATATAAGGTGCCCTTTAAAAATGGGCAACGATTATTTAGGGTAAGATTACTGTTACTGTGAACATAAAATCTACGAGTAGCTTCCTGAAGGTATTATATAAATCTGTAGGCTTTGTCTGTAATTTTATATTTATTGACATACTATGTGATAAATTTTTGTTTCAAGCAAATTCTACTATATATTTTCTAAATTTTTTTGTGACATTCTGTATGTATAACTCAAAAATGTGTTGCCGACCCTAATTAAATTTATTATATAGGAAGAACATGTGATTGCGCACATGATAAGGTATCGATCGGTAGACCTTATGGTTATTAAAAAACAAATTGAATCATAATTTTCGTATTTATTCGGCAGCTTAATTAATTTTGTTTATGGTAAACCTGTGGTATATAAATTATGGAACTTTGTTGAAGAGATAACAATTAATAAATAAATGTTACAGATGAAATAAATTTTGCAATGGTGAACTATATTAAAAAAAAAACTTGAAACTATTGAAATATCTGAGCAAACGAAGTTGCTGGCGTTGCTCGTGTAACATAACACGATAAAGCTGTCTGTACAAGCACCTAAGTTTAAACTTTGTTTCACATAAAATCGTAATTACAGTTTAAATCATGTAAAGTAGAAACGAGGCCCATTTAGCGTTGTTTCGTCAACTTACATTATTGAGGCACGGCTTTAATTAACTTGAATTGTTATTACACTTTCAGTAGGTAAGTAAGTCAGGCGTCAAATGGTGTAATAAATTTTGTTGATCTCTGTAAATAAAATCAGTCTGATTTTATTTTTGACCACTGAACTATTTTAAGCCTTGTCTTTTGTATCTCAACGTCATGTTTTTGGGCGCAAGAGATTCCATCTATCCATTTCAACCACCCCTGCTCGTCGGAAATCCTAAACGACAAACAAGGAAAGGCGGTAGATTTCTTTACCAGCCTAGCTACAGATCATCCGTTAAGTATTTTCAAGGTGATTCGACTGCAGTATCAATAAACCAGAAATAGGATTCTTCGCTTCCTCTCCATGTTGTAGTGTTCATAGCTCTACCGTTTATATACAACGTAAGCAATTGAAGCGAGTTAAATAGCATGTAGTGTGATCAGTGTTAGAATGGATGATTGGGAATGGCAAAATTTCATTAACGTTTACGTGCTACGACGGGCACGTTAAACCGCTCGATCGTGGTTGTTATCGTTAGATATAAACCTTAAATCTTTATTGGGAGAATTTCGTGTGAAAAAAAATGTTCCAACACAAAGTTTTTAACGACTCGATAAATCATTTGAACAACGAAATTGAGTAATTGTGGTGGACTAAAGAGAGATGACGTGCCTGTCGTGAAGCGCTGAAGAAGCTAGTAACTGCACGCGCGACCGCTTGAATCACTTGAAGCCACGAAAGGTTGACTGGCAGAGAACTAACTAAATAGATAAGTTATACTAATTCTTATTTATGTAATCTTCATGCCGAGTCAGTGTTTTATTACTTTTTAAACGATCTTAGTTACAAAATGATATTGTTTCGTAACGCTAAGTTATGCTTATAACTAACAATATCGTTATACTGAAGCAATTTTACACGTCGGTCGATATTTCGCGTGAAAGACCACGAGGTCATGGAAAGAGTAAATACAACTTCAGTTCTTAAAACACTTATTCGTAACTCAAGTGGAAAATCGTGGTTCACGTTTCAATGTAACAGAATTTTTTGGTAATAAAAATAACCGCAAAGTTATATTGCAATAATTATATTTGTTAACTAGTGACCGCGTTTGTTTTGTTTTTGAAAAAAAAATTAAACTAACTGAACCTTCATGTATTTGTGCTGCACCATTCCATATATTTGAGTTAAGACTGCGAAATTTAAACCGGAATAAAAGGAAATAATACACATATATTTTTTTTTATTTTAATCGTTTAAATACACGCTATAGGCAATAAAGGATTACAAGCTTTACATAGGTTATACTTAGCGTGAGTTTGCAATCCACAATATTATTCAAAATAAGTATATTTTCCAAATGTGTATTTTCTTGTGGTGTTCAATAAAGTGCTTTGTATTGTATTGTATTGTATCTGTATAACTAATATTTCATATTCAACGGGAACAGATCCTCTTCTCGAGATATGAAATATAATAATGTTAAATTTTAGTTTTATTTTATAGTTTTACTTAATTTTAACATTGTTATATGTTGGCTAATTTATCTACAGAAAATTGTCTGACTACCCTCGTACTAGTTTGGAACTGGATGATGACGAAATAGTACGGTCAGTTTACTGTCAACAATTTACTCATCATAACATAGAACAACTTCAAATTACAAATAAATTACATATCGCACACCGGGTGCAATAACGTCATAAGTAACAAATGTCGTTTTTTTCAGGAGATGGATTTAAAAATTGTTGTTGTATTAAATCGATGACCAAAATATTGTTTAAACTCTTTATTTTCAAATTAGGGTTGTTTCAAAAATAAAAATGTTATGTAAGTGGCACATTTTTATTGTTGTTTATCACGATACTTACAATTATGATGTTTTTGCGCAAATTTAACCTAGAACTTGGCTGTGCAATAACACCATAAAGACCGAAGTAAGCCAAAAAAAAAATCAACACTCTAATTTTACTTCCTTCATTGCACAAATAAATGCTGCGTTTGGTTTTCTAGAATTCTTTTTACACGGTTATTTTATTCTACGAAACGATAGCTCGAGAAGTCTCACGTAAGATCCCAAATAATCTCCCTGTCTTTGTAAGTGGTCCAATTGCCAACTACCTTGAAATAGCTTATTTCTCTTTTCTGTCGAAAATTTTGATGAGCGAGACAGTGGGTATTTAACTGAGCAAGTCGGCCCCATTATTTTAGCTATTTTAATCATACCAGTATTTAATTAAGTATATTGCTGGCCAGAATTTTCTAGCGTTTTGATAAAAAAAAATCCAATTGCTTAGATCGCGAGTACGTTTCCTACTACGTTTGACGGCCGATGATGACTCTTGGTTGATATTTCCAGTGGTTAGCGTTTCATGGTCAGATTCTGATGACTAAGAACTCTCTAAGCTCCTGCTAGAGCTATTAATACTATCAGAGCTAGTTAACTACTAAGGTTCGTATTGCTTATCATCATCAGTTCCAGAAAAGTCATGGCCAGTTGGGTTTTCTCCGCAGGAAACTAATAAGCTAAAATAAGTTTTAAATAAATGTATTAAATAAATAAATGTAAACTGTGAAAAAATGTTGACATAAACCACAACAATTATAAAATCATTCTGAATTTGAAAATCTTATACTATACCTGAGTTTTATTATTAGCATCACGGATGTTTAAAGATGTCATAGCATTTGAAACAGAATGTTTTTTAAATCACTATCATGAGGACTTGAAATAGAAGGAGACCTTGGTGTTATCCATAATTCTGGTTGAATATAACAAAAAAAACGTAAAAAGTTACGGATATACCTACACAAAAAAGTTTTAAATAATAAAAGATATAAAAACTTACTTGATCACTATAATAATGTATCACTATCATAATATGTTGAACCAACCTCACTAATTTTTTAACTCGTCCTTCTGTTATTTTATTTTAGCAAAAAATATGAATATAAAACTTATTAAATTTTGTAAGTATCGTATATACACCCAGAATTCATAATTACAATAGAATAACATTAAATATGGTCTTCATAAAAATATATAATGACAACGGTTTATAGATTGTCTTTAGTACATTTCTGGGACAGTGACACTCGCTCCTAGTAATGAAAAATAGAATCACAAAGTTAGAACTGTTTACTTGTGTCATTCTCGCCCCAACATTGTATGAAATATTAGTCATCATTACCTTCATGACGTTGTAGCTCCTACACACAAACACCTCCTTATTGGGCCGCGTGCATCTGACCAATAAGAACATTCTCGCACTAGCGTTGATTAAAACTCGCCAAAACGCAACGACATTTACGCCCTCTGTAGGTCATTTTAAAAGTTACATTTATGATATTGCTTCACCGGATGTAGACGCATGTTTCCCATCATTTGTGATCAAAAACTCATTTTACCAATTTTAGCATTTATGACGTTATTGCACCCGATGTGCGATATACGTATTAATATTTAAGCGTATTGCAGACTTCTGGCCCAAGACTGGCCAAGTATTCTAGGTTACTATTCTTAATAGTTCAGCTGGTTAGCTGTTCAATCCGCGTAATGCTGGAACAAACAAATATACCAGCATCTCATTTATATATTTGTTACCACTATTAGCGTGGCAGTTTATAAATTTGGTGGCGATTTGAATGGTGACGATAATACTAATGATTATGAAGATAATAGTGATCTGGGCTATGATACAATGCGCCGATATCTTATATCTTAAGAGTTTTTTCTATCATCAAACCTTGAAGGTCACTGAGATTCAGGTTGACAGAATTTGTCACTAAAAATTCAAGATCAATTTTATTCTACTTTAGTCCGAGTGGAGGTTTGTTATGAATGATACCGCTCGAACTGATGAGATGTTAGAGATCTTTATCTTCATAATTATTTGTGATATCGTTCCCTGAAAATATTAACAATATCTATCCACACCAAATCGGGACAAAAATGGCATACAGATAGATTATGTTATTATGACAATATAATTCTAAAACACAATTGTGTCTAGGTTACACTTACGCATATTGCACTTAAATATTGGCCTTCATTTTGGTTAATTAAAGCCATTCCAGTTTTATTTATTGGTAACATAAGATTATTTGAGAGCAATTCGTAACGCAATGACAAAGTTTAAATAAAAATTACTGCAACAGTTACGATTACATTTATTCACTTTTAAAGTAACGACTATAAACATTCATAACTAAATAAATCCATGCATATCTATGTGTATTATGATGCAAGCTATGTGTATTATGGTGTAAAGCGACGGAAGAGAAGCGTTATGTACGTGACGCTGACCACTGACCATATGGTCGCCCGTCTCATCCTTCATGTACCCGTTGAGGCTATTAAAAGCGGAAAAAATAGAGATAGATAGTTACTTCTTGAGTTGGTGTCAGTAGAATTGTAGTGTAAATGTAAAATTAATTTTGCGGTTTAGAGGCCACACGGCCAAAACCAACATCGGGTGGTGTTTAGTGGGTAGGCCCCTAGGTTTCACGGGAGTCCCACATAACTAGCTCAGCCGGCTGCGCTGGTATGCTATGAGCATTCACCACCCCCTCCCGCGCTTTTACGAAGGATAACCCTTTTCCATTTGTCTGGGCGCAAAAAAAAATGTAAAATTAATTCTATATATCGAGGTTCCCAAACTTATTTTTCTCATTGACCACTTTCAAAATTTTGCTGGTTAAGGTGGACCCCCCGCAGCTACATTTCTACTATATTCCCAAAACTTGACAAAAAATGTGAAGATTAGATCTAACTATGGAAATTTGCGTTGCGGCTGAGTTCCATCCACGAATTAACAGTTTTCGAAAAAAAGTGAGAATTGATTGGTTAATTATAATTGATTGTGCTGTGAGTGGATGTCAAAAAAGTAAAGTTGGTCAATCAAAAAAGTGATTCCATTCAATTTCACTTTTTTGACATCTACTCACAGCACAAGGAACCAATCAATTCTCACTTATTTTATTTAGAAAACTCCTCAAAATAAAAAGAAAAATAATATATTTGCTTGTGTTATTTATTAAAATATGTATTATTATTACACAATTAGTCAGTAGAAAATTAAACGTTAATAATTTCTACAATAACAATCACAAAATAGTCATAATTTTAATGGGATGGATGGGTGAGTAAAATCTTGTGAAACATGCACCTTTCGACACTTCAGTATGTAAGAGCAATCGATGGAAGTCTTCATCATTTTCATCGCACAATTGTGCAAGTAAACGCGTATTCAATGCATTACTTCTTATTTTGTTAATTGCATTAATCACAAATTGAAGCGATTGGTGCAATCTATCACTCAAATTTTTCGCTACTAGGTGTTGTCGGTAGATGACACAGTGAATTGCAGTTATCTCTGGTATAATTCTTTTAAGATGGCTTATAAACCCACGATATCGCCCGACCATGGCAGGAGCTCCATCTGTTGCCGCCGAAATAACGTTTGTAAATGGAATCGATTTATCCCTAAAAAAATCACTCAGGACATTAAATATTGATTCACCTGTAATGTCCGTCTCCAAATATATCTCAAATATATCTCCTATCGCAGCTGGATTGGAAGAGATTTCTTTCAGGAATAAGCCTCACCTTTTGTACCTACGTATTTTTTTATAATTTGTCCATTTTTGGTTTACTTACGTGTACAATAAATTGTAAAATAAGTAATTAATAAAATAAAAGTATGTATAACAAATTAATTGGCAGATAAGTACTTACTTTTTACGACACTAGCAAACACTAACATCGATTCACTTTACTTTTCGAAATTCCGGAAACAAATAAGTAACGTTTATCCTTCGCATTCGTATTTATATTGGTGAAGAATCAAACAAGTTTATGCAAGATTCCAAGCACAAACACAAGTTGTATTTCGTTTCCTTTACAAGTCTGAACAAGCGTTGCAGACAGCGGTGGCGGCAGCGGTGCGACGGTGTTTTACAAGTCACGACACGTTATACTGAATATGGAATATGCAAGTTTTTACATGTAAAAGTCGCTGAGTTTCTTAAATAAATATTATCTGCCTACATTGATAAGTAAAGTCAAGCCAACATTTTAGTTCTTCACTACCCTAGTTAGAAAAAGGCATTTATAATGATTAAAAATATTTGAAACGATTAAAAAAGATTTGAATTTGATTACAAGATAGATAAATAATATATACTTTGCATTGAAGTAATCTTTTTAAATGCCATTTTCTAATCAGGATATCGAAACCAGATAAATTTTCGTGGACCCCCGCTTACAAATTGTGCACCCCCATTTTTTGGTCACGGCAACGTAGACCCCCGTCGAGTCTCCCGTGGACCCCTGGGACCACTTTGGGAATCAATGAATTCTATAAGATATTGCTTTAAAGAAGATTGCTGATGTCATAAATTATCAATGTATTCAAATACGTTCACCTGTCACTAAGTTGAGCTTGATATAATCCAATGACACTTATTCTGTATTGATACATTTTAAACAGTTTATCAATAACCATTTGTAATATTTATTTTATACCCTCTATTTTGTAAAGATTTCTCTATACGTACGAATACGTCAATCACGTGTATCAAAAACGGAAACCATTTCCAGATTACTACAAGCTTTGAAGTTGAACCAATAAAAAAATACCTTATGGGTCCGCAGCTATACATGAAATTGTTGAAATATTTAATATATGGAAACATTGTTATTGATGTTGTTGTGATATATAATCAATATGCAAAGGTTAAAATCTTTTTTGTCTTTAAATTATGTGTTTATCGTTATAGTTCGATAGGTCTTAGTATATGTACCAAACTAATGATTTTTATATAAATATATGCCTAGGTAAATGTTTTTATTCAAGTAAATGAGAATGCATTAAAACTAGGGATGTTGTGGATATGAAATTTCGGATCCGGATATGGATACGGATATATGAATAATATTTAACCGGTTTCGGTTACCGTTTTGCATATGAAATTATTTCGGATTATCCGATTGTTTCGGATAATTTCGGTGACGATTATTAGATGATTTACGACTTGGAAAAAATATGTAATGTATTTACAAAGTTTGACTTCGTTTCTAGGTTTTATGTAGTATTATAATCACAAAAAAACAAATTGAATAATAAAAACTATCTAAAATGAGAACGATGCGGCTAATGTACCAGCTCGGATAGCGTTAACCAGTCATAACGTGCTTTAGTTAGACTCTGCCTTTATTCGAAAATATCCGAAAATTTTATCTCGGTTTTTATTTCGGATATCGGATAGTTTCGGTTACGGTTACGGAGCTCCATAACATTCCTGATTAAAACGTACGAGCGTTGATCGAATGTTTAACACTTACTCGCGGGGATTTCCCGCGCTTTTGTGTAGTCCGTCTTTTATTCTGTCACTAACATTTAACGTTCAACTGAACAATGTTCTCGCTGCGATATCATCAACACTTTGTTATTGTGTAACTACTTTACTTACTAAATAGTTTAGTGTTACGTATCGTTTAAATTTTGTGTTGAGTTTAATAGAAATCGGAATTTTATCACTTCATTGAATGTGAATAGTAGTGTTGTGGGTGTAGAATTCGCTTATAGAAGTATGATATATTGAATAGATAATGAATAAAGTATATTGAGCGCATTTATGACTTGGAAGACGCGTCGTGCCTTTTTACCATTACTTTAGTAATGCCTGAATCTTATCTGAGATTTTACAATGACATTACAGTCTCTAATAATGTACCTCACAGATCAAGATCATTCCTGACTCAGCTACATATTAGGTTGGGGAGAAAGTCTTTTCGCATTTTTTATGAAAATTCAAAACATTTTTTAATAAAGTTTGTTTTATTTCACTAAAGTATATAAATACCATTTTGTTCGATAACTTTTTGCCACCTTGTGCGTAGGGACATGATCCCATTGCTATAGAAATTCTGGGGTTTCTGATCAAATAAAGTGTGTTAAGTAGTTTTGGCAGTCCTTACGTGATGTTAACCGGACACTGCCTAAAGAATTCTGAAGAGACCAAAACAGGTAGAAATCTGGAGGTGCAAGGTCCGGGCTATACGGTGGATGCATCATCATCTCCCAGCGAAAGTCTCTTAGTTTTTGCTGAGTCGCCAAAGTTATGTGAGGTCTAGCGTTATCATGATAAAAAGTCACACCTCTTCTATTGAGTAATTCCGGCCGCTTTCTCTCAACTTCTTGCTTTAGTCTCATCAGTTGTTCACAGTAAAGTTCAGAATCGATGGTCCTGCCTGGCGGTAACAGCTCATAATGAATGATGCCCTTCCAATCCCACCATTCACACAGCATCACCTTGTTGCGAGTTAACCCGAGTTTCGTCACAGTCTGTGAAGCCTGACCGGCCTTTGACCACGACCTTTTTCGCACGTTCTTGTCGTACGTGATCCACTTTTCATCACCAGTTATCAGCTTCTTCAAAAATGGTTCGATTTCATTACGTTGTAATAAAGAAACGCAAATGAGGACACGGTTCATGAGATTTCTTTCAGTGAGTTTATGTGGCACCCAAATATCGAGCTTTTTTGTGTACCCAGCAACCCAGCTTTGCCCAAATGCGTCAAAACTGTTTTGTGATCAATTTCCAGTTCTTCAGCTACGTCTTAACTACTGATATGCCGATCTTGCTCCACTTTTTAAAAAATGGCATCCATTTTATCCGTGACAGGGCGACCAGAGCGACTTGCATCTTTGACTTTAAAATTTCCGGATTGAAAACGCTTAAACCAATTTTGTGCTACTCTCACAGACACTGCACTAAGTCCATAAACATCACAAATTTTTTCGCGGCCTGCGTTGCATTTTTGCCTTTTTTGTAGTAAAATTTTAAAACGTAGCGAATTTCTTCATTACACTCACTCATCTTCGCAGTAAACAAAACAAATCAAAATCACACATTTTCCAAATTTTAATATGAAATATCTTCTTTAAAATTTAAACTTTTTAATGATACCAAAACTGGCCAGATGCAAATGGTAAAGTCAAAGAGATTTTATTACAAGTTCATACATACTAAAATACGAAAATACTTTCTTCCCAACCTATTACTATCAAAATGTTATTATATTTAAATTGTCAGTATTTTTATTGTTAAATTAACTTATAATTTGTTATCATACAAAAATGAATTACGACGCAGTACATTAATTAGATTTATTTTAAATTTACCATATTACTTATCCTTACAAATGATCACATAGTAAAATCAATCCGCGTGATAAGGTGATAAGAGAAAACCATACTAACTTAAGCACGAAATCGTCGAATCTTTTGCCATTTTCTGACCAGAATTATAATTATATACTAACTCGTAGATAAACTTTAAATGTGATTTAAATATTATAGATGGTCATCATTCAACAGTAAATGTCAAAGATTATACATAAGTATTACTTTAAATAAATATTTATTCGTGTAAATTAATATCGGTTTTAATGTTGCTTAAAAAAATATTTTCGAAAATATATATGATTTAAATTTTTTATATTTTCCTTTATAAATGTGTCCGAATAATCTTGAAACGATTTTGTTTCGGTAAAGTATATGAAAAGCAAATCAACGTATTGTGTTCTAAGAAATAGACAATTCTCCTCCTTCTCATCTAGTTGTTCAACCGTAACATAAGGGTGATTAACAAGTTGTATTTATAGCAATCTTCTGCCCGAAGGCTGCTTAGAAAAAGTCAGGTATAAGGTCAGGGTTTATTAAAATGTGATGAAATAACATTTACATGACGTGGGAGTACATTGTCTGCGCGTTCAATCCGCCTATAGACCCTAAACATAGACAGAATGCTATAGAGTAGTCGACCGATTGGCATTGCCATAGATGCGTTTAGTATAACGTGGTAAATGCCAGTTATTTAAATGTACTTTTTAACGTGTTGTACGTGTGTTGTAACGTGTTGTGTGTTGTGTAATTGTAAGTGATTATTAGTATAGACAAGTGATAGACATAACACATTTTCAAATAAAGTAAGGCACATTTAGTCATCGGTAAATCTTGAAAAGCTTTTTAAATTCACTGTCACGTGATTTAGGAACGTAATGTAGTTTTTTTGAATTATTGTCTTATTAATTTAGATTGTTTTTGTCTTACTAATTTATTTTACTGTCGTCATTGGTTTTTAATACGCTTTTATTAGCTCGGGTTGTATCTATGTATGTATGTATGTAACGGAATCTTTGAGCTTAATTTTCACTGGTTTCTAAAAGTCTGATCAACTTGAAACTTTGCACACATATCAAGGGCCGATGACAATGCAATAATTTGATAACAGTTTCCCATTATCCTTATTAGGACGGCCAGGATTCATAAATTCTTTTTTAGATCCTCTGTAGGAGAGTGAGAAAGATAGAGCTACCGCGCGATCTGCGCATGCCTGCACTTCCAGTCAGAGTTACTCTTACTGATTTCTGGAGTCTACGACTTACTCTTTCGAACTTGCTCGGGGACGCGGTATTGCTCAACGGGGACCAAAATGTCTTTAGGATAGTTGTATTCTAACCTTGTTTATTCCTTACACATGCGTGGGTACTAATAAGTCTCATAAACGCAAGTTACTCTATTTAATATTCATATAAGATGTTATATAATAACCGTGATTTATAAAAGCTTCTTATTAATTACAATAAAATAATCAGAACATAAATTTTGAAATTATTTTACAGAACAAAATACGACAAGTAAATAAGATATTTATCGTGATCAAAATCTTTTAATTAATAATTTTATTGATAAAAGTACAATCAACGAAAATGAATTAAAATAAATAATAGTTTAAAAAAACTAAAAAAACACGCTTTTATTGCTAATTGAACTAAAAAGTAGAAAATAATTTTTAATTACAAAGAGTCTTTATTACAGTAGTAGAAGGTCGGACAATCAATCATAATTAATTACCTCAAATAAACATTGTAATAAAATTTAAGTTATTAACAAAATAATTCAAATCAAAGTAAAAAGCGTGGGGTGCATTTTACTTCATTTCTATAACTTTTCTCTCATAGATAGTTGCCAATAGAATGATTGTGTCATATTTAATATATCGAGCACCCCACGCTTTTTACTTTGATTTGAATTATTTGAATTAAAAATTATTTTCTACTTTTTAGTTCAATTAGCAATAAAAGCGTGTTTTTTTAGTTTTTTTAAACTATTATTTATTTCAGGTTTATGTCCTGAAGATAATTTGCTGTTTCACTTTTGTTTTTTAGACTAAGCATTTGGTTTCTAGGATTTAAGTGATCTAATTAAGATGATGTGGGGCATCATTTTTAAATGTTAAAAACGAAATTTATCGAAAATTAATAAATGATGTGATATGAGTAGTTAATAGTACGAGTATATGAAATAATAAGGGTTTATTTTTTATTTTAAATTGAGTACCAAAATACTAATGGTTAATTTTAATAATTACATGTAAATTCAGAGCTTTTTACGAACTTTCGTATTACAATTATTTATTTTTCTTATTGACGACTAAGAAAAAATATTAATACTTTGAAGAGAGAAACTTAGTTCCAAGCAATCAACGCAAAAAACTTGAATATTATATTTGATTATGAAAATCGCTTGATGGATGGTTATTCGAGCTGTAAATGTTACCATCTTTAAGTCCTTCGGCCCTGCTCTTGAAGATCGATAGGCCCTGTATTATCCAGTTAAATTCCCGGAGTACTTGTGTATGATGTGAAGGCTTTCACCTCTCTAGCTTGCCTCTCTCGTTTTATAATGAACCATGATATATTTTTATTAATTTTAGTTAGTATTTGGAGATATAGAAGTGGGTTCCATATTTCCTTCCAGGCCTTTAACGAATCGATGTTGCCTTTATTGTCACACTTTTGTCGGTTATTTACATAAAAATATCTAAAATCAGAATTAGTCAGTTGTTAGTTAATAGTGACCAATACTGCCGAGCGATTAGTCCCGGGTTCGATTTCCAGCCGGGGGGACATTCATTTGGCAGATAATTGTTTGTTCTAGGATCGTGAGTATTTGTAATGTCTAATTTGAGTGTCCATGCCATCTAGAACTCAAGAAATCGTACTATAAACATATCGTGTATGTGCCTTTATTTATTTATTATAACTATATATGTTAGTTCGTCATTGATCACGTAACTGTCAGTGTGTATACACGTTTTTCTGTCCAGCAAATTCGGAGAAAATCGATTTTACAGACGGATAGACGAGAACATTCAGAATAAAATATTTTAACAGTGACAAGCGCTAGAAATTAACAAGTGCTTCGTATTTTCTTAGGATGTGCAAAAGACTAATAATAATAACACCTTTTAAGTGTTCAAGCCCCTCGTCGTTCTTTATGGCTCGCAACGTACACTGCCACGAGAGCTAAGAGCTAGCTTAATGGAATGGCATTAAAGCGGTCAACGTAGCTTTAAAGGAAGTTCAGAAACGGACTAAAATACCGTTGTACATATTGTGATAATGGAACGTTCATGTTGTGATAATGAAGCTTAACAATCCTTAGCTTAGTTGCTGTTAAATCACACCGTAGAGTTATTAAATGTAGTATATCCAAAAAATGTTAGAATGTGCATTATAGTCTACCTTGATTGGATTAATTGTAACAAATTTGTTTATAACTTATTTATTAAAAGTTTAATGCTTATGTCCTTAAGTACATTGTTTGGAGTGTTGGCAAGATGAATGATATTTGTCATGATTAGAATTAGTTTTATTTTTGGTATTTGGAAGCTTACTTTACTTTATTACTGAATGGTATTTTTATGTAACGTAAGCAAATTATTTATAAAAGAGCTAATTAATGTTTTCTTAAACATACTACCCACCTACTTAGAATACTTTAACATATTGCAGGTCAACATCCAGACTACTTTTTATTCCGGGCAATGGATTTGTTCTCGTAGAATAGAATAGAATATAACAAGAACTGTTAACAACTATTGAAATAAATAAGTTTCTAATTCATACATACAATATATACTAATAAAACCAATCCCATTGAAAAGTACTTATAGAAAACCTAATAAAAATGAGTATTAATATTTGTTTTGGGTGCGAATATTATTTGTAAACGTATTGAATATGTTTTTTTGAAGCGAATTATGATTGGATCTCTAATAGATAATAAATAGCTAAAGTGGAAATAACGTAAACACCCACGTAGAGTTATAGAAGAAATAGTTTGTGTATCGATACCGTCTCATGCGCGTTAAGTATGCAGCGCGCAACACGGACGTAGGGCGTTGCACTCGCACAGCCGCAGCCCCTTCCTTCGCTAGCTTGCGCATTGGCCACCAAGCAGCTCTGATCAAATAGGACACTTCCAGACATTAAAAATACACATGCTTCTAACCCAAAGGATTAACTATTTTTATTAACATCCTATTTCGCTGACGTAGATTGTTTAAACTCCTCTTGTTCTCGATCTAGCAGTTAAGACCGTGCGTCTATCAGTCAGCCAATCTTAGAATTTTTTTAAGTATACATATAATATATGTTTAAGTATCTTTTTGACATTATCATATTTTATATCTATATGGAAGAATGGAGAGCGTCATTTAAATTAAAGGTTTGGATTGAACTTTGAAGTGTCTTTACTGCTATAGTAAAAATTGCCTGTTTACTAGAGGTTGCATCAAACAATCTATAAAATATAATACGCAGTTGATGTATTGGATATAAATCAATAAGTAAATGCTCTAGAAATTTTATTACATTTACAGTCAATGGTTATAGATAAATTAACTTTTGTCCTACAACTGGTTGTATGAATGTTGGTCACCTTAATATTGTGACTTACCTTTTCTTGTCGTTGAAAATCAGATACCCTGAGAGTAATAACCCCAAGTTATGTTATTTGTTATTATAATCGTAAACCGATTAAAACTAGTTGTTCATACAGGTATTCGTATGCAGAGCTATGACTGAATGTCCTGAAAATCTTCTACTAAATGTATTACAATGTCATGAAGTTTTATTAAAGAATCTTTATCCTACATAAGTATATTAGTAATGTATTCATTTTAACCTGCACAACGTCCGATTAGATCTACCCTCATCGATTTACAGTGACTCTGTGTACTCAAGATCAAAGCTAGCGGATAATAAAGGCAGAATGGCGACCTTGATGCTAATTGCCACTTTCGAAAATATTGCAAAATATTACAAATGTGGATTTGTATTAAATGGGAAGTTAGGTATAATTGTGATGGAATTCGACCCTCGATGAAATGGACTTTATGACATAAAAATGCAACGGAAACTCATTTGAAACAGTACGGGAAAAAACCGGTCGGAGTGGCGCTAATTAGGTGACATAAATTGTGTCCAGTGTTTGAATGGGCTTTTTAAAAACTGATGGATAAAATCAGTCATGAGTCTTAAATTTTGGAGTTGAAACCGGGTTTATTAATGCAGGTTGAATGATTTTGTTGATTGGGCCAAGTTACTCGTTTTATATATCACTGACCTCAATAAATAACATACAGAAATAAAAAAAAGGATCAAGATATGGACATGACTGAAAGAAACTAGCGCACAAACATTTAGTTTGGTATCGTTTAATTGGGAACGCGTTTGTTTCGTTGACATTAATATTTGTGTGCCAGTTGCCACCGATCAATGTGCCAAATATATTTATTATAACCGTCCATGGTACGTGAGGAAGGCGGGCTCATCAAGGATTCAGGCCGAGGGCCACCACTATGAATAACTAATGTTTTATAGTAATGGGGGACGCCTAGGCGTTATGTGACTTAGCCATTGCGATCGTCTTTTATTTTCATCTGTTAAAATCATAGGTTTACGTTTTTAAGAAAAAATAATCTCATCCTCTTGCAAGAAATAAAGAACCAGACATAGCCATCCAAGTTTCGTTATTTGTCAAAGTAGTAAATCTTACACAGTTAATTTATGCACATCTATATTAAATAAACGCAACATTGCGAATTTGTAACATTTAATAATTAAAAAAACTTTAATTTTATCTCGCAATGTAACGGCTGAAAAGATGTTTTATGAATATGTTGGTTGATAAAGATACAAAATGTAACATGTTAATTCAGCTAACCGTAACTGACTAGACTAAAGTATAAATGAACTGTGACAGTTCTCCGCATTGGCTCACGACAAAATATTTGTAAAATTCAAGTTATATTCACAGCGTATCAATAAATCGTATTCGAGATAGCCGAGGTGCTAACTGGTCTGTTCCGTTATTTCTCGACAAATCAGCTAGCATACTAACAATATTTTCCGTGCACTTAGACTATGCACAGAATTACTATACTTCCGTGTGGGAGATATGGTTGAATATCCTATGAAACAAGCATTAGGGTACTACTTAAGTTTATACCAAGTAATTTTAATACAGTAGGTAACTTTGGAAGTCTTTAGTTTTCTCTTCATTTTAAGACTTTCCAAAAATGATTGTGTCTTGTGAGACTGTCGATTTGTTTTTGATTAATAAATAGTTAACGAAAGCGTTGAGTCAAAACTGGTCGTAACTAATGGAAACAGGTTTTAATTTGAACAGTTTTACTATAAGCTTGCTTTGTGGACGCATAATTACTATCTTAATCATTATTTTATAGAAAAAAATTGTTATTTGTCTTGACAAAGACCAATAAAAAAGTAAAAAATAAACGGTTGTAAAACTCCCGTAACGCATTCTAAAGTGGTATCAACGTATGTCGCTGGCTTGCTGTATTAAGGATGTCGACGATGAAAACCGGAATCGGATCGTTTAATTTCGCTTCATATATTATATTGGCCATTATCGAAGAATATTGTGTTACATTATTTGAGTATTTGACTTATTTTTTATTTTATTTTATCCACTATATAAAACAATGCAATAGAGTTGAATGATAGTGGTGAAAAAAACTTAAACATGAATAAAATAATAACTTTAGAATAAGAGGAAACAATGCTTCCTGTTCTTCCTATCAGCTGTCTTACAGTTTATCACACAGTTCATTTTTACCTCGTTTTAGTCTTTTTCATCTCTGCTCCCAAAGCAAATTAAAATCAGTAACGTCATTTTATTACAATAATTGCAAGAATAGTCAAAAATGTTATTTTTTAAATTTCTTAACAGATTTTATTTCTTATCTCGCGGGAACATATCCATTTTTTCGGATACAGAGTATCTTAGATACCCTTGAACTTGATATTGTATGAATTATAAATATGCCAAGCGTCAACTTGATCTGGAAACATTCAAACACATAAATAAATCTATTTCGGGTATCTCACAAAACTTGTCTAAACAATTTTTAATCAAAATTTGTATTTAAATTAGATTTAACTGCTTTTATATAGTTAAGTTAGTCAAGATTACATATATATAGACGTTTCTCCTGAAAAAAACGCAAGTTTCCATTAAAAAAAATTCACAAAATATTTGATTTGCAGATTGGGTCCCATTAGTTTTAGTATAAATAGATATTAGATATAGATTACGGCTTAGTCCTAGCTCATAAGATGCTAGGACCTAACAGTAGTTTATTATAACAATTACGCTTAACGTTGGCACGTTTCTTAATTTCCCATGACATTTTACAAACACACCACTTGGATCACGTTCATTAATGGTGCAGATTTCTATGAATTACAACAGGCTGTCATATTTAGACGTTCACAGTATAAAATGAGGTTATTTAACTGAACAGACGTAATTCATTATTCATGACATTAAAAAAATTAAGAAGCAGTCAAAGTGATTACTCGCCAGATTGTGACGCAAAAAATCGAACAACTTACAAAATAAATGTACGTCATAAAATAATTATATGCTTGGAATATATATCGCTATATGAACAATTTTAATATAGAAATAGTTTCCGTTACTCGTAGAAATTTATGTACTAAGGCATAGTATAGAGTCAGAGTCCTATCTCAAAGACAGTTCTAGAAGATTAGTAAAATACAAAATATAAAGCGTTGAGGCTTTGATCGCAAGAGTTCATTAATACAATCTTACATGCTTGCCAAAACAAGACTAAACTCTCTGTCATAGGTATTTTTATGATCACGAAGTGACAAATATGTCTCGTTTAACCTCTTCTTTACCTTCATATCTTTAAGCCGATTCTAAAAAAAACATTCGACCACCTTAATCCTTCGATCAAAGTCTCGGGTTTTGGTTCACATCTTACATCCTCAACTTAAATAGCTTAGTGGTATGCACCAGGTTTCCTCAACTACGAGAACAATTAACCTGTTCTGCACTGGGCCGTAAATGAATTGAATTGAAGCTTACAGGTAAATCCACTGATTTACCGACTAATAAAAGTCATAATATAGATGTATATGTAATTAGTAAGTAAACAATTAACTTTCACGAGCACTTAAAATTATTAACCGCGAGAGAAAGCTATTAAAGGTGTACTTTGAACTAACAAGATATTTACGTAACGGCAATATTACTATGACCTATTTGATACTATTACTATATATATTATATTTGATTATTAGTCTTGCCAGTTTAAGTATTTTCATATGCAACACAACCAATCAGATCACAAAGAATACGATGAAACAAAAAGATTGACGAGAGACAGTATTAAAATGGACGCGCAAGGTACAGATATTTAAGTCAAACCCAAAATTAATCACCGATGTTGAACGCTGCATACGCCCCAGGTATATAGTCCCTGTAGCTCGGGACCAGAATAGGGCTACGATATCTCCTGCCTGTCGTAAGAGACGACTAAAAGGGGGCTTCCGGGTTTGTGGGCGGTTAGGGTGGGCGCTCAAATCGTTCAGTCAGCGACCCCGGGAAGGAGGACGGTATACGTGGCCGTATACTGCCGTAAACATCAGAAGGTGGGGGTTACGTGCAGAGCCCGGCGGGGCACGCGCTCAGGACTCCGCTTGCGTTTCGTTGGAGATCCCGGAGTCCTATACATAACACTGAGGAAGGCTACCCTGGGGGGTTAGTGTGTAAAAAATCCCACTTAACCCAGTATCGCTTCCACGGCACCGGGTAACTTTTGAAGGTTCCCCCCTCGGAAAAAAAAGGTATATATGGCTAATTGGAATTATTATTTTATTGAAGTTTGTGACCTTGCAGTCTTTGGAGAGAGGCGACTCAAGCGATCAAGGTAGCAGGTGTAAAAACAATGCATGTAGTCACAATCCTACCATTACGACAGTATCACATACGCCGCTGTACCTTCAATTTAAAAATCATGCGATTTGGTTAGTTCGACTTGAATTGGATTCTTATTTCTGTCACATGCGATAACTCTGCTATTGCTGGGTTCGATTCTACTCTAACATCGGGAGCGTTTAATACAAGATTTCACATTTAAAAGTTTATGGAAAACATTATGGTATATGCATAATTAGTCGCAATATTTCTCTTTAAAGCAAGCTAACTTTCAATATTCACATAAGAGTAGACAATTTCGCCTGTGCCAATCGTTATAATCCATCACAGTGTACTCAGATGGTAGACGGGTATATGTTTATAGTAGTAAGAGATTTGTGTCAGCATTGGAGGATGTAAAGTATAATAAATACTGACTTTTGTCTTCTACTTTATTCATCTTATTAAATAAACATTAACGAATAACTAATATGAACATTTGAACTATTCTAATTAGAGGTCAACGTTAGTTACCTGTGTTTGTAGATATTAAAATATAATATGATAATTTTTACACTTCACTACGAACTACATTGTTAGGAAGCTTTTAATTTTAGATTGAGCTTGACAGCCTTAGACATTTGAACATGATTTTTCACGTTATTTATTGCATTTTCTTACCGGTTCAAATAGTAAAGTAATACTCGAGTTGGACTTCAAACGAGGAAATCTACCTCTGACCTTACCGATTTCTAGAATATGTTTACATACATACAATCTTTGTTACATTAATGTAAAATAAAAGTAAATCAAATCAACAGAGTAGTAAAATTTAAAACTTATATTATTTTACAACTTCCTGAAATCTATATTAAATATACGTATATGTAGAAACTGGCTTCTTTACTAGAGTTGTTTGGTTAGATTGTGTGTTTTAAGGACTTGTTGTTTGGAACATTATGGTAAGGGTTCAGAATGTCTATTATCATAATACAGCTTGTTTTTCTGGTACCATGAAAAATACCATAAAGTGTCTCTTTCTACATGGCACACTTTCTAAATCGCGAACGGAATATCGATTAAGAAAACCAGTCGTTTTGATTGTTCATCTAGTAATTAATATTTCAACAATAATCCAACCTACATAAACAAGTGATCAAGACCAGGATATTAACCATCATCTTTTCTTCGAAGTTTGAAGGACTTTCCGGTGGATACATAAATAAAAATTGTGTAATTCCTTGAAGTGATGGCAAGTGGAACATGCAGGAAATAGTAATACAATAATCTGTAGTAATTAAATAATCTTGAGCAACGCAATCTACAAGGAAATTCGCTTATATAAACTGCCGGTTCTTGCACCCATCGACTGCACCTCATCTATAGGAAAAGACATGCTCACCTTCCGTGACGCAAATGTTAACCAGTAAAAACTATAGCATAATAACCTCACCTCAAATAAATTGGTTTTGTCTTGCGCCGTTGTCATTATTTAAGGTTTTCACAGTTCATTTAAATTCATTGCCAATAAAAAATTAATTATAAGCCTCTATTTAAACCGGGAAAATATTTTTTAAACGCAAATAATAACAATACTACGAATGTGTTTGCTAAATTTTAATTGAACGCGCTCAGACCAATTGTGTGTTTAGATGTGATTGAAAATTCAACGATGGAGACACTTTTAGTAGGATGAGTTATCGTTAGTGAAAAATTTTCTTGAACTGTTTTTGTATTTATTGTATAAGTAGGTCGTTGACTCCAGTTTTCCTTTTTTAGATGTCAGTCGTTAAGCCTTGTCGAATACCTTTGAATAGCATAATAACTTTCGTACTGGCTGGTAACCAGTTCAGCTATCCGCAAAGTAATATTGTTATTGGAGGAATCTTCAGTTATGAAATAAAATCTATGTCTTTCAGTCGACCTATTTGGTTCATGCCAAGTATAACGTAAACGATAATTTATATGTATAACTCTACCTTGTAATAATCTGCGAATACAATGTATAAAGACATATATACACATACGTAGCGCGATCTTTACTCCAAAGAAACTGCACTTATTATAAATAAAAGTGAATATACCATAATATGCGCATTGCGTGTTGTAAGTTGTCTCTACAATAATTAGCCAAGAAGTCCTTTAACTCTACATTGCTTCATAATAAATGTTTCGGCAATACTATAATATATTCCAACGAGAATTTGCTGGAATATTTCAAATTCTTATTATTGTACAATAAAGTCTAAAATATTTTATATAAAAAAATATAATTGATTTCAATAACTATTTAAAATCCAATGTGCGCTATCGCTTTAGCAGACAAGCTTGAACAGGTACGGAAGACGATAATTGTTGGACACTTCTTAAATATCACTAGGGTAATTAGAATTCGCTGCAAATGACATAGCAAATTATTAAGCTGTGTTGCAAGCTGCAATATATATTATTACTGCACTGTTCACACGTCGGCCTGTGCAAGTTAATATGCAATAGCAAGTTACGCACGTACTATCTCGGCGCATGGCAGTTACTTTGCAATTTGTGCATTAATTTACTGCTCAGAGCCAGAGCCTCTTACCCAGAACGAATAGATATGACAAGGGAAGGTAGGCAAATATGCGATTTTAAACGTCTTAATAATTGAACATCTTTATTCCTTTGTACTCAGATGTAAAACCCGATCGTCACCTTTCAATTTATCGGACATCCTAAATCCGGTTCTAGGAAATATCTGACCAACTTTTTTGAATAATAAACCAATATAAGAAAGATTGCTGATTTAATTCCACTAATAAGCATTAAGAGTGCAAGAGCGTCCATTAACAAGAAGGTCTGGAGAGAATTTAAAAACTGAGACTTTAAGTAGTTTTACCTTCACATTTATATTATAACTACAATAAAGGAGATAGATGAACGTTTCCTAAAATCAGACATTAGAATATGAACGTGGAGCGATCGTGTTTACCACCACACCAAACACTTTTACCTGGTCCTGGCTGCTAGTAAAATAACACATTTATTTACACCGACCATATTGCAATTCTCGTCAACCATGTGAACGATCTCGACCACATCGCAGCCATTCATTACTTAGAATTGACACAGGGCGATCAGATTAGGCTCGTACAAGCGAATTTTTTTTTTTGCTCTTAGCATAATGTAGCAAAAATATTTTTTATTTCATAGCTCGGTAAATTTTACAGCTTTTTGTTTATAAACTGAAGATATTTCCGGTTGATAACCACTGCGGTTATTTGTCGGTCAAATTGGCATTTTCACAACTGGCAAGCCGTTGACCGTCCCAGATATGTTCTAACTTGTCCGGCCGATTGCGGTGTTGCCGCTACATCCTGCCGTATACAATCTACATTAAAAATCTTTTTGCTAATATTAGTGACATATTTTATAAACTTCCTTTGCAATACTTACTTATATACACCAGATCGCACATGCCTAAATTATTAGGAAATTTTATAACCAAGTACAGGACATTAACTAGCGATATTTCTCAGATATTAGCATTATTAAAGTTACATAAGACCCATTTTCTATAAAAGTCAGTGATACAATTTAATATTAAAAAGTAATTAAATATCTTAGCTATAGACAACTAAGCTGTTTTCACACTTTTCACTTGTAAAATCAGTTAGCTTGCTTTGCTAGCGAAGAATAATGCATAGGTAAACAATTTTATAGATATGCTAGCAACTTTGTTTGCGCAGATGTTTCAATAGTTTCATTTTTTTGTAACATGAGTTGACCATCGCAAAACTTATTTCATCTGTAATATTGATTCATTTATTGTTATCTCTCTAATAACATTCCACTATTTATATGGTTGAACACAACACCCAGGAATAATAATAATTAAGATAATTACATACATTGAATTCTATATGTTACAAACAATAAAATACAACAAATTAAAAATTACAAATCCCGACCAGGTGGACTGACGACCTGAAGAAGACAGCGGGCATCCGCTGGATTCAGAAGGCACAGGACCGGTCAGAGTGGCGCAAGTTAGGGGAGGCCTATGTCCAGCAGTGGACCTCCAAAGACTGATGGATGGATGGATTAAAAACAAATGACAATCAATTAAAAAATCAAATTACTTAACCTATTAATATTTAAACAAATAAAAACGAATTAACTGACAGATTTACATAACCTATAAATCATAGAAAACTATAGTACTATTATGGCACAATGGAAAAATGAATGAATGTAGTTGCTGAAAAAATACGATTTTTAAACAATAACCATAAAGTCTACCGATGTCATAAATAGCTTATTATTTGCGCAATCACATGTTATACTAATTTTCATCAAAATCGGTCAAGAGGTTTTTATGAGAGTGTGAGAGTTATAGAAGTAAATTTATTTATCACAATATATGACAATAAAATTAAATGTTTATACCGAGCCTACATATTTATATGGTAGTACAGATATATAAGATAAATACTTTGAATTTATTTATATTATTACCTTGTACAACCTCATATTCATTAATCTAATCATTACTGAATAATTAAATGACCCAATTGACTTATTGAAAATTTAATTATTATACAAAGATATAAATATTTTTTGCTTTACAATGAAGTCTGTTTTATTTTTTGCTAAACAACATTTTTGCATGCCTCATAAGTCGTCTTCTTTCGTTTATAATTACTAAGATATTTTCAACAAATGATAGGTATGTGTATTCTGAGCTGCTGCTATTTGGAAATGTTTACAAGGGGCAGGTAGCGTCGTCGTCGGTTCGCGAACCGGTCCACTTTTATCCTTTCAATAACGTGTTCTTATTGTTGCAACCCGATCTAAGTAGTAGTTGTGACGTCAACTACTTTAACAATGATAAAATATAATTCATGGGCTGGATAGACTTGATGTCTGTTTTAATTCATCAAAAAGTTTTTGTCAATTACTTACGAACATCACCGAATATAAGATACTCGTTAATATTCCATCAAATAACTTGTCATATGTAACACAGTCTTGTCACTTATCTATAACGGTTATGGAGTCATTAAAGATGTTTAACTCATTTTGATGGAACGTATTTAAAAAGGACCATGTTTTGAAGTTTGTTTAAGTCAATACACCCAATAGCCCAGTTGGTAGTGACGCTGCCTGCCGAGCGAGGGGTTCCGGGTTCGTTTTCCGTGCGGGGCAGACATATATGTCGCAGTTAAATGTTTTTTTTCGGGTCATGTGTGTTTGTAATGTCATATCTATGTATGTCCATGCCACATTTAAAAAAAATACTGGACTATCATTCGGGTCGGGCCATCTGATAGAAAGAGCTCAGTGCCACCCAACGACATCCTAAAAACGTCAACGACGCGTTGAGGGCCAAGATGAAAGGTGGGACCGACTAGCTCTTCGACACTGAAATTGAGACATGTTATTAACATTTCAGGATCCTAGAAAAAGAACTAGTATCTAGCAAGGCAGGCAAAAAGAATGTACCGTCTCGATAAAACTGGGTGGTATATAACAGGACTGTTTTAGAGCTCCGTAACCTAAATTATCGGATATCCGAAACAAAAATATATCCGAAACCGTAACCGAGTTCGATGGAAAGTTTCGAATAAATTCGGATAGGCGCAGAGTCCAAATGAAACACGTTATGGCAGGTTTTCGCTGTCTAAGCCGATACACTAGCCGCATCGCTTTCATATTCAGACGTTTTTATTATTTGTTTTTAAGGTTTTTATTCCACGGGTATGAAACTATATAATATCTAGAAAGAAATCCTAATTGTTACCATGTAAATATATTATTTTTTTAACAAGTCCTAAAACATTTAATATCCGTAACCGAAATTATCCCAAATTATTTCATATCTGTAGCCGTAACCGGTAAAGTATTCATATCCAGGTCCGAAATTTCGTATTAATAACATCTTTAGTATATAAACCAGGGACCTTCAACAGGAGGTACTTGGTGCCATTATACTGCACGATACACCAAGCTTTGGAAGTTAGCTTGAATTCAAGGAGTTCTCTTACACCTCAACTATCGACATTAGACTCCCAGACAATAAGCAACTGTTCGGTGATTGCTTTAGTATTTCGAACGCACATGGTTTGCTGTGATCTTCTACGACGTCGGCCGTCTGCATGTTTGTTGGCTATAGAAATTGAAAAAAAAACTTATTACTGGATTTTTTCTCTAGTATTTATTTCATATGCATAAATATATTATCTCATATGTATATAGGAGTAGCAAATTAACAAGAACAAAATATCGTGTCATTGGCATCTTAATATGTGACAATTGGTTTACAGTTACCTCGATAAATGTAAATGGATACATCATGAGCATTGATTGTTGAATTATGGACTGTATCGATATAGTAATTGAATTCAAAAAACCGAACAAAATTTACATGTCATTTGATTATTCGTGATTATGTAGCGATATTAAATATCTTGCTCGGTAAAGAATTCCAAAAGTAAAGCTGAGTCCATGAATGATTCGAATTAATTATCTTAATTGTTCACAGAATAGAACGATGATACAAATTTAAGAAACTTCATTTATGATTGTTGTATGAATGTATATGATCAAAATTAAATCAATCAATTAAAGTCTTAAAGTTGATCTGACTTGAGAGATAGATACCTTGATTTAACTTGTTTTATGTATTGTCAAATTGGTTCTAAGATTTCATTCATTAATCGATTGCTAATTTTCTACGAACCACAATGGACGCTTGAACATCCACGAATAGATTATAGATTTTTGAACATGTTATTTATTACAAATCGTTGTTAAGTTCGATACTGATCGTTAAACTTCTACATAACTTGACCGATTAGTCATATTCACTCACTATATTTAGTTTGTCGAAGCGATGGCTTATAGCTGCCCTAAGATACGTTAGTAAATACTATCTACTCGTAAAGTTAAGTTGTATCGTATGTATAATACAAATACAATACAATGCTAGTATATAAAATAAGGGTTAACATATAAATAATTAGGCTTCGAATAATACTTATGTTACGTATATATTTTTAAATAATTTAATTATGAAATAAAATGCATCGTGGTCATTTAAAAATATTTCTTTATATAATTATTCATGTACACGCATACTTTTCTAAGTGTAACATTAATCATTGTAAAAATGTACAAAGGTACTGCTTATTTCTTAAGTAATCTCTTCCAGCAGACCTGCGACTGAAGGTTTCAAATCGAGAGGTAGATGAAGCGTGTACAGATATACATATAGCAATAAATGTATACAAAATAGTAAATAATACATAAGTACAATACAATGTATGTTACAAAATATATATACATTTATAACTTGTATACATACAAATATAATATAATACATATGACATGATTAAAATAATTTATTTTGAGTTATTTAAAAACATCAGCATCAATAAAAAAACTGACTTCAAAGGATCTTTATTATTATTATTACCTTTGTCAGTTGCGAATTAGCATCGGTACTGCAACGAATTATTTGTTAAATATATTTAACGTCAAATGACGTTTGATGAATCTTTAACAACATTTTAGGGTTGTCATCATCAAATATCATATTAATCTTTAACTGTCATATAGATAAAATAACAGTTATTCAACTAAAATTACATTCCTTTTTTCGTTATTCGTTCGCAATTTTCTCCGTAAGTTAGCAAATACAGGTACGTTAATGTGTGTGCACATACAAACGTAAAGAACCTGTGTTGGTGTTGGCCATTGTTCGAAGTTATGGGAATCACTTAACCCTGGTTCTATGGGAAAGTGAACTTGTCGCATTTGCCCCATCACCAATTATAACGGTTCATTGATCATTCATTTCTTAATTGGTAGAATATTATTAGAAAAGTTTTTGAAAAATAAGCATATAATAAATGTTTGTCGATTCTCTATAGCCTGTATCAGGGGTCGTCAACCTTTTGAGTCGGAAGAGTTAAAAATTACGATTTACAAAATTTCAAAGTTTTTAAAGAGCCACAAAAAATTTTCTTGCCAACAGTAAATAGTACTTGCGTAAATAGTTTTTTTGATAAAGAAAAAGTAATATTAAATATATTCACAAGAAAAATACCTATTTATTCATATATAACGAGTGATTTTTGACAACAAATTAGATAATATGTAATTAGATAATATGGTATTATTAGATAATCACTTATTGTTTAAGTAAAAAATTAAACATTTACTTACAACACTAACTTGTACTTCAATAACATACATTTTGAGCAAACAAATTTAATTGGAGCCTTGGCTTCGCATGGTTTTACAAAGAGTCGCAGCTTCACATCCAAAGAGCCGCAGGTTGCCCCGACCCCTGGCCTAGTTGATAATGTACATGCCTGCCGAACAAGGCTCAGGGCTCCATCCCCGTTTGGAGTAAACATTTATGTAAGAGAAAAATGTTAGCTCTTCGGTCGTCTGTTTCTGCTATCCCTGTCGCATAATCTTAACTTCTTATTGCTTATTTATTTTTATACAGCTACTGTTTGTATACTAATAAACAATAGGTACTTAATTTTAATATTTTCATTATTTCGAGTAAAAACCAATTACCGCATATGTGACAGATCTTTACTTAAAAACGGGATAACGTTGTGTTCGCAATTTTGAAAACAAAGTTTGTAAAAAAACAATTTTATTTTGAAAAATCTACCAGAAAAGTAAAATTTTACGGTATTTTTTCATCAAAATCAAAACAATGAATTCCGATTTATTTCAATAAATTCAGGATTTCACTGAAATTTATTTCTTTCAATTCACACAAATTTAATCAAAGATTCAGATTGATCAGTTCCTTCTCGACAAACAGACTGATTATCAGATAACGCACAGCCTTAACCCCTACAGATATACATACTACACATATAAACAAAAAACATATTTTTTCCTAAACTTACTTCAGATTTCATTACAAAACTAACAACCGGGTCGCTATTAATAAATATAAAAAGTAATTCATAAAAACAATTTGATAAAGACCCCTGGACCTCAGCGTAATATGCCACGACTTTCTCTTCACATGTGTGTAGACTATTACACTTTTACGAAATCTTAGAAGTTGCTACATTAAGGAATCTTTAGTAATATCAGTTATTGCCAAGTTTAGGCATATTTAATTAAGTACTTCTTGAATACATGATCAATTAACTAATGAGTCATTTAAAAAGTTTCTATTGTGCAAATTTTTAGTCAATTTGATATACTAAAGTGCATTATTTTTTTATTCTAAATTGCTGTAATAGTTTAAAATAACATATACCTTATAAGTACTATGAAAAACTATATCAATTTTTTTATGAAAAATAAATGAATGAACTAGACATCAATATTATTATAACCATTTTTTAAATTTATTTATAACATCAATTAAGTATGTATGTGATAATTTCAGAGTAATTTTATAACTTGCGCGGTTCCGATTGCAGCGCTATTATGTGCAGGCGTTCTTGTCAAATGACTATGAAATTAATATCGTAGGTACACCTATCCGTCCAAAAAGAAATTCTCGGGTATTTGATACTTTTGCAAGACCAAATACTTAGTATTATGATTACGTACCTTCATATGGATAACTTGTTAGGACGAGAATATCTTATAACACTTGCTTCATAATGCTTATCTGATCTTGTTTACGGTAGCGCATCACCTTGTTTTGGTTTTACAATTAGCCAGAGCAATTAGCAAGTGTTGTTTATAAGATTGAATTACACGTTACACAAGTTTACACACACGCTCACACCCCCGCACTAGGATTCCCTGTGTTGCGGGTGACATGGACATGCACAAATATGACATAACAGACACCCATGATCCGAGAACAAACATTTATCTGTCATATAAATGTCTGCCCCGGCCGGGATCAAACCCGGGACCCCTCGCTCGGCAGGCATAGTCACTACCAACTGGGCTAAGGGGTCGTCAAGAATGAATTGGAAGAATTCTAACTTATTTTGTTGCTATGGATGGAAACTTTATCATCCACACCTTTAATGTGAATTGAATAATTGTGTAGAACACAAAAAAAATATATAGTAGGGTAGTGCCATATAATAAAAAACCCTATCACTACGCACGATCAGTTCATAAATTAATTTCAGTTTACCAGGAATCAATTTTTGGAATCGATGAGCTAATTTTACGTCATAATAAACTGCATTGTCAGTTGCTGACGCGAAATGTGATCGAGATCGGAAAAACGTGTAGCCACGCTACTTACGCTAATCTTGTTAGTGCAGTTGCAGTCATAGTACGTTGGCTCTCCGTTTTAAGATAAAGTGACGTCTCTGAAAGCCTTGTGAATGACAATACCCAGCTCAGTGTAGCGCGCTGTGTCTTATAATGCTGGCTTTACACTTTGCCTTGACTTTTATAATTAATAACTTATCTTACAGTGTCCTTTGTCCACGCTTATAAGGATGACTAAAGTTATTTTACAATAAAATAAATAAATGTAAAAGGGTCATGATGGTGAACGGTCACCGCCGCCTCTAGACGTCAGTTACACCAAAAGTATCACCGACGTATGGCCAGCCGAAACGGAATCATAGAACCCGGTTTTAACAGCGGTACAATCAACAAAAATAAAAAAATCGCATATGTTTAATGGTTATACTAAAAATACTACCTATAACTAATACAGCAGTCAGAAGTGACGTTCGTATATGTATGTACATGTGGATGCGTTAAAAAATCGACTGAAGACTACTGAAACAATCAAATTTAATTCCAAAAAGTATTTTGACTGATCATTATTCAGCCACACGTTTTCACAAAGCAAAGACACCTTATTAGAAATGTAGAAATGTAAAAAAAAATGTAAAAATGTAAAAAATGAAAAAAATTACAATACACACTTTTTGTTAAACAAGAGACCTTTATCATATTGTATAATTTAGGTAACTAATACCTGAGCAAATTTTTTATACCTAATAGATTTTCTATGTAAAAATATTAAGACAAGTAGTTAACAAATCTATAATTCCTAAGTAAGCTACAGCGCGGTTCGGATTGGAATGTCGTATGTTAGGCGGGCGAGTGTGTAGTTGGCATTAAAATGCAGTACGAATAGGAACAGCCGCGGTTTGCCCGCCACCCGTCAGTTGGACGCACGAAACCGTTGACTGTGGTCGCGTAGACCATGACCTTTATATTTTAAAAACGATTTTTTATTCGCGTTCTGTTTGATTAAATTTTCAATAGCCTAAAAACAAATCGTGCAAAACGTGTTTATCTGTTGTGTGATTACTTTACACAGATGGTGACGTGTGTTTGTTTTGTGTAAGTGATACCATGCAGTGTAGATAACATAAATTTTCTCGGTTTGCGGTTGCGGTTATTCGAAAGGTATTTTATGCGATATCTCATTTTAAATTACGAATTTACGTGTTTATATTGTATAAATTGTATTTTAAGGTCAATTTGGTTTATTTATTTGGGTAATAATTGTTATTTTGTTGTGATATTACATTTATAAAGGTATAATACAACATTTTCTTTGCCATATAAATTCAAACAAAAAGTAAATTATCTTGCGTCTATTGTTTCGCGTCACGCTCCCCTGCATTTTCTTGTAGTTTTTATATTCAAAACTCGACAATAAATAAAAAAGTAAATTTTTATAAATAAATATTCATATTATAATATTTCTCTAAAATACAACATCTTCGAGGAGTTGGTATATTATTTATTTGAACAATTTTAGCTTCAATTAAACTTTTAGAGTTGTCTATATACAATAAAAAACTAAACCCATTATAATATAATTCGAGTATGTGTGTGTATTTGCCTTCTAATACGCAAAATTTTCTCCGAATCCACTGGATATATAGAGATTTGTAGTCCATGGATGGGTGGATACCGTAAATAAAGTACTAAGTAAGATTTTGGGGAAATAAATAAGAAAAAAAAGTTTAATACACCATGTGATAGAAAATAAAAGGATTCCTGATAAAGGTCACAAATTTGTTTTTATAATCCTTAAATTTATAGTTTAAAAAAGTAAATTTATAAAAACGAAAGAAATTTTACCGTTCCACCTCCTTTTCCCTTCTTAACCTCAAAACTCCTGAGCCAAATTCTAAGTCAAAGTCAAATGTCTAAGTACATATAAGCATTTATCAATAAGAAAACCAATATGAAGATCAGTCGGAAGATAGGAAACGTAAAATACTATTGTAGGACTATTATTTTTGACACTATAGGACTTATTATCTCCCAATCTTATGCAATTTATTTTTTAACTTCGTGTTTTCAAAAGTTACGTATCAATATAATGATTTTTTAATATGGTAGAGCGTAAAATCCTGTTCAATTTCGACTTTAAGACATCTTATAAGTTGATAAATCCTAAAATGTTGAAAATAGTATAAAACACAACAAGTCTCAATTATATTCTCAATTCTGTACAACAACTTTACATGCAAATATCAAATCTACAAGGAATTTCAATTAAAATTAAAATGTATGTACTTACAATGTTTATGTCTAGCTCACTGTATTCTTTTCGCTGTTTTCTTGCTATTAACATCAATACTATATTATACCGTAAAACAACGTTGTTTAAATGCGGTAATTGTGCGATATGGACAATGATGCTCTGTAAACTGATAATGAATGTATTGATTCAGTTGTTTACGCACTACAACGACTGTATAATAATTATAGTTACGTAACCGAAGGTTTCCAATTCTACTCGACACTACAGCCTTACGCGGAAATGTACTTAAACTGCTATTGCTTCTATTACAGACTACGCCAATGTAGCCACGATGCAGACCGCGCGAGAGTCGAACAGACAAAAACGGAGCATCAAGCGACGCAACTCTAGAAAGAAGTCTTTGTCGCCATCTGACTTAAAATGTAGCCGCGGGGACATTAAGACTGAATCAAAGTTTAACGGCAAGAGATCTCTATCGGAGGGATCGGTGAAAGTGAGGCACAGGAAGAGCAATATTCAAAGGACTTTGACCCATCCGATCACATGCGCTGACGGTATTCACGATGTGACGATGATAGGGGTGTTCAATAGTGCAGTGAAGGTGGATACCATTCCGGCGGAAAGTGATGAGTCTAATCTTCCACCGACAAGCAGTGACAGGGACACGGAGGACGACACCCGTGTGCGAGCGAGGCCCGTTCCTCAACGGCCTCGATGGGACTCTGGCAGTGAAATGGATTCGCTCGTCTCCATTGCGGTGAAGAAAGCAGCGCGACGTCGCAGGACGCCAGCAAACCCTGGTAAGTTATCATACACTAGTACTAGAACACTTAGACCTCGATAGTTTAAAGTCAGACTCCTGTTTCTGGAAGCTCGGATATCCTGCACGCGTCTCAAAGAGTGTAATTCAATACTGCATTAATCCGTACTGGACCATCGATGAATGAACTCCAGACTCGCTCGGTTATAGTAGCTATTCGCATATTTGAAATTACCTATCATTGATTTCATTGCACGAGAGTTTTATCATTAGGAATCTTGCAAACCTAAGATTTCTTCACGATATTATCAAATAGTGTATATAGTCTTGGCTAGCATGGTGTTGTGTAGTCTTAATAGTAATTCTGAAGGAAGTAGTATTATATCAGTAATTTAATTTTAATGTTCGGGAATATACACAAATATGTATAGTATTTGTTCTACTGTGTCGTTTCGATAAGTTCGAAAAATTCCTTTATCTTGTAGGCGAGAAACAACTAACTTCAAGAAGGTGAAATAATATTTTGACAGTATCAAGGGGAATTAAATATAAATTACCACCGTTTATACCTAACCTACCCTTAAACTACATTAGGTACATATTAGGCCGAAGTGTACTGAGAACACAATGAAATAGATTAAGAATTAAAGAACATTTTAACTATTTCATTTTAACTATTTTCAAATGAATGTAACGTCATACCAGAACACGTATGAGCGACATTGCCAACCTCAAACCCTTTTTATACGAAGTCGTTACTAGGTTTTGCGTCGTGGAATGCGTCACATTAGCGAGCTGTTGTACTTACTGTAATAGGTGATATAGATAGATGTGTTTATAGTGGAATTCAGAGCGAATGAACTGATATTACTGTCGAGATAGAAATGTGAAAAATATACTACAAAAAAGGTAACTTTTTTCAGCGATATTCCAATAATTATTCTATTTAAATCAAAAATATTTATATTTCAGGTTACATAGATTCCTAAATATACAGTTTTTAAGACATAGTACGCATTACGTGAATATTAATCAATATGAGGTAGCCCCGTGAATTCAAATTTAATAATTTAAAATCTTGTAACTTAGTTAAAGTAACTCACTATAAGTTACTTTAATAATTCACAAAATACCCTAAAAGTATTAATAAGACTAATATACAACATAAATATTATTGGGCATGCCCTAAATGAAATCCTTCGATTTGCTTACATGACCTGAAACGGAAATTATTGTTATATTTTTGATGAATGAAAAATATTGCTGTGACCAAGGACGTGTAGCGAGATATACATTTTAAATTATTTAAGATGCTTACTTTGAAAATTGTATTTATTTTTTTATGTTAGTAACCGACAAACGAGCAGACGACCCACCTGATGGTAAGTGTTCATCGTCGCTCACGGACATTAGCAACACCAAAGGTATCACTGATGCGTTTTGGGCCAAGGAAGAAGAAAGAAAAAGAGAAAGAACTGGCTCTCAAGCCCCCAGCCGGAATAAGACGAGTCGTTTGGCAGTTGAATCAAGCAGGAGGGTGGTGCTAGCCGATAGGTTTCACGGAAAGATAATAATACCAGTAATGGCTTAATAATAACATTGATAGTATAATCCTTACGTGAAATTCTACTACGAAGCAGGCCGGCTTCAGTCGCCTCTTACGGCACCCTGTTCGGCCAATACAACCAATACTATATATATATGGATACTATATATATATATATATATATATGTAAAGAAAATATATTTTCTTTTTAATTTGTTTGAATCATTTGACTTCCCAATTGGAACACTGAAGAAAAACAGCAATGATATGAATGGCGTCAAATAGAAAAGATTTTATTTAGTTAGTATTATTGTAATATAAGTAATTAGAAGAGAATAAACTTTTAATATAGTTTTTTTGGTTTACAGGTGAGTGTTATAATTTAATTATTGTAATATAGTTTTATTTGTATTTAATATAAAATGTATTTCATAGTATTAAGTTATAAATCAAATATATTATATTAATTAATATTTTAATACATTAATAATATCAATGCACGTATTCTTCTACCTTCGATTCCGTCATGTAGGACAAACCAGCAAGTAACTATACTACGAAACGTATTAATAATGTTGCTAATTGTGGTAAATTTTATCGTTTTGAACATGTTAGGTATAAGTCTGCGTTCGATTTTAAGCTTAATGTAGATTTGTTTGATATTATTCCCATGTGTAACGTAATACCTTGAAATCCTTAACCGAGTCCGAAAAACTAGTAACTAAAATGAATTCAGTAAAATATACAGTTACATATAATATACAGTGAGGTATACCGACCGATTGCGATCATATTGACAGAATAATTTTTTTTCGACTAGAAAATGGTTCGTACATTTTCTAAGCTCTGGTAGGTGGCACTGTTATCAAAATTATGAAATTCTCTCTGTTCACACTTACTCCCTCTGTTCAGAGCTGATGCTGTGAAGCAGCGTGGTTAATGAAGCTCGAGGTTTTCTCAGTTGCGTAGCCAGGGGCCTTTAGTGGCGACATGCGATTCGTGTGTTCATGCAACGAAGCTGATGTAAGCCAAACTATACATATATATATATATATATAAACACAGGTCCGTCTGCTGAAACGTCATTTAATGACTCTTAACTAATAAGTATGACCACTTTAAGGTGTTATTATAATAGCTAATCATTCAAATCTAATTTATTAGTTGAAGAAGTAATGATTTCTTATTGGCAATTTCTTACTTATTATTCTTTCAAGGAAATGCGTAACAGTGTTATTTACCATTCATATCCAATTAATTGTTAAGTTAACAAAACACTATAACTTGCTTTGATTTGTCCTTTTCGTGCTCTATGTAACCATAAAACATAAATATTTTACATATGTCTCATTAGTAACACGCATATCCTTGACTATGTAATATTTCTTTGATTGATTCATATTTTAAGTTTTTATAAGTAATTGAATTGCAACAATTTTACTACGGAGTTTTATTGTGAGACAGTGACGCTAACTTGCTCATGTGATGATAATAATTACATATATATGTTGAGATAATAGGAAATTGCCTTCTATACTCTTGAGATAAGCTTCAGACCTCCCTCCGATGGTCCTTTGTGAATGGGCTCGAGAATTAAGTCATTATACCGACAATGCTCTGATATTCATTAATTAATTCATTTGTATAGTGATATAGCAGTTACTAGTAACATGCCTGTGAACAATTTATTTTACATTTTAGTACTGTTAGATGGAACATTAATAACCGGTAGAGGCACATCACTATTGACAGTGACGGGCATCCCATAACTAGTATGAGGATGAAAATTCCTTCGTGTTTAGCGCGTTGTTGTTGGATGTAGTCTTATGTTAGTTATGTTTCATTAACAATTGCTTATTACAACATAGTTTAATTGTGTTTTTCAGTACCTAGATTCGACGAGTTTGGCACTGATCGCGTCCGTTTTATAGGCTTGATATAATTTAAACTGACATTGTATTTAGGCAGTAAACAAGTATAATAAAACCACTAAGTATATCACTTCCTCTTTTATCACGCTACGTGACTGATGGCGCATAGAATTGTCTTTTTGGTAACTGTCAGATAACAAACAGTACAGCTTATGCAGCTTCACGCCACAATTTGACACCATGATACTGGATAATGTTGCAGCAATCAATGGTATTTTATTAAACGCTGATAAGTATATTCTAAAAAATTATTTTGTTCTAATTGAAAAGAGCGTGGTTATTAGGTTAAGTTTCCTTGTTAATTCCTACAACAGAACCTAGTCAATAAATAAAGTAGGAGTTCTATTTCGTTAATAAATTAAAAATAACACTGAACATAGTGTAGGTGACTCGTCATGTCATGCGGAAGTGCGACTTATTACTACCGGCATCGCCTCTTTTGTCATCCTTGCTTATCCGCTTATCAAGCCCACTCTCTTTGCACTTGGCGCAAGACTTTTCTCACAATTAAGAAGAATAGAGTTTACCTTATCCATTTTCTTCCACTTTAATGATGAAAGTGTTATTGGTATGGTAGTAATGATTTTTTTTTAATAAAATCTTCAAATGTTATCGTTTAAGTTAGGTAATCTCAAATTATCATTATTGATAAATTGATAATTAAATCATCTATATTTTAAAATTTTAATTATTTTAAATCTAGGTTCATTAAACCTTAATGATCTCTGAAGATTCTTTAACGATCTCTCTTTCTCTCTCTCTCTCTGATTAAATATTTAAATTCAATTGACATTTTATAACGGCGTTATGATTGGGGTTCACTGTAACTTTATAACCCTTTTATATATCGCACCCTTAGAATGAAAGGGACTTAACTCAAAAATTGCAATTTATGGGAAATTACGAAGAAAGGTTTCAAAAATGTATGGTCTTGAGTAAATTTAAAAAGACTGATGTATGAGGTTTTCCCTTTCTCTCTCATAATTCGGGCTCTTTTTCACCATGGGGCTTTAGAGTAGGCTATTTTAAGTAAATTTATAGTAAAATCTGGAATTTCAGGAATTTTGAGTTAAGTCACTTTCATTCTAAAGGTGCGATATATATGTAGATGTGACATAGCGTGTGTTCTAAGTTTAAAAACTACACGATCCTGTCAATTTCATCACATGGATTGCGTGGTTACTGAGCCAAATTGAGACAAAAATGCAGACAGACAACACTTAAACAATAATTTTAAGTATCATACAACTAGATCATTTTACTTAATTGCTGACTTTAAATTTGAAATGACAGAAAAGCGCCCTAATTATGAACTAATAATTACTAAAAGGATTTTGTATACATTGGTTTTGTTAGTTAAATTGTGATATGTCTGCGTTTATAACGTATACTTAATAGTCATATAATTAATTCCCTTGACAAGTAGGCAATCGAAAACAATGTTAACTCACCTAATTATTTACTGAGAACATGATACTATTACGTAGACTTGCTTCACTTAATCCGCTTAGAAATATAATCTTCTTACAAAACACAGCAGTTTCCTTTAGCTTCTCTAGTCGTTTGACTACCTAAAGGATTATTGAATAAGTTTTAATCTATACACATATATAAATGAAAGGCAATATCTGAGCAAAGTGATATATTTTAAAACATGAGTTTAAAAGACTCACAATTTTTATATAATTGTATCATGCATGATTATTCCAGTGATGAAATGTAATGACTTTGTTTATAATTTTAATAATGATGGTATATTTTTTATGGTGTTCAACAGTAAATAAGTTTTAAGTAAGCGTGTTTTACCATCTGGTTAGATTGTAGTCAAGCATTAACTTTAAGAAAAAAATTATCTGTCAAAATGATGAACAAAAAACCTTTAGCGTTGCTGGCCAAATAGGAAGCTGAGAACCTGTTACTTAAATAGTTGTCTATGATTGCAACCGAAATACATGTCCGAGGTGGTACAGTGGTAGAAACTCCCCACACAATCCCCTTACACTCCAAATTAAACTGACTGTGATGGTGAGTATAAAAATGTCTATATTTACCTATTACATAATTTATTCAGGTCTCTTTTATAATCCGACCACTTGTACAAACTGACTTGAGTACATGATGCATATCATCTACAAGTTTAGATATGGCTATGTAAACTATGAATATCGCAGAAGATAAGTATTGTCATAAGTCCAACCACAAACGAGATAACAGAAAGAAACTATGTTTGTTCTTAAGGTGATTGCTTTGATGTATTCGGCGAATATTTTTTTTGTTGTTGTAAATAGCAGTTGTTTTATGTCTAATAATAAGATATATTTACTGAATAATAATCATAAAAATTATTAATATACCTCTCTGTGTGACTGTAGCTGAAGATTCCATACTCGTCTTTTATTCAAATAAAACGCTTCTCATAAATATTATAATTATAAAGAAAGTTTATATTTCGATGTCTACATCGATATACTTTGGGCAAATCTACCTATAGATCGATGCTTTTATACGTAATCGACACTTTTACAGAATCTTCGAGTTTTTGTTCACATAATCCGTTCGGTAACTGTTCTAATTCTTGTTATACGGAAACATGGAAGGATCATGGTTTTTTTTTTCAAATTATTAAGTACCATCAGTGTTGACAATATAGAAAAATAATGAGAATTTTTACTTTAAATAAATGTATATATTGACGATTAGTCTGTTGTCATATCATCACTGGGACGTATCATAAGACCGGATGCAATAACTTATCTATTTCTTATTGGTTAAAGATCAAAAAACATATTATCATCATTATAATCAGCCGCAAGACGTCCACTGCTGGACATAGGCCTCCCCCATAGAACGCTATTTACAACGGCTACTCGCCTCCCGCATCCAACGGTTCCCTGCAATTCTGACCAGGTCATGGGTCCATCTAATGGGGGGCCGTCCCACGCTACGCTTTCTTATGAAGAGGGCTAGGCTCGGGGTTTCCCTGCGTGATTAAATTCGGAATTAAGAGATCCGCAGAAGAACTAAAGTCACTGACGTAGCTCTTAGAATTTATAAGTTTAAGTAGCAAAGGGCAGGCCACATCGTTCGTAGAACCGACAACCGATTGAGAGCAAAGATTCTCGATTGGCAACCATGAACCGGAAGGCTAGCGAATCATATTAAATCAGTTTGTAAAGTATCTTGGCCCTTCAATAAACAAAAAAAAATAGTTCACGAAAAGATAAGAAAGAGTAAAGTCATATAAATAAGAAATGTACCATTAGCCAACAGTAAAGGAAACCGGCCGTTGTACACTTGTACATATCTGGATCTGCTTTCCACTTGTAACTCCTGTATCCTGTTGCTGCCTTGGTCAACGATAAATTAATATTTCACTTGACCATGTTTATTATGTATCTAGAATAAGATGCCGCGAATACAGCGTCTTTTACGTAATTTTATCCGGAACATAACGCATACGAGTTAATAAAACTCCTCACAGTATTGCGGTATGTTTATAATTGTGCACTTAAATTATAAATTATATTACGTCTATATGCGATCAGGTACTAGACGTTATTATCTTTGAAACTGAACCTTCTGATATTCTACCACCGATTGCTTTACAGATTTTTGTATTATAAAGAGCATATATATATATATATATATATATATTATACATAGATTATAGCAGCGGGCGATAATAAGATATCCTAATGGGATCATTCGATTATGAAAATGTCTCGAGATATCAGATTTAAGTCTTTAGTAGTTACTAATTATTAGCTAGTGTTCGTCGAAGGGAGTCAGAATTGAAATATGAGGTGGTAGGCGTTCCATGAATGATTGAAATAATCAAAATATTTACTAAGTTACTAATACTGATAATCGATCATAATTAGTTACTAATTGTTATATTATGATTATTCTATTTTCCTAATCGAATAACGTTAGAAACTAATTTGATATTAGTAATCATTAGATCAGTAGCAATGTATTATATCGTGTATTAATACTAGCGAAGGCCAAATGAACTCCTCTTAAATACTGCTCTCACAAGGCCTAATACCGCCTGAGTTAGTGTTTAATCCGATTATCAGTAGTTTGAAAACCTTTCAAGTGCTCACATTAGCATTGCACATAACATATGTTAAACAATTATATACCTACATCAAAGTGACATATATTGCATCTATATACATATATTATGTATGTATACATCAGTAAAACCTTTCCTTTGATTTTTACAAATTACAGCTGTACTTTATGCATCTAATGTTGATCAAAATGCAATTCGCGATTATATTAAAGGTACGATCTCTGAATAATTATACTGGAAGAGTTAGTTTATTTTGTAAATTTTATAGTCGACAAATGAGCCGATGTATCGCCTGTTGTTAAATAGTCATCGACCCACATGGAAGTCCGTGACAATAAGGTCGTCACCGACGCGTTGCCGATCAAGATGGACGTGGGAGACCCGGTGGACACTGACTCTGGTATTGCAATCGAAACATGTATAAGCATTTTACGGTTAATTCTAGAAGGTGGGCAGTAACTAGTAAGTCCCTGCTACCGTGCACGAGTACCATTAGGATTCAACTTAATGGTGCAGGCTAAAGCAACGCTCAACAGAAGGGACTGTTCGCCGAAGCCAAGTAATTGTTTAGCAGGGCTTACCACGAGTATGAGAGATTGACGTATGCTCGAGCCTAAATGAAGTCTGTTAAAGTTTTTTTTGAACAACACAACCTCCAGAAATGAAATGTGTTTGCAAATATCGAATGAAAATTTCAATATCGCGGGCTTTATCGAAGGAATCACCTTAATTTAAAAATTTATAGTTACGCTCAAGCGCTCAACGTGTACTAACTGCGTCGTATTAACCAGTAAGTATGACTTGTCGGTAATTATCACCGGTTAACAAATGTTTCATTAAATAAATACATCATCGTTATGTATGTACCCGTTGTTGTGTCTAACAGTACACGTATTTTCGAAATATTCACATAATATTTGTGTTGTCGTGCCGATTGTAACTATGATAGTTTTCAATAGATGGCGCTGTGTTCAAGTTCTAACGAATTCTATATTTAAAAAACGGAGCCTTCGTAAGATGTTAGGACGATAGAGTAGCTAAGATTTTTTTTCTACAGTAAGCAAATACTCTCAATCGGTTACGTCTATAATAATATGTATAAACGTAAAAATAAGATAAACAACAAAATAGCAGAACTATGTGTGTGTACCAAGCCTTCTAGTATTATTTATAATAAACATGCACACGGTTAACGTTCACATAGTAACTGCATAGTTATTACATAGGTGGTATTACATTAATGCCTTTCAATCACAGCTCAATGTCGAAAGATCGGTATGCATATAATATTAACGTGTGTATTTTGCATATAAATGTCAGGGCATGTTTTGTTGCTCTACTTTCTAGCAGGGCATAACTGGATGTGCTGTGATTCTCAGAAACAATATACGGATTTATTAAGTAGGTAAGGAAGCGACATGATGTCCTGGCTTGTCATAACTGTTCGTAAAGTTTATATATAATTAACTTAAACTTTGGATATCAGATTTTTGATGTCTACAATGTTTTTAAAATAATGTGTATTATATAAGGATGTTGAGACAGATTTTAGGTGTAAAGCGTTTCCATTCATTCTGAATTCGCTAAACTAAGCCATCAAGTTTGAAATCGACGATATTTGTACCTGATGATTGGGTTTCTTACCTGTCTAGTCACCTACCACCTACCTTTTGGAATTAACCTTATTTCCTTATTTCTTTTTTATATTTTTTGGTTGCACTATTGGAGACCCAATTAATTAGGATTATCGGTTTCCTTCTTATATGGCAAGGGTATCGGATTTCCATGGGCGACGATGACCACTTACCATGATATGCCCGTCTGTCTGCATGTTTGTTGATCACTGATATAAAAAAATAGGAAGAAATGTATTCGTTAGCTTTGTAACAAGCATACGCGAAGTAAGGACAAAATATGTACGATTAAAACTTTCAACACTCGCTCTACGTTGACCTCTTTTTTAATAAACGCATAACAAAAAAAAGAAACAAAGTTTTCATTAATCTGTCCATTTAATACGACTAGGTTTTACGCAATTGAATTAGCAATTGAATTTTATTGTGAATATTCAATACAGCGCCAGCAAGCGGGATAAATGTGAAACTATATTTTAGTCCTAATTTTTGTTCTATCATAACGCCAGCGTTACATCTCACAGAGTGAGTACAAACTTACGCAAGCACAAAAATATTGTAACATTTATTTATATAATAGTATTAGCTCTTTCTCTGCACATATCACGCACTTGCCAAAAATAGTGGTCAAATGCACCCTTTAAATGCATGCGGGTTTTTACTACCAGTCTAAAAACGCGTTTGCAATGCATACTGCCATCTATTGTACAATTAAGAACTACGTCAGTAGACTGTAGCTGTAATGTTAGATCCCTAGATAAAGCTTGAACGATATATAATGTTTGTGTTTAACACTAGATGGCGCGCTTCGCAGTAATATTTATGCGTGGATTCATAATAACCATAAATTACAAATGATTATACAAAAATTTAAGGAATGAAATAAAATAATATTAACATGTATAATAAATTAATTAATTACAGTTAATTAATTCCACTTTAACTCAGCGATTACGTGAGTAGAGTAAATTTATGTGCCTAGTATACAAGTCGTTTTTAAATGAAATACTTTCATGAGTTTTTAATTAAACAAGTAATAATTTTGTAGTTAATTATAACTATAAAATCCAGTGGCTATAATTACAGCCTATGCCCGATTTACCATTGTTTTCACACTTCGATACACTTATCGATGATTATACATTTTTATTTTAACAGTCCGCTTGAAATTTGTGTTCTTATTGGTCTGGTTCTCGATTCACATAAATGAGTGTTTCAAATTCAGATGTTATAATAAAGACAACACAACGTGTTACACATCAATAGTACAAATTCATTATTCTAAAATATTATTGTGACTTAATTTTGCGTTGAACTGCATGATTGGTTACCAATTTAAAAAATACCAACAATGTAGGACTGCTTAAAATTTATACAGCTTCTCCTCGCTTTGATAACATTATCCTATCAGAAACTACTGTTTTTCCTTATCAAGCATTAAATTAATTATTCATGTTCATCCCATACACCAAACTTTCGTTTGCTTCGTTTGCGTTAGTTAAATGTTGACCGTACGTAATTTATTACCTGTTGCTAGTACGTATCTTACGCTGAGATAAGTAGAGAGTTGGGCGTGTAGGACGCCTTTAGATATAACTGAAGGTAATATCCAATGCAATATCTAACGCACAAGGTTAAAATTAACTTGCGTATTTGGATACGCCATTGATGTTTTAGCTCTTTTCAAAGGTTGATATTAACGTTAGGGTATTATTCTAAAGTTTAAATTTGCTTTTAACACTCTTTACACGTTCTTCTTCCTTTTATAAACAATATTTCAATGTGACTGCTGTTCGTCTCTTTAAGTACCTTATATTTCTTTAAAACAATGTACTTTTTTTATACATATTTTCCTTTACAGCTTCCTGTATTGTTGCTTACATTTCGTTACATTTCTCATGCACCACACTTAATCTTATCTTCTCCACTTTTTCTTAAAGAAAATTAAAATGAAATGAAATAAAACATTTAAAAATGTTTGGAAGAAATCGATGCTTAGCGACTAATGCAAAAACTGTATTTTCTACTGTTTATATAACTTTGTTATTACTGTTTTTGTCATATAGGTGTACAATAAAGAGTTCATTGCTGGATGTAGGATGGAACGCAATACACATTTACCTAGCATAGGTAGCTCAATTATTTAACCAGCTATCAACGTTCTCATTTTTTTTTTTGTTTTATTACTTATAGAACTTGGCCCTTTTTTCACGGTTATCTAATTAAATACATCAGAGCATTACTAGTCGCCGAATGCAAATAATTTTATGTTAATAAGTTGTATGCGTAATTTGCGCTGGTCTTTTATCAAACCGTTCCGAGATTCATAGATAATTAGTTAACTTTGATATCAAAGTCTGTTATAAATGTTGAAAAATAGAAAGCGTTAGAAAGATAGTTTATTGTAAACTTTTTAAATCGCCTCCTTGTTTTATGTTTATAGCTGTTGTTAGTCGGCGTTGAAGTCTTTTGTATAATGAATGTTTAAGTGTGTGACAATATCTATATTTGTATGTATAACTGTGAATTTGAATAACTACAATGATTGACAATCATTAAAGAATTGAAAGTTAACACTGTAAACCTAACAATTTCGTGAATGGTCTGCTACCGCTACACGTTTTATTTAATTGCTTTACTAGTGTTGTGAACTGTAACTAAACAATACAACGACCTCAAATATAAGTGTGTCATTTTGAACAAATATGGCTGGTGTTATGAAACTCATGGACAAGTAATATTTAAGCGTTTCAACTACTCATTAAAGTTTACATTTAAGCTTTAAGGGCTTGTTAAAAATGTGTTGCGTTTGACGTAAATGTTAATTTTTATATATAAGTTACATCCTTTTGTCGTAAATTTATAATTTAAATTAAGTCTACAATTACCACTCGGCCTTCAATCGAAGAAGGCTACGTAGATTAATTGGAACTGACAAAAAATAATAAACGTATTCGTGAATAAAGTTTTTATTCTTTAATAAGTGTATTTGAAGTTTTTGTGGCAATAAATGTGAATAAGTTACGGACACGGTATGACCACAGCTAAAGCGAGACGCATCCGTTGTAGCTTTTTATAACTTGACCACAGCATTGCAAACGCAATTGTTATTATATAAAATTTATTAAATGTACTATAGTCGTGCATTATTAGTTACACTGATGCTATTGTTCGTTGGTAAAATTTTCTCAAATAAATTTAGACTTTAATTCTTAGCAATAAAAATTAAAAGTTGATTGCAGATCGTAAACTGCTTTAGTCACAGCAACGAAGTTCAAAAGTTAATTACAGTAAGATTGATTTACCTTTAAGCGGAAGTATTGTATGTAATAAATAGTCCGGTGTCCTGGTAAGTGGATAACAGATGTGCGTGTGTGCGTAGGCGGTCGTCCTACGTACGCTGCTTACCTACACAATGACAAAAGGTACCATTCTAAGTTTCTCAGTTTCGTGCCGGCGGCATTCTATATACCAAACTGTTTTACCTCGCGCTGTTTGGTCTAGTTCGCCAGTGCAAGTTCATTGTTCGGTGGGCACTCGCAAGTCCAACTGGACGTAACCGCCAGACGCTAAATGTTTTTTGTGGCAAAGTTCGACCCTCGGCAGATGCAAAGAGTTTTTGTAGAGTCGTCACTCGTCACTTACGCCTTTTTACTATTTAGTTACGTTTTGTTGTTGGCGTTGAGAAGCGAGGTGAGTCACGTTGTTACTTGACTGAAAAGTTTATATTATATCGATAAAAAATTGCATTATTCATACTAATCATGTTTTTTTTTTAAATGATTGTTTTTAATCGTTCTATATCTAGCTTATTTTTATTAATCTGAGGTGCCTCTATGGACACTATTAATTATTTCATGTATTTATTGATAGTTATTACGACAAAATATATGGGTATGTACAGCGCATCTATTTTATTAATATCTTCAGCAATAGCTGTATCTCAGTACACATCAATAGAACGTCAGCTAAACCAAAAAATACGAAGAATAGCCAATTAGAATAATCCCAATTACTTTTAAAAAATTTGATGGAACCCTGGAAAACACTCCACCATCCTATTCAATTGTGAATTGCTAAACGCTTTAATATATTTAGTTAAAAAGACCTACTTAGAAATATAATAGTAATTTATAGAAAATATATATAAACGCGTTGAATGTTTAGATGTTTAAATTAGAAAAACGATGAAAGAAATCTAGAAGAAGAATATGGGTACAAATACCAACACGCGAATGTTTTTATTTACACAATCGGGTGTGTTATTTTGTGAATCGGTTAAGAAGTTGTCGATAGTAAACAATCGACAGTGGCGCAGCACTGGCGCCGCGGCAAGCGCAGCACGGCCGGCTCCCTGCGCACAGCCGCACATCCGCTTGCGCGTTCATACCCGCGCCCGTACGGAGGGCCTACCTGAACGCGTTAAAAGTAGCAACTTGTCAATTTAAAAATTCGAACTTTTTACTCTTTGAAATACATCCACTGATTTAAACATTTTGCCGCGTATATGTTCTCAGCATTTTATCAATTATCTACATAGCCATAGTGATGTAATGAAATTGAAAATCCGTTCCGGTTTTTGTGAATCTGTGACCGTTACCGCTATTAAGGCAAAACAAAAGTTTATCCTAATATTTTTATTCAGTGTACTTACTTGTTTTAGAGTATTGGTTGAATAAGTTTTTCTTTATTTCACTGTATTTCTGTTACGGCTCTGATGAAGCCGTATACGAAAACAGTTTCCGGTGCAACGGCAAGTAAAAAGTAAGTAAAATAATTGAGGATATCAAGTTTCATGACAGTAATTGGATAGCGGGATAAACGCCGTCGCTTCAATTCATAGGTTTCATCAAGTTCTTATGTTAAAGAATGTATTATGTACATATTTTTAAACTGAACTTGTAATTATGTTGATGAAAAGCTATATAACATTATTTCTAATAGGTAACTCGGTAGTATTTTTTCTAATTTAACAAGATTTCGCTTTTCACATGAAAGTTATTTATAACTTTTTCAACGACATATGTTATTTCAATGAAATATGCCTCTATCTAATTATCCTTAAACTAATTTTTTAAACTATCGGCAATAATAATGGTTGTGAACTCAGCTAACCCAAATCGATTTGACACGACACGGGTCTTTGAATGGTGATGATGACGTAAGGAAGCAAGTTGGGACGGGTTCTTTCTCGCATAGATTATATTAGACCCTCGTTAGAATGCCTCCTTAAATAATATTCACTACTTGACTTCAATACAGGTTCCAGATACTTAAAACGAGTAAAAAATTTGTACTGTATATCGTGATATAACACTTGATTAGATTACTTGTAGCAATTATTTTATCCACGTTTGTTACGACCATGCATCTTAACAGTTGACAAATGTAACTTCGTTAGAGATATTCTATAACAAAAATATATGTAAATCGTAGGTACAACGACACGAGCTGGTAAGGTTTAATATATTTTACTTTTATCTTATCAATAAAATTTCACACGCTCGTTACGTTGAGTCATATCGGCTATGTAGTTGTGCTATGTTTTTATTCATTAACCTAAGCTAACCATGATTACTTGGCTTGGTGATTCTATCACAGCAAGAGTAGGGTTACGCCATACTCCATCATGTTGGAACATGTCAGTGTCTAAATTACATACACTGCTAAAAACCATTACGAAGAACCATGTTTCCAGGTTTATTTCTAATTATGTTTTCTATCGCAGAAGTTAATGATTATGTAGTTTTTTCAAGAACATAAATTTGATATTACACAAGTTGTGAATTCAGATAATCCGATGGGAAAGTTGGATTTCAAATCACTTAACTGTTATCTCTGCTATGCTTATCTTTAAATAATAAAATAATAAACAATTTTAAACATTACATTTAAAATGTACGTTGGTGATTGAGGTGATTGTGGACTAAAAAAATTACGTGCATCTTACATAATAACTTTTATTACTTATGGCACTATTAGTTCTTTACCGTTAAATATATTGGCATTGGTAGCCAATGTCAACAGAATATAAGAATAATCACTTTTGTAAATACCATCACTTTGATTCAAATCTATCAAAGAAAATCTTAAGAGAATAACAAAGTTAAACCTCTCGCCTGTTATCAAATCCAGATATCATGGAGTTTGTCCGTGACGCATTTTGACATTAGAATTTATTATGCTGCAAATCGTTTGTTGAAATCAACGTAAGTAAATTCATATTCTTGGTTACGGCACTGCCTACAGAACTCGTTCACACAATCGGCCAATAGAGACACTTGGAAAGGTCAATAGAGTGAGCACGGTGAGACATTCCCAGATCTTTAGCAAAGTTCTGGGAAGAGCCTTGAAGATTAGCGCTTCGTAGGTTACTATATAACATATTATACACTGTAATTGCTTAATTTTAACGATCCTGTAGCTCATTTGGTCGCTTCTGTTTTGTTCTGGCTACAAAGATATGGGTTTGATTCCCGGCCGGGACAGACATTTATATAACAGGCCATCGTTTGTTCTGGAGTCGTTAAAGTTTGCGATGTGTTATTTGTGTGTTCCTGGCAAGCTCAACACATGGAATCCAACTATAGCATGAGCGGCTAAGGGTGTAGAGAGGTCCGGCATCAATTTCACCATCTAGTTTGATTGAACCCCCATGAGCGTTTTCCTCGTCAATATACCCTTAGACACTTTCACCCCCAGCATACAACGCACCCTGTCGGCCAGTCAAGGCAAGCCAAAGGTTCCTTCTGATCCCCAATCTCTACCTACAAGAGATCAAAATTGGGGGATTCCCCAGGAGCATTCGGATCCATACTGTCGCTGCTTACTTACAGCTTGCCGCAATTTGCCTTTTTGGTTTATTATTATTAATACCATTACGTAATAACACTGCCGACATAACTCAATATGTAGACAATGTCGGTTTTGTTCTAACGACACGCAGTGGATTACTATAATTTCTTATACTGTGGATACAGCCAGGCTCGTATTGTAATGGTTTCCTACATAACGTCCATTGGGACCTAACGCAGCCATCTTAACGTTTATTTAAACCATTGTGAAATAGCTATATAATAATCTGCAAATGGAAAGTTACTATCGGCTCGGGCTGAGCCATATTCACTCATTATGTGTGCTAGAGTTGCCAGGGTTATACTCTGTGTATTTTATCTCCATGTAATCGGGTATTGTAAATAAATGCAGTCTTTAATTGTAAAAATTATGACATTATCTCGATTACCTATATCATTATTGGTATATTTATATCCCTTATATATTTCAAAACATCCTTGTCAAATTAGATGTGTATTAATTTGTTTCCTTGTTTTATATAGTTCTTACTTTAAAAAAGTTATATAATAGCAATCCTGTAATTTAATGTTACTACCAAGTGATAAGTCAATATTAATAAGTTAGTTTTAAACTTCTTCCTTATTAAGAGTTGCAGGAATCCGAGACGGGCTTCACAGAAAGATACTAATACCAGTAATAATATTAATGACTCCATAATAATATTCATAAAATAATCTTTAAGCGAATCCCTACGAACAAGCGGGCTGACTACTGTCGCCTCTAACGACACCCTGTTTTGCCAGCATGGGATTGGCGCGAGTATTCTAGGCCGCCCCAATACGGCCAGCTTATTTTCTTTAACTTTTCTTAAAGCCTCAAAATCGAATTTTTTTACAATCATGATTTTCCATTAAATCGTTCCGTAACCAATGCCGAGGTTAATTATTAAGTAGTTAAAATACGAATATGTAAATTTTGAGTTATTCCCGAAATAGATGTGGCCGCTCTAGTTTTGCTCAGTTTAAAGGACACGCCAAAACCGCTCGGCCTCGCTGCCTCCTCGCATCCCACGTGAGCTTGGGCAACTGGAGCCTTGGCACCGACGCCAATTGGCTCTTACTTTCATTGTCCGACAACCGCTTTATCACAATAGTTGCCCCGCTTAAGCCCTTCTACAGACGTATGACGTAACACGATCGCAAAGTAGTACCGTCTTTGTTTATGAGATTGGCAATTAATCAGTGTACGTTTATTTTGTCACGTGCTTATTGCGATGTTTATTTTTTATATGACTCCAATAATGAAGAGTTTTTTTTTTCTTCGTCTTACCCTAAATAAACACACGAGGTTTGAAAATTTTAATCTAAGCCTTAGGCATATAAAAATAACAATGGAATTAATGATTCATATCTAAGGAAGTTTCCACGCAATGTGCGAAAATACCCTCATCTTCCGATACCTGGAACTGTAGGATTGGGTAAAATTGTTAGGAAAAAAATATCATAATAAATCGCCAACGAATAGGAGCTAAAGGGAAAAATTTAGAATAAATATAAATTCACATATATTTCTATATACTCTTTTAAATAAATATCTCTGTAGTAATTTCCAATTCTCATGGATCAAAATCGCCGTTGATTAAGCAGTGGAATTATTATACAAATAAAGATTACTGTTAATTTAAATATAATAAATGGTAATATTATGATAAATTTTATCATAGTAAATAATTAAATTGATCACAGCAGCTTACCTTTATAGTAGTCCTACCGTGAAATCAACAGTGATCTTGATCTGTGAGATCCGAGAATTATCCTGCTGATTGATTCAGTGCATAAAGCGAGGTAAATGCTTTGCGTTATGAAACACGTGATGTTTTATGTATGTATATATTTCTATTTATCATAAGCATGTGTTCTTTAACAGAAGGACGTGCTCAGCATGTTAGTACATCCCCTCATACATAGTAATCGCAATTATTTCAAAGTAGATTGCTGTTAAATTAAGTACATGGTTTATGAATAGAATATGAATTAAATATATTTATAATTTTGATCTTTGTCGCTTTCAGTTACGTCTATATCACTATCAACTAATGAGTAGTAAATTTTACAACTGCATAATATTAATGCATAAAAAATTACATAATTTCAAACCAAAGTCTGCATTTTTGCTGTTCAGGAAGAGCGGGGAAGTTAGAAAATTAACTGGTGTTTCATTTCTGGATTACAGTGGTAAACCCAAGATTCATCACCTATAATTTATTCATTGCAAAAATGACGAGTCGAGCCTACTTCAAATTAGGCAATCGCGACACCATTTCACATAAGCTTACTTTTGGACATCGGTGAGGTTGCTCTACCCAACGTGAAACTGTTCTTGATGTGCTCGGGTTATATCCTGAGCACGCTTCCGTATCCAAACTGTAGTTCTGGTGTTTTATCCGTAAATACGTTTATAAAAAAACAGATTTTAGGTAACATTTGAAATCGAAAAATGTATTGTACAAAATTGTTTCCACCATAAATCCATTCGTCATCATGATAAGACAAAAATTTACAATTTATCTCCTAAAAAGATGACGAATGCAATTTTAATTTGAAATATTCGATTTTTTTTTTTATTAAGGTTTTTTCAAAACAAATTGTAACTCGCCAGTGTCTTATACATATAAAATGTTTATAGTTACACTTTTTGCGGACCTGGTGAATTATATTATATACAATTTTTCAGCAAAGGTGAGCATTTCTGTCCAGCGATGGAATCGATAATTCAGCAGACTCGCCTATCTCTATATTCTAAATAGATAGGTTCGTGTGAAGCGAGTCCACGCTTTTGACTCAGCCATCCGTGCTGCTTTCTATTTCTCCACGGTAGCATACCATGACAAACCACTAAGATTATTGGAATTTAATTAAGCACATTACATTGATTACACACCTTATAAATGCTTTCTCTGATTTTCTTTTAATTTCAAATAATCACTTGATTCATAATGACACGAGAGTGCCTTGCAGAACGTTATGGTTTCTTTAGTCAAGCGTTTTGGAATGCAGAAAATACATGAATATTTTAAAGGTTTAAAAGACAAGGAAACGATAGGTTTACTGTTGGAGTATGTCACAATATATGTTAGTTACTGATATGTTTACATAATATGGTTATAGATAGGTGAATTTAAAAATGAAAGAAGAGTCAAATATACTTCCATTATTAGAAACTCAGTTTTCTTTGCAGAATTTGGAATGCCTTCGAAATATGAAGTCACTTGTATGCAACTTCGCTAGATTGGTAGATAGATAGTTTTACTTTTTTATTCACTTATAAAATGTGAAATGGTACAATAGAGATGAACTTGTTATTTTCCTTATCGTGGTGGGTGTCTTAATCAAAAACCTAGTCCAAGTCGAAATTTTTAAAATTTCAATGATAATTGATTTCTAATAAGCGAACAATTTCAATTTATGAAGACCGCGCAGGATTTGAATACGGGTTCCTTGTGGATGTGGCCGACGTTCAAGTCTCGTATGTTGCTAGTTTTCACTGCATTTATCTACACTAAACTTAGTAAAATGATTACTACGTATATTTCATCAAGGTATATTGACGTCTTGTAGTCCTTTACATTCAATGTCACTCACAAACAACAAATTAAAATGGTTTGCTACGAGACCCAAACATGAACTCGTTGACATGAATATACAATTATGCAACTGCGTACCGCGTTGGAATATAAAACTATTTAATTTACATACGAAAGATTGACGTTTGACCGCCAATTAATTGCGTGTTATTATATAGTTATTATGAATTTTGGTCCAGTTAAAAACTAATTAGTTTCAAGCTTACACTACTCTTGTACACTGCTGAACAACCTGTCCTTCCTTCGAAGGTCAGCATAGCGCAGTACCGCCCTGTTTATTTCCTATAACCTTGTAGACGGGGGTAGAGTAAAACCTACTCGTCCGGCTGATTCCACTCTCGCTATAGAATCAAACACGAAGTATTTTCTACGTGTTTCCGTTACTGGTCGACAGTCAGTAAAAAAGTAGGTAATCTGCTTGATTCTTGACAGGGAACGACTCGCCTTGGCATCGCATCGCCGCGCCGGCCGCTCCGAAACGTTTGGTGTTACGGATGTCCATGGTCAGCGATGACCACTTAACAATAGGTGCCGCTCTCTTAGTAGCTATTAAAATAAACCAAGGGACCGGAATATGTTTATATTCTAGTTACATAAAGTAATATTATTATTCTCTTTTGATTAATTTTGAGTAATTTCTATACGTATACAATAAACAAGTCATTTATTTACTATGCTTTGAAATCATAATTAATTACTGCATTGGTTCCTAAAGAGTTTTTATGGAGTGTTTTTATATTTGGAACGCCTTATCGACAGCGACATTCACTTTTCGCACGCTCACACGAGTTAATGCTCGGCGCCTACTCCCAGGCGTTCAAGATCGCGTACTTTGATTGTGTAAACAATGAATTACTATAGCTTTACACAATCATGTTTTTACTTTGTAAACACTTTAATAATTAAGTTTTATGATTACTCTGGTATATACTAACCATATTTGTTTTCAATTTCAGATTGGAGCGCCAACAGTGAGCCTGGGGAGGCGAGCGAGCCGGAGGCCGGTCGTATGCGTCCCGAAGACTACCGCCTCGTATTTCTCAGTTCGGACTCGTCGTGTCGGGAGGACACCGAAGACTCTTCGTCGACGGCATCCTCCGCTGCGCCCCCCGCGCCCGAAGATTGCGACTGGGACTACTTCGAGCCAGGCGCGGCGGCGGCGCAGCCCATTCCACCGCCACCGAGACATATCCCACAAGCTTGTCCCCGAGCGTGTTCCTGTGGAGCCGAGCCTCGTATTGTTGCTGTTCCGGTTCCTGTGCCCGTTCCTGTCCCTGCGGCGCTCTGGCCTGCTCTACTCGCCTTCCCAACCCAAGCGCCGCCCGTGCCGCACTGGAACACGTATCCAGGATTTCCACCTCTCGATGCCGCGGCACTCGCCCGGCTCACGACGGCCGCAGCTGTCGCCGTTACCGCCGCCGCCACCGCTTCCGCCACTGCCATACCACAAAAGAGACTCGAGATGACCGTAGAGAGGACTGATAAGGCTATCCAATCCGACTCTATTCAAGCACCGGTGCCACGCGATAACGATAAGGATGATAACATTATCGAACGGCCAGTCGGACAGTGCGAGTCAGACGAAATCAAAGTGATTGCTGAAGAAGATAATTTACTGTTAGTGTCGGAGTTGCCAGATACCATGCCCGACCATTTAGACGCCGAAAAAGCTTTTCCCTCCTCAAATGAGTCCGCGAATTCCAGTGATTCTGAAGCAGAAGTTGAACATAGAAGCTATGATCTACGGAGCGGTGCCCCCGAAGAACCAGCAACAACAGATGAAGACTCGGACGATTCCGGGGGCGGCGGGGGACAATTTTCCCGAGTGTTTGTTGTTAATCCCGTTGATTCATCTTCTGATTTGGAGGACAATGCCGACAGCAGTGGTATTGATTGCGACGACTCTTACGACAAGAAATCGGACAGTTTAGAAATTATTGCCGTGGAGATGGTTATGGAAAATGAAAATAATTTAAATACAGAATCTAGCGAAAGTAATTCTCAAAATAATGACATAGTGTTATTAGAATCGGTTAGTTTTAATGAAGAATGCTCTGTGATTTCATATTCTAATTTCGACGAAGGAAGCAGTGAAAGTACATTAAAACGATCTACTTTTATTAAGTTTTGTGATGAAAATATGCTTCAAAGTGAGACCTGTGAAAATTTTAATAGTTTTAACACGACGTGTGATGATAATTTAGATATTATTGATTACTGCATCGATAAAGATAATAATCGAAGTCGACGTGTATCTAACCACATCGAGTGCGATTCATTAGATAACTCGAATTCTAATATGGATTGCAATATGAAAGTAAAAGTCTCAGTGGAATTGCCTAATGACAGCTATAATAAACCGTCATGTTGCTCTTCTTCAAAATTGTCAGCGTCCCCCGAACCGAAACAGGAACCCAGTTTACCTACCGTAGAAAAAATTGACTTGTTTAAAGGTATTGAACGCACGCTTAGCGAATTGTTAAAGAAAGAATTATTAGGCGATCATGGGGAGGAGAAAATGCACGGTTCGCAGCCGGTTTGTATTACGGAGACGGAGGGGGGCGCGGGCGCACCTGCCGCGAACACAGTTTGCCGCTCGCGCACGGCCGATGCGGACGGGTCCGCGCGTTTTACTAGCTGCGTTATGATAACGCACGATCGTGTCTCCGTAGTCACGTCAGACACGACGCGGCTCATGCGTGATATTACTGTGCATCATACAAACTCGCAAAACGAACCGGAACCCAGAGCTGACGTGCAAGACAACGAAATTAACGAACGAATATCCGACGACGAATCGCCGCAGCCTTCGGGTGGAGTGACGGTTGTCAGTAATGCCGACACTCTCTCGGCGGTAGTATGCCTCGAGGAGGGGTTAGCTGACGACGACTCGTGGGTCGAGGACATCAGCCATGACGACGACGAAGGTACTTCGATCTCCGATTCCGATTCGGGAGACGAGGCCTCGTTACCCACCCGAGGGGAGGACTTTGCATATTGTAGACGTTCTTTAGACTTTACTTTACACACGATTGTTGAGGAGAGTTGCGAAGAAAGTGAAACTGAACAAACGACAAAGAAACCGCGGCCTTTATCCGCAACCGAATTAGAGAAATATTTTTTCTTTGGCTTAGGCGAGGGCCGAAATATTCGTGACGATGAAGATCCGGTTTCAGAAACGTCGAGTGTATGTAGTGAAGGTGGTGATTCTATTATCGATAATGAACAGCCCAAACGTAGTGGTGACAATGACGAACTGGTGTCATCTAGGTTGGAAAAGTATTTTTTATCTGGCTTTATGGGATTTAATCAAGAGAGACGTGATTCCGATGGTTCTGGTAGCGTTGGAAGTGATAGTGAAGGTAAACAAAGCCCTGAACACAGACGAAAAAAGTTAGTACGTGCTCGAGGTACACCTCGGTCTCATTCTTCATCATTAGATAATCTATTAACTGGGGATGAACCTTCTCAGGATACCCAAGAGGTATCTGACGGTTCGAGCACTGAAACCGAGGACCGTTATGAATCACTGGAAAGAATCGACATTCCTTGTGAGTCTAAGCGTAAAAAACAAAACAAAAAGACACGTGGATCTCCAGCTGATGAACGAAGGCAATCTGTTGAATTTCCTGAGGAAACTCGCGATGACACTCGCTCAGTTTCAGAGGGCGAAGATGGTAGATCAACGCCTAGACCTGAATTTCCACCCCTAGGATCTGAACTTTCAGAATCAAAGAAACAAACTAGTAGAGACAGTGGTTTTGTTGGGAGCTGTGATGATTTATTAAGGAATGGGGACTCGAGTTCGGAGTTTACTAGGTCTCACGAACCTAAGACGGAATTGGAAGAAATTATTGAAGAAGTTCGTCCGGACATTGACGAACGTATAGACCGTCCGCCCTCTTCACGCCCTCCGCCCAGCCCACTTACACGTAAGGATAGCTTTAATAACTGGTCTTCCGATGAGGAAACCAACCTTATGATGACTAAAATGAGACAATTTTTCAAACAAATGATAAACACTTCTAATGTACGAACTTCAACTCCGGCATCATCCAACTCAGAAAGTGCACGTCCACCTAAACCACCGCAGCTGTTGTATTTTGAAAGTGAATTAACTCGATTAATGAAAACTGTTCCGGGTATACGAGACGAGGAGGTGCGCGAGATCGTTGAATATTTATCTAGCGAAGACACGTGGAGCGATTCGTACGACTCATCTGACTACGCCGGTTCTGATTTAGAAGGCACTGCGGCAAACAGATCCGCCTTAAGAAAACAGATATCCGAGAGTTGTCGCGAGATAATTGATGAATTCGATAAAGGAACTAGCGAGGCCGGCTCGTTAGAACGCGATGCCGTCGGAGCTTATCAAAGGTTAGCAGCTACATTGGGCCGAGCGGGTGAAGGGTCACCGCCTCTATTCGGTAAGGTCATGCGGCACATCGGAGGTAGACTGGTGGCGTTGATGCACGAAGTATCAGCTGGTGCTTCTCCAAGTACAGATGACGATAGTGCCTCTGAACCGGGGGCATTGGCTCGCAGTCGATCTCATGATATTCTAGAGGCTGCGGCGAGTAGGGGGAGCGTCGCGAGTGATTGTGAGAGGTTTTCATGGCGTGGAAGCTTTGAGTCTGCGTTGTTAGCTGCGGATTCGCGGGGAACGCTGGGAGGCCCGGGGTGTGAAGCGAGACGGTCACCGGCTGGAGCGGACCTGGCCGCTCAGAAGTCACATTCGAGGAGTTGTGGAGCTATCGGCGGTAGCGAAGATAGATTATGGCGCGGAAGACGGCGTGCATCAGCGCCTGATGCAGAGGTAAGATATCAATATAATAACTAACTATAAAACGAGAAACTACTGACTACTTTGCAATATTTTTAACGGCGGTAACCATTTATCATCACGTGACCAATAAGCTAGTCCGCATAATAAATCATTTTACTGCATTCCTTCATCGGACACTTCATACAAGTCATAGAATAACACATTCTATAACACAAAACGAATCATGCGCAAAAGGTTAACACGAGTTCCAGTTCAACACATCCAGTGTCAAGTGTTAGTATTTACAAAACAAAAATATTTAACACTACTCGATCATTGTTCTGCGTATTTATGAAACAATTTATTAATGTAATATCAATGGCAATAACGTTTAATAGGTCATAATATGATAGAACACGTATCTAAGTTATGATTTCACAGTTAATCGAAGCAATCTATCCTAATGGTAATCACACTTCATGGGAAACTTTAGTGTTACCATTATGTAAATGGTATTTAATGACAAATTAACGAAACCTTATCAACTAACACGATAAATTTATATTGTTCTCTTAATTATAAAATAAAAATTAAAACAACACGTAATGCAAAGGAATCATATTTAAGTGAACATGTTCTAGTACATTTTTTGAAACGATTTTTTAATTACTTAACATTTTTAATATCTGTTACAAAAAATCTATTGAGCCTACATAAAAAGGTTGCTTGGCACATCATGACCCGTATTAAACAGCGATGCGATACGTATCCTATAATTCCCAACCAAAACAATTTTTTTTCAACTTTGAAACACCGTTTTTGTTAGTGTTAACAAGAGATTTTATGCTAGTAATCAAGGTACAACTTTTCATTTACTTTAGATTACGTTTTTAAGACTTTATAATCCTTTGTGGAAAAATATTGATTGGAAAAATTCGGATTTCAACGCTTACAGTTGTACTTTGAAATGATAGTCATTCACGTTCCTCTTCTAAGATGTCTTATAAAATAGCTTTCGTCTTAAAGCTAAGACTCAATACCGAGGTTTAATCTATAAGATGATAAATTTTACTACAAATAATTTACCAATGACAAACGTCATATTAAATATCTTCTGCAGCCAAAATTCACATTCCGAAACCTTCATACAGCAATGATGGCTAACATCAATATTGCTGAAGGATATTACAGATTTTATACACAAAAATAATCAAATCTTTATTAAAATCATTAAGTTCGAGTTTTAAAATGAAGCCCATAAAAAGTAAATAATAAATCTACTCTCATTCTACTTATCTACTGTTGCCATGAAGATAATAGTTTATAATGAGTAGGTATTAATGACTCATTAAAATTACCTCCTACTACGAGTATTACTCGTATTATACTGTTTGTTTTATCTGAATTATTTTAATGTAGTCGCAAAACATGTTAGTTAATTCGTATGCATATTTCTTTAACTGCTTATTATTCGTATCTATCACATAAGTTAACAGTCATAGGATAGATGCTACAGATATGCGATTATTAAAATTTGCTTAATCTATGTTTGTCGTTATTGTACTATTAGCTAGGGCAAATACTTCGACTAACTGCAGTTTGTGAAATCTTAGCTGAAGTAGTTGGCAATATTTGATTAGTATAATGTCAAGAAACACTTAACTTGCCCTCGTTTCTCATTTGACCGATTTTATAACTGAATACGTTAAGTTATAACCGCCATCTTTCATTTTAAAATTTCTCTCATAACGCAGTTTATAAATGAACAGTATCTCTCATATTCTAGAGTAAATCGAGATTTAACTGAACGATTTCTTTTAACGAATAAATTTGCATTAGGTCTGTTTTTGTATTTATAGTTATTTCAATTATATTGCGCAATTTATTGAACTGAACTCCTGAACTTCTAAAATAAAACTTTTTTCCCCTGAAAATAAGCGTTATACAAGAATAAAAATTTAATTTCTTTTAATATATCAAATCTAAATATAAATAATTTGTATACATAATAATAAAATGTAGTAGGGAAATTACTGCACCGTAATGACTAGTATTATGTAATCGAATAGACCAAATATTCCAAGTAACATAGTCTCGGAAAACATCTGTGAAGTAAATGACATAATAACACGAATTCTACAGAGTAATGACTGTTATCAGTGCATGTAATCAAGTTTTTTTTGTCATGTAGGTTCGTCAGTACGAGTGCGTTGATGTCTTCACAAGCACCAAGTAAACTATAGCGTATTTGTACCAGCCACGAACACTTTTGAGAACGTTTTAAAATAAATGTGTCATAATATGTTTTAATGACATCAAACCTTTCAATGTATAACATTGTTAGAATGAAATCTGAGAAATAGGTTTTAATTAAAGAGATAAAAGTTTACAGGTTACAACAGCCTTATAATAAATATATGTGTTAAAATAGTAGTAAATTAATATCTAATGTTTTTATTTTGATGACTTTTATTTTAAAGACATATTATTTTAATTCGTTATCGACTATGAAGATTTTATGTGGAATAATATCTGACAATAAGCGTTTCTGCCGTGGCCGAGAATCAAACCTTGAAATGGTTGCTTGAAAGGCCAGGTTGGTAGTGACCAACTAATATATGAAATTGATAAAAAAAAAATTAAAAGTAAATATAATATTGTGGTCTGTAATTAGTCTCGTCGAAGATTCGTTATTTTTCCAGTGACTTCTTGCGAATTGAATGACCTCGTCCATTATTGATACTAGTTGTCTTTATTTGCTTTGGAAGTCTATTGTGATTATGAGAGCACATACAATTGCAATTTTATGTACAATGGTCTTTATGATTAAGATTACATTATATTTATTTATTTATATAATTGAACCACCAACACAATTAGATGTGACAATACATTGTTTTACATAATAGTAGTCTAAGGTAGCTTTCTTACACATAATTCCACTTACAGGTAGTTATAGCGTGCAAATTTATACTATAATGGTACGATAACTTGAAGTAAAATTACTATAATATTTTAGAGTAAAGAAAAAAATTCAATAACTTAATGTTAAATAATAAGTATGAAAAGTGAAAAAACGTTTTATGACACTTAGATGTTCATAATTTTTTCAATTTTAATTTTTGAACTGTTTAATGTTATCTCTGAACAAATCAAGTGACTTATCACTAGAGATCATTACTTTGTAAAACCTAATAGACCTAGGTATTAAAGAGTGATGGCCAAGATTGTATTTGTAGGTTTTGTGGGTGAGAGGTGATATAGGGAGCCGCATTAAACGAGAGGGAATTTTAAAATAAAATTGGCTCTGGGTTATCCATACTCCCGTTTAGTGGCTTATATAAAAGAACCGTCTCATGGGATTTTCGTCTATCCGATAGTGCAGTCAATTTGAAATTTTTTACTCAGGTTGCGTAGGGTGATCTTTTGTCTAATCCAGTAGAAAAGTATTTCGTGAATCTTTTCTGTATGCTTTCTATGCGGTCCTTGTGTACTTGGTAAATAGGTTTCCATATTACCGATGCGTACTCTAGTTTACTTCTAATATATATATTTGCCGTTATAACGATTATTAAATAATATATATTATTGTTCTAGTCTGAAGAGGAGCAACGCGCAGGTTCCTTGCCCCGCTTGCCGTCCATCGCGGGTACCAATACAGCACCAGCTGGTCCGGTGAAATCGGCTCGGTACCGGGCACCGGGCTTCCGAACTGCCACGCGAGCCGCGTCTGCGCCGGGCTTGCACGTGCCCCGGAGACGGCGGCCGGCACC
>PDGT01000009.1:6516277-6588031 GCA_003671415.1 Megathymus violae | reverse complement strand
GGAGACCTGAACTAGCCACAACGACGCAACAGTACGAATTCGTAAAGTTGATAGTGGCCAATCTAGGCGTCCGAGTACTTATACCGCCCGCAGGTCTCAGATACGGTTTAAGGACTACTAACTAACTTATTGTAAAAATCATAATTAAAAAAAATTCGCTTAGCGCCTTACTAGCGGTCATCCAACCATTTTCAGGCTTCCCCGTAAAATGCTTAATTCGGAAACCCACGTTTGACACGTCGGCATATGAGCCCTTTATGTATGTATTAAAAGTATTTATTAAAAGTAGACACTGTTTGCCATTAACACTGGTCGTAAACGTCCGTAGTTTGGTTGGCTCATTGTCATTTTTCATATCTGAAAAACGATAGTTTGACGCTGCCACAAACTGACATAAGAACTACTTTTTTTTAAATCGTCACAATTTTAGTGTTTTATTTAAAAACTAACAAACTGCCATCGCTTCGCTACGGGAAAACTACGCCTTACGCTAAGAAATAGTACCTACATTATTCTAAATTAATTTATAATTTTTGTATTTATCGACGGATTGCAATGGAACAAACTTTAATTATTAAGTGATGTTTACTGCAATATATTAGTAAAAACCAAAACTATATCGGTAAGGCCGTTTTAAAGATTAGCATAAACAAACGCACAGACAAAAATTCTAACAACTATTGTATTATGTTCTGTTGCGTTAATAAAGGCCCATAATAATGATTTTTCTCGTATATCATTCATGTACAAAAAGCGATCAGTTAGAATTTTATTACGTGTATAGTTTACAGTCGTTTTTATTAATACGCTTTTGTAGCACTCGAATCAATTTTACTTCCTTTTTATGATTAGGCATCATAAATGCTATATTGGACTACCTTGTACAACCTTATGCGTTACGTTAGAGTTCCCTTGCAAACAAACAAGCCGCTGGTTTAAACGTTGTCATAGCATACGTAAGAAAATCGCACGCGTTATAAATAAATACCCATATTTCGTACTGTTATAAATTTAATTTCAATGCTATATGGCACGGTGCTGGCTATGTGTTTGCGAGTTGACATTAACTAGTCATAAAGTGGTAGGCATGAGCATTCCAAATAGCTGTCGTGAACTCGTGACTGCGCGGCCGAGGTTTCTAAGATCGGTGAAGTAACCGCCCGAGTTCACAATCGAAATATATTCTCACCATTCACACCGCCTATTTCAAGTCTCAGCACAGATTCTTACAGTGATTAGGTTAAACAGTTGTTTAGCTAAATTCACAATTGCGAATTTCCACGCAGAAATAATAAGTTGAACAGAAAACTATAGAGAATTGTATTGTCATTTATTTTAACTATTAAGAGTACTCTAATATAAATAAGAAAAGTTTACAGTTAAATTATACCATGTCCGCGATGATATAAGTTTAAAATAATAAATGCATATTAATTTCATGTTCAGACGAAAACATTTTTAACTTAACACCCGAAAAATTATTTTTCCAAAAACCAGTTTAGTTTGTCTATAAGTAAAGTCATTCGATTCTAAATTTGACTTATGATGATAATTAAATACAATTTAAGTAGTCGGTGCTCAATCCATCCATCAAAATAATTACCGAACTGCTGGTAAAAAACCATATACCAAACCGGTTCCCTTTACTGATTGAGCTGAAATTGTGGCTACTCGTTTGGTCCTGGACACCACTGGGATATTATTTATATATTTAAGATAATTAATAAGATTTGTTTTTAAAATAATTCAAAATTGCATCTTGATCCCCGGTCGTTTTGCAGGTTTATGCCATTAGGCGTTAAGTTTGTTCTTTTCGACCTCATAATATATTTCAGTGTATGAAATTTTACTTACTGTATAATAAAAACAGGTTCTTAGGTAACGTATTGAACATCAATGAAACAAGCTCGTAAATCACTAAATTAATTACTTAAGATTTTTTTACATAAATTTAATTAAATTAAGTTTGTCGTCGTGTAAGTGGATGATTTATGAATATGATATAAATATAATGCTTTACATATGATTTAAATGTATGTGTATTTAATTTATATAATCAAGCTAGAAATACAAGGAAATATAGAATCAAGGCCTCCTCAACTTTACTTACGTCATGATCTTCGGATGAGTTCATTCTTAAGCAATAAAGTTACCTTCAGCTAACAGGTCGGAGATTTTATAACAAAGTGTCTTAAAAATAGATCAGTTACGCACCTACGCTCTAAAAGCTCTTTTTTTTTCGAATTATTCGTAAATTCAAAGTTAAAAATAAAAATAATGTGCATAAAATACTCTCTCTTATTAAGTGTATTATCATTTTGTGAAATATGAAAGAAAGAAAGAAAACGTTAGTGAAAACGTAATAATAATATATCTCGATAATTTTTAAGTATAAGTGATTTTCTCTGTAGTCTATATAGGACCAATTTTTCATAATTTCGTTAAGTAAAAATAACCTTGGAAAATTGTCAACAATTGAATCATAATCGTAATAAATAAATGTAATATGTATTTATGATGTTATCCAAAAGGGTTCTGTAAAGTTCTGTTAAGAAAGCTGAAAAAAATTAACTTTACAGTTGAGAATCTGCAAAAATAAAGTTTGAGCTAAGAATTCACAATCTCACACAAAAAAGAAAAAGTTATTTACTCATAACATGCCATAAATTATGCAGCACTTTCTCAGCTATTCATAAGTCTTACATTATTTGAAATTATAGTGTTTTTGAAATGGCGTCTTGTGTTACGATACGAATTACGTCTGATCATAATGCTTGTAATACCTACTTACCCTGTCTAACGGTCATTGACCTTTATCTAAGAGTAAATCTTTAAGATAAGCACATCTCTTATGCAAGATGCAAGCTTCTACGCTATGTTAACGATAACATTATTTATGCAATACTCAGTGTACGGAACTTGTACTATAATTGTGTAAAATTGGATTCGTTCGATTATTGAATTTATCTGTTATCAATGTTTGATTAGATCCTTAGTTCAAATCAATATTGATATCGATATTTCGTTTGTTTACGTAAAACAGTTGACATTCACAAATATCTATCTTTGCAACAAGAGATAAACTAGTGCAGAAGTTGAATTTTCAAATTGGAGTGCCACAGTTCCTTAGTTTCACGTTATCAATTTTTTTTTTCAATTAATGTTTCATAAAATAATAATACCCTTGACATATATAGGTGATTCGTTAAAACAAATTCGATGTATATATTTATTCGGCCTAGATTATTACATGCATAATTCGTAGATTCCTTGTGACACTATAGGAATGTCTTATTGTTATTTTCATATAACACGAATATTACAAAGCTGATATATCTTCGCTTTTTCGAGATACATTGATAAAAAGTGCAAATTCCAATTATGCTTTACATACAAGTAATCAATCCATTGTTAAAAATAATTATAAAATTGATTGCAATACTTTTTATTTACGTTATTGGACATATCCCTTTCAACGTGGCGGGGTCACACGGGTAGTACTTGCCTATCCAGCAAAGGTTATTCGCTTAACGACTTTCTATCCCCATCATGGGAAACACTCAAGTTTATTTTAAGTGTTTATGTCTCGAAGGAACTTTCTCCGTCGGCGATGATGGCGCTGATGTCCGGACGTTAATTTATTTGTTATTAAAACTGTGATTATTATCCGTCTTCAGGTAACACTTTCTATGATGGCTTAAGTACGTACTACAAATACAATAGCTGCCTGAGTTGGTACATAATATAATTTAGAACTTACATCTATATTTTGACAGGAAATTGCTTGACATGTCCATTCTTCAAGAGACATTGACTGTTTTATGATTTTGAATTTAAAGATAAAATTCTCACGTTTCAAAATAATTATAAACATTCTTTATTTTTTTATTTTTGGAGGTACCTAAGAAGTTTGTCGTTTGTTTGTATCATAGAGTCTAGCCCTGATAGAACTAGTTCATGGTATTAAGGTTCCTATCTGGTTTTTATCAGGTTTCTTTTAGAATCACCGGTGAAATATTTTTATGCGTTAAGTTTATTATCCTGTATATTAAATACTATATACTTAATAGGTGAAATCCCTAGTATATATATTATCATACTCAACAACTCCAAGAAAGTGACAGATAGTGCTCTTTTACTTTTGCTGTAGAAGTAAATATTTTTTTCACTTAATGGATGTCAAGTAGTTAAATAGATTAAGGGCGAATTTTCAATCCTCAGATAAACAAACAGATAGCAGTTATTTGACAAATAGCAAAAATATAAATTTTTCAATAGGCAGATAAGTTTTAATCGACGAATAAGGCAACCATCTGATAAATAACTTTATTTGTTCCTTTGACGGCCAGATATCTAGTAATTCGAGGGATAGTTACATTCAGAGTTGCCAATTGGATTTTAAATCGGGGAATTGGACTTTAAAAAAGGGAGCATTTCAAAATCTTTAATGGCAACCCTGATGATCGCATTCAATGAATTTCAATGACAGCTATTGAAAAAATCCAGTAACCTACCTAGCTACTTAGTTATTACTTGAACTGCGTTTATTACCAAGTAAAAGTGTTATAATTATGGATTATTACTTGTTGTAATGCCACATGAATTAAAAGCGCGCTCAATATTCCTCCATTCAGACTTGTACTTGTCGACAAAACTCACAAGCAATTGGATTTCAGCAGAATTAAAATTAGCCGAACGTCCTCTTTTTTTTTGAATCCATTCGGAATAAAAATTATTTAGGAAGACTATATTTAGTAAATCACTCGAATGAATAATAAACATAGGTAACCTAGTATTTAAACTTTCAATGTCATTTTACCTCACAGAATATATAATTGTCTGTGCTGCTCAAGCATTTGTCTATGCAATATGTTTGTTTCATCTCCCTGAAGGTAACTCTGTTCTAGTCGATCTAATCGCTCGAATAGTTAGTTATTCGTGGGATAAATAATAATTGAGAAATAGATGACCAGTTATTCCACAAATAAATAGCCAAATTCGAGTGGTAGTTATCTAACGTTTTATCTGAGGATTAAAAAATCGGCCCTAAGTGGATTATATTATAATATTTGGAGTCAGACATAATAATGTTCTCTTGCTATATCGAAGGACTTTACAATATTAATTAGCGTAGCCTTGACAAAATCTTCTAACCGGTCAGACATGATTTGCGTGTGGTTTGGTAATATACATGTGAGTATTGTACTGTCCGAACAAAACGACAGAAGAGTAACCATTATTATGTAGACCCAACTGAATGTCAATACAAGGCTTACATATAAATGTAAAGGTCTATATTTAAAACTTCCTACTGGATTAAAAGGTTATGTTTCAACTTGTACCATCAACCAAATATCCTAACTTATAGATTGTAATTTTACTTCGATAGTAAAATATAATTTGTAAAGTAAAAAGGACATTGATATATTTTCGCAATATTTTATTAACGTAGTACTTTACTGGCGTATACTAACATCAATTTCTTTACTCATGTTTGTTTTAGTTTAAAAAGTATAAACTAAGAAAAGCTTGTAGAGGACGCTGCTTGCTTTTAATATGACTCATTTTCCGATAGATGGCATTAATTTACACATTCTCTAACATTAGTGTCCCATGCTTCGGCGACTAGACCCATTATTCTTGTTCTATCTACGGCATTAAGTTTAATTTTTTTAGACATTTAGTTACGTAATATCTTGTCATTACAATATTTTTTTTCTGTGTTTCTCTTTTCTTAAAAATTTTCGTATTTATAACTGTAGTACAGATACATACATAATTTGGTAAAGACAATAATAATTTAAAGGAGAATTTAAATTCCTTTTACCTAACATAACAATTATTGTTTCATGTATGAATAAAGTTAATATTTAATATTTGTCTTTAACCGTTAACTGTTTGATACGCTTTAAATACTAAAAATTTGTATTGTAATTAAAAATACTTGTTATAATATGTGTCATGTCATAAACGCTGTATAATAGTGCTATTTGTATGTGATTATTGTGTATGTTGCCACTTATAAGCTGTGCTGAAAATCAATATAATTTTAATGTTTAGTGACGAACCATAAATGAAAAATATTTAAGAATCTCGAAAGATTTAAATCGTCAAAACCTGCGCAATGTTACGATTTACGATTTTCTTCTACAAAATGCACTACATAGCATTTTAAATTATTACTTAAAGTGTCTAACCTGACTAGCCTATTAATTGATAATATTCAGCAAACTAATAATGAAGTACCAACTTTCCACTTGATTGAATAAATTGCATAATTCACTGACCACGCGAAGTTGTATCCGTCGATAGAACAATGTTTTTATGGTCCTATTTCGGGAAATATATTTTATAGTTCCTTATCGTACTTTGTAACAAGTTACTCGTTTTATGTATTTTAAATGCAAGCTTATGGAACGCCCCTTGCAATCTGCTTGCGGATGCATTGAAACTCAGTCAATCAGTTATTTTATTTTCCACATTTAATTGTACTTTCTAATTCATTTTGTATAAGGTATCCACCAACAGCTTCGAAAAGCCAAACGTTTTGCACATGATCCTAATCTTGATGGAACATGTGAGGGCCACCCATTATTATACTATATCATCATTGATGAACGGCTTTGTAATAGGCATTGTTTTAGCGACATTTTGCTGTACTAGTTAATAGATTGATTGCGATTTGAGGCCACGGCCGCTGGCCGCAAGATCGATTGGATATCATTCATTCAACGAGAGATTTCAACACTCGGGACTGTTACAGAAGTGTGCGGTTTGTAATTTATGTTACTTAGGTATACACACCGTATAACTTCACTCGTCGGTGCTCATTTTATTTTTACCAAAGATATCTAAGCGTGTAATATATCGCTTTTAATATTGGAACATTCGTGAACGTATGTTGTTGGTAAGATGACATTTATCAGTAATATAATATTTGTTTTTAAGATATAAATTGAACGTGTGCATCAAGGGTAATTTCTCTTAAGAACATCAGGTAAAGGCAAGCATAAAATTGAAATTTTTCTGAACTGTACCTGTAACACCTAACAATACGGTTTGGCTTTTTCAATTGTAGGTGTAAATAATGCTTTTTCTATGAATCTTATTAGTTATCACATACATTTTCATAACTATAATGTGATTTTTAGTCCAATTAAATGTAGGATTCTTCCTACATTAAATTTCTTACAGTAAATAACAATACCTCGATAGACTAAGGCAGAATAAAATAAATACACACTACAGTAACAGTAGTAACATTCAACGCTCTCAATCTCTAGTAGCTTATCCAACTCGGCTTACCCAAAGTAAACTGTAAGCCCACATCAACTAACTTGCACGTAACTTGTCACGCCATCTATTGGTGGTGTTTATAAGTTAATAAACACCGTACACATTTTTCAACAACGCCTTCAGCTTTAGCTCATTTTGCTAACGCGCGATGCAAGGTTGCGTGGATAAAAACAAAATTGCGAATCGTTAAATCAATCGATTTCATAAATAAACATGGCAATTGTCAAACCTCAGAAACTTTAATCATTTCTGATTTTATGGTGGGACTGTTTTAATAGTATTTTTATTACTTATACAATTTAAAATATATTAAAAACTGTTAATTATTAAGTTTACACAAAAAACAATTAGCCGTTTAAAATGAATAGTTACAATTTCTATGATAATTACTTTTGTAATTAGTCTCACTGCAGCAGTGACTTGATCTGTAACTTTCTAACATCATCTTGCAGTTACCATGAAAGTAAAAATTACTATTGAGACTATTCGATATCAAGCGTGGTATGTCTCTAAGTAATACTCCCTATGTACTAAGCGTGAACTTCATTTCAATATTATACAACCATGGTACACATAGGAAATGTTTATCTCTGCATACAAATTGCCCTTGAATACTAAGCGCCCATGACATGTATGTACATAATGCAATACAACGGCAATTCTTTAACTAACCTCCTGTTATAGTGGTGTTAGAACGCTAAATTAATTATTATGAAATTATAGTTAAACAAATTACGGTGAGTAAAGTAAATATATAATAATATATAATATATAACGCTCACACATTGATACTCCCGGACCAGAAGTCCCCATGACGTTAGATGACGTAAATATTCAAGGATATCAAAAACTAAGACTAAGCATTTTGTTACATACGTTACCTCGAACTAACAAATGAGACACGATCGTCCTCGCAGGTATATTCGTACATATTTATAATGCTTACCGATTTGATAGATTCCAATAACAATTAATTCAGTACTACCATTATAGATTTCTTTTTACTTTTATTTATATACATTTACCATAAATAAACGATGACTGACTTTTACAATGTACCTAAATCAAAATATTCTTATAGTTATGTGTAAATATTCTTATACTAAGTGATATGACCCATCATGAGTCGTATGATCTAATTAAGTATAATTTGATTGGACTACTACTAGAAGCCGTTACGCCGGTTAGATCACCAAACAGATACACGTTTACTAGGATTTAAGTACCAAATATTCAACATTACAATTATTAAAAATTCCAAATTCCGATTGCGTAACATATTTTATAAAAAAAAAAAACAGAGTAACCGGATTCCGACTACAAATTGTTGTGCAACATTATTTTTATGTAGAATGTTTTTATAGCTTCATTAATATTAAAGCTGTTCGAATTGTTTTACTAATACCTGTTCAACATCTTCCTTATTTAAGCATTTGTCGCTTCGAAGTAGATTTAGTTGCGCGATCGTGTGACGGTCAACAAGACATTGGAGTTAGTTAGTGTTCCGATCATTCAAATAAATATACGCGAAATTTTAGTATAATGTAATAATGAATAAATAATACATTTTGAAATAATTATTAATATATCCAATAAATTATAAATTTAATAATATCAAAATGACTGAAGTGAAGACAGATTGCAACACTGACAAGAAAAATGAAAAGCAAGTGGATATATCGTGCTGGAACTGTTTTTCAACAGAAGATCATGACAAAGATCTGGATTCTATAACATTGCCTAAAGTACGTGAAAAACACAGAGAAAAATTAAAACTATATTCATTTTTTGCATCAGAATTAACAAAACCGAAAACAGTCCCACTTAAGCAAAAAGTAAGTGAACAATATATTATTGGAAAAAGAATCGATGAAAATCTTTCTAAGAAAACTGAATTGGTTAAAAATGAATCTAATCGTAGTGAAAATTTAGATATCGGAAAAAATGATACGAATAACATAAAAGAAAGTAGTATTCATAAATCAGAAAACGCGATAAGTGTTTTACCAAATAGAGAGTCAGTAGTGGAAATTGAATATAAAAATAGTGGAAAAACGATGCTGATTAATGAAAACCCACCTACTCAAACTTCTTATTGTGACTCCCATAATCACACACCTACTACAAGCCCATCTATAATGTCAAAGGATAAGTCACAGACAAGCTCACTAAAAAATGCTGATAAAATTTATACGGACTATACACCTAATGCACACAAAAAAAATGATGAAGAAATTTTAAGTAATAATAATTCTTCTAGTCAGTTTGAAATTAGGCAAGTTTCGGCTTTAGAAGAACCGGAACATTACACATTAGTAACGATAAAGGAAGCAAACGATTCTATGACTCAAGCTAACAAGCCTCTTACGAAGACGAGATTTGGACTTTTACGGAAATCCATTTTAAGAGAAAAACCTGTCCCAGAAAAAGTGTTATTAGCAAAAGACGCAAATGAAAATTTGCCCAAAGAAGTAATAGATTCTGTATCAAAACCGTCCTTAGACGGACTACAAACTTCTAGGCAGAAAGCAGTTCATAAACAGAGTGCTATAAGGGCGGAAGATCATAGTAAAATAAATTACAGATTGAACAATGTTTTAGAACGAAAACGAAAAAATTCTGATTCAATTAAAACAGATAGAGATCTTGAACCTATAGATTCTGTTGTTAAAATTAGTTCTAATGATGATAAAAGTAAATTGGCCCACGAAAATAATGCAAATGTAAATGTATTATACGAAGTCCAAATTGAAACTCCTTATAACGAAAAATCAGATATAGTCAGAATACCGTTCAAAAAAGTAAAAGAGTGTGAGAACTCACGATATGAGAATACTAAAAAAGCTATACTTCACAGCAAGGAAGAAGCACCTCTATTTGATAAAGAAGACAATAATAGTTCTATTGGATCTGAATCTGGGTATGCAGGGTCTTCTGTACCAGATCTATTTGAAGAAACTATAGCTAAAAGTGCAAAACTTGGAAATATTGAGGAAAATTACCAACAGGGTAACACCAAAGAACTGTCGGAAACCGAGAAACTTAATACATCACTCCCGTCATTTAATAAAAGTGTAGAAAAAACTATTTTAAAAACATCATCCTTGGCTAGTGGAATAGACAACGCTGGCAGTAAACCGGCATTGAAATCTTTACGTTGGAGTACATTATCTGTTGCGCCCAGATCGTTTAATTCTGAAGGTAACATTCAATTTAATTCAATTATGTAAAAAGAACAGTGAGAAATTTTTTTTTTCATATATAAATAATTCATATAAAAATTCATGCTTAACTTCTAAGCTTTCTTGTGAATGAATTTTAAAAAAATTATATTTTAAAATATTATTAACTTTATATTTACATTTAAAAACATCATACGTATAAATAAACTCTTATTCATTTATGACTAATTTTCTAATTAACTAATTAGAGTCAGTGATATAATATTGTCATTGAAAACAATCAAACGAGTTTTTAACAAGTACGCACTAACCTAGATTTTACCAACTAAATGTTTTGATAAGAACGTCATTTCAAATTTTAATAACTTAAATACGTCACAAATAATACGCCGTTGATTATAAGTTTGAAGATAATGATCATATACTACTGCATATTATTAGTAGGAAATTAATTTAAGAAAACTATTTTTTTTTAATTTAACGCAAGTGCTGCTTCTAGTACAATGTACATTACATTCCACACATTCATCTCGTATAACGTTCAGTACTAATTGCTCACTAACAATATTAGTACCGATTCGTGTTTTGGATTGTGCTGGTTTACGGATGCTGTCGCAAGCGTGTGTGCGCAACAGGAAATAACACGGGATGCGATAACCGTGGATTTTATATGGTTTAAACGTACATTTTATGTATTTAGTCGTGTCTGTAGTGTCTCACGGTTTCTATTAAAAATGGATGCGCTAATCAACAATAAGTCAGAATCGCGCTATTTTTCAATAAATAACCTTAGTGTTTCGTCCACCAACGAATCGATAACGCAGTATCAACCAGTGAATATTTATAACGTTGAAAATATTGGTGAAAAAACTTCATATCTTGATAAATGCTTCTCCTGCTGGTGTTGGTGCTGTAAGCCCACAGCGAAACATGATTTACCAGTAGACGATTCTAATTCATCATTGGCTGGACACATTGGAAGAAGTTACTCGTTGAATGCTGAATCAAGTAATAAAAAACAGCAGCAAATTCCTACTGTGACTGTGACTAAACCCGTAGAAGACGAATGTATTAAATTTACTACGAGAATTTTATTGACAAACGAACAAGAGGCAAGCGCGATAAGCCTAAGTAAATACAGTGTTCGGAAGTCACCATTGCCGAATAAAACTTCAAATGATTCGGAAAATAATAGCAGTTGCAGCACTTTGAAAACCGGTGAGAAGAAGTCTTTCATTCGCGAGGTCCTGATGTGTCGAGACACGTTTTTGAAATCATTGGAATGGTGTGATAATTCCTTGACGAGAGGCAAAAAGTGTCGATTGGTGAAACGAGATGAGTGGTTAGAGTTACAGAATGAGGGTACTCATACTAAGATATGTTTTGTGGATCACGTATGGTGCACGAAACATAACTTAAGCACGACTTTGTCAGAAAACTGCTCACTCGCTATCTATGGGTCATTTCTATTCTTATATAGCAATATTAGAACAATTAACTCAAAAATTTAATATAAGTAAAATAGCACGCTTTTATTCGGCATGTTTATCAGTTCATTACAGATTAATATTAAACACTGTTCTGTATTAACCGACTTAGTTCTCACAAAATAATCTTCGATAAGATTCTCCACTGTTTCAAAAATTTGCAACTATCACAATGAAAAACAATGGATTTTCCAAAAACTTCTAGTATATTATTAAATCGAATTAAAATATTCTCCATTTTATTCCAGATGAAATTTATGTATCAGACTCGGTTTCACCAGGCCACGCAACCTTGCCAAGAAGGTCAAACTCTCCCCTTCCCCACGAACGAGATATGGACAGAGATAGGTTTCCTCTCAACAGGAGTGGATTACAGGTAATTTTAATAAATTTTACTTCTTCTACATTTCGCCAACAGCGGTTATTTTTTTCGTTATATATATTTTAATTGAGTTGCTTGATGTAGCAACATGCTGGCCCTAATTTCGAAGGACCGATAAATAATCGTTGTATGCGAAAGACCCTGAATGGTGGTCACGCCTTGGTAAAAGGAGCATAATTATGACGCCTGTCGACCTGGTGGACTGCCGACCTGAAGAAGACAGCGGTAATCAGTTGAACTCAGAAGACCCAGGAATTGTCAGAGCGACGCCGGCTAAGGGTGGCAAGTCAAGCAGTGGACTTCTAAAGATTGGATAGATGGATAGTTCAAGAAATTCTTTAGTAAAATTTTGCAGAAATAAATTAAAACCTCAACGCACCTAAAGATCAACGGCATAACATTTGGGTTTCACATAAAATCATACATTAATTACCTAATCAGTATAGTATATTATTAAGTCTGGTTTATTATGATACTGTAAAATGTTTAAGGCATTGTCTTAACTTCCTGATGTGGTTTATAAATTAATTTCGTTTTCATTATTATTAAATTATTTTTTGTTAATTTTTTTATAATTAATTAATTCAGCCGTATGTGTTACAGCTCTTGTATCAGTCAGTTTTTATGTAGAGTTACTTCTGTCTTGTTCCTTGTGTTATCTACTTATATTTAAGTCATATGGTAATAATTTCATTTTATTGTAATCTATAAAAATAACATATTATTCTTGGAATTGCTATAATGCACAAAATAAGACATTATCTGTGTCCGATATCATATTTGTAATTGAGATCAAAGATAAGAGGGCTATTAATAGCAGTATTTGATTCGTTAACTGTCAGTTCCAACAAAATTAATTAAAACAAATCTTAATAGTATAAATAAAATTAAAAAAATCCTTGAAAACCTTGTACAGTACTAATACGGAAGGTATCTATCAAAAGATCAGTACGTGACATTTTATTTATAACTTATTAGACGGTTGACTGTTAACAATACAAATCAAAGAGTTATACTAAGCCAGATATATACTTGTGATAGTTACGTATCTGCGAGGTGGTTAAATTTAATATTCCAATAGTACTTGTTATCTGCTGATGAGTATTAATTATGATTACAATTTTTATTAATTCCAAATAGCTCTTGTTTTTATTACGTCCCATTTTTAAGCTTCAGTTACAGAATGAGACGTTACAAATAGTCCAGATTTCTTCGTAACATCGATAGTAAGGCAACAAAAAGTCCCAGAATATGCCCTGTAGCTATAAAGATTAAATCAACTAGTTATTAACTTTATTTGATAATGTAATTTTTTTTACTCCTACCTATTTAGAAAAAACATTTCGATCTGTCTAATTTGGTTCTTAATTTGTATGTTAGAAATAAAAAAAGTTGTTAGTATGCTTTTTGATACCGGCATTGGCAAGTTGGCATTTTCAAGAATTGAGGTCCCTTTGATATAACCACCAGCTATATCAAATACTTCATACATACTGCAAGTATATTCATAAGTTGGTTATTTAAAAAACTCGTAATCATCTTTTATTATCATAAGAGTTTTATGTCAACCCGATATCAATGTCACTATTACCATACAATTTATATGTCAATACACACCTGCAAATATTTACTGTATTACAAAATGCCAAATTCGTCGGTGTAACAAACTGTTTGGCATATTTGTAAACTCTTATGACAACATTGTTTTGCATCGGTCACCGGCCCCATTGTTAAGTTACCGGTATGTCTTAGTCGTGTCGTAACAAGGTTTGCAAAACAGTTGCAAAAACAACTTCGTACTCGAGTTAAGAATAACACTCATCAATTTTGTGCCTATAGCCGATGCGTTTATCTATTGATCGAAATTAGACCACAATCGTTAAATAAAGTTATTTGCAATTTTATTTATTTGCTAACTCTAAAAGTACGTCAATAGCCACCAATCAGAATAAAAAAGGAAATTTATTGGGAAACAGAGGAGAAAAAGGCACTGAATAGTTTTGTCTTTGCTTATTTATTTACAGATAATGTAAAGAAATATACATAAAAGTGCGGGCTGACGGGCCAGGTTATAACGGGCCACGTATGGTTCGGACCATTAGGGATGTTTAGACGCGTTGTTGACCGACAAAGCTTATCAACGTCAGTGTTAGTCTGGTACAGAGCCCTGCAACCTCCAACAGAAAATACCAGGTACCATTTTTCTGGTCCGTCGTTCGGTAGGGTGCACTGCGAGAAAAGGATTTTTAATTCAAGGATAGATATATTATTACACTGCAAGGCAATATATTTCAGTAGAGCTTTTCAATTTACGCTAACGCGTTATGTTATATAAATAAATACCTAAATTTATCTTTATATATAATTACGATTATTGGTGCCTCTGTTAGTTATCGTATAACTTCTAAACTATAACAAATTGACGATGGGTCCATAGACTATGATAAAAACCGATAGGAGTATAAACCAAGTATTAACAAGTTTTTTTCGAATATATTGCAGAAAAGTCTGCGAGCCTAAATAGTTTGTTATATTTTTAAAATAATATAAAAAAAACGTTCATTAGAGAACTAACGAAAACTTTGAATAGTAATAAAATTTTATGGCATTGAAATAATTAAAAATACCGAAAGAAAACCCTGTAAATGATATCCATCTGTACAAAGTAATAAATGCCATATTAAGCATGTTGAACGGTTATTTACGAAACGTTGTGATATTAATCCCTTGTAGAGTGAGGCTGTGTGGGCAGTGGTAAACTCGACAACACGATATTGCTCAATGCCATACGCGGGGTTTGGCCCGCTTCACATGCTCGCGGCACCAATATGTGATTTGTAAGTAATGCAACTCGGATGTTGTAATCACGTGAAAAGTACTTAGAAATAGCTTTACAAATTATTGAATTATTTTCATAGTTCGATGTCTCGTGTTTTTAAAACTAAAACCACGTCTTTATATTTCTCAATAATTTGACTTACATTACTTACAGCCAACAGCTGTAACAGGATTCGAACCAAGGTTAGGCTTAGCCAGTGCGGGAGACCGAAACCGCTGTCACTCTGTTAATCTAAATCGCATGTATCTCTTATTCTGACGTTTATATTTTACTTTAGACGTATCAAAATCAAAAGACAGGTTTTTCTTGCTGTAGGTGAGTTATAAAACCACCTTATCTTAAAGAATCATTTCCGAACAATATTTCAGTAACCACACATCACGATCGACTATGTAATACTATTATCTATCTACGTTCCGTTTTTAATTCTTGATGATGACCGGTTACTACTTTGTAACCTAAATACCATTTCATTTCTATTAGCCACACAAATCATTAGTAAATTCCAATGATATCGCGCCTTCTCAAAATAAGAGGGATTTCAACCATATTCTACAAAGCAATGTTGATTTTATTCGCCAAAGTTTAATAAAGTTATTTTTTGTAATATGTTGTAGTTGGTGACTGTACTGGTGAGCTTGCCTGCAGTGTGAAGGTCCTAGGTTTGATTCCCGATTAGAACAGAAAAGTATATTAAAGATATGTTCCATTTATATACGTCCATGCCACCCGAAACACAGAATCTTACTGCAGGGGTGTGAATATTGTTTTATAGTAACCACCGTAACCGATAGAATGTCAAGTATATTATGTATAATTCAATTAATCATTAAAACAGTTATATTCAATTAATTATTAAAACAGTTATATTTAATCTGATTCTACAACTGTTATGTATTTTGTATTGTCGTAAATACAGATACATATTCCTTTAAGAAGTTACAATTGAAGTTATAAAATTAAGAGACTAATTTGACTTCTTTGAAAACTGGAATCTATCTCTAATGTTTATATTATAGTGATTATGTAAATTAAATGTTCGTCGTAATATATCTAACTTGTAAATATCCTTGTTATGGAATGTGGAATCTTGAATGTTTAATCTTAATTCTCTGCAAAGGCACATCGATACAACTTGAATAAATTCATAAAAGCCGAGAATTGAAGCGATTTATTTGAATGTGACGTAAGGTATATTAAATATTGAATATATATATTGAATAAAAATGAAGCAGAACGGGTTACTTATTAGATATAGCCTTCGCAGAGAACACGATGCTCGCAAAGGTAATTTGTACGCACAATCAAATATGTAGTACATAATTTACCAACTACACGAGGTTTTTATCAGGAATGTTATGGAGCTCCGTAACGGTTAACCGAAACTATCGAATATCCGAAATAAAAATATATCCGTAACCGTAACCGAATCCGATAAAAAAGTTTCGAGTAATTTCGAATAGGGGCTTAGTCTAAGTTAAACACGTTATGATAGGTTTTCGTTGTTTGAGCCGAAACGATTACTATTTTCGAGGTTTTTTTTCCGTTATTATAATAGTAAATAATACATAGAAAGTTAAACTGGTACCTTTTACATATATTATATATTTTAGTCTTAAATTATGTAATATCCGTAATCGAATTTATCCGAAACAATCGGATAATGCGCAATAATTTCATATCCGTAATCGAAACCAATAAAATATTATTCACATATCCGTATCTGTATCCAAATCCGATTTTCATATCCACAACATCCCTAGTTTTTATTACCCACATATCAAATAGCCTGAGGTAGATAATGAATTGCATCCCAGCCTCACCAGTGTGAGCTGGTTACGATACTGTGTTCGACAGATCATCACACGATGCCGACTGAATCACACCGTTTTATCTAACCTAATAGAGTTCTAGTATATTTGTGTTCAAAATGAAAGCTAAAAGCGTACGTTCGTTGTCGCTACAATGGACAGGTATACAGGTAAATTTAATCTTGTACAACAACAAAAACAGCAATAAAACACACATAATTTACAACAACCGAAAGCGCATGGCGATTTTCGACTCAAATAATACATTGCCATATCAATGTGCTACAGTTTAATTAATAAAAGCATGTTTTATGCGTATAGCGTAATTTTATGCGTATTTAAACAAACGATCGTTTATCGCCCATAATTATCCATGCGTTTACGTAACCAATGTACAAAAAGAGTTTTGTTTTATAGCGTATTCTATTTTTGATCTTTCAGGCACGATCAGAGTCTATGGCGTCGGTGTACTCCGGTGCTGGAGAGGGCATGCGCGGTAACGTGACAGTCAGGGGCGAAGTGCAGTTCTCTCTGGTGTACAACTACCGCCTGGGAGCCTTAGAGGTCGGAGTGAAGCGATGCCGAGATCTGGCTCCCGTTGACGTCAAACGGAACCGCTCCGATCCTTACGTCAAGGTCGGTATCGTTGATTCGTCTTTAAAAATAGATACTAAAAGTATTGATATGTTAATATTTTAATAGAGTGGCTGTCTGCTAAACGAAGGTTTCGACTTTTTGTGGACAATAGGTGTGTCTCATTTAAATACAATAATATACACACTGAAAATTCGGTAGATCTGTATCGATATGGTAAATAGGTTTACCGTCTTACCATTACTTAAAATAAAAAATTAAGTGATGAACGAAAGTCCAATATTGGTCTGGAATCCGAGAGTGGTACAAATATCCTAATAACCACAATACAACTCAGGATTACGATATTACATTCCCCCACTATTGCGCGACGTCCGCAAACCACAGGAATGTTTTATGTAATTCTGTCCTTATTGCATAAAATACATAAATAAGACTTGTGGGTTATCTCATGACTCGTGCAAAATGTTTTGAAATTTTACCGGGTTGTTGGTTATACTAGCAATGATTGATAGATAGGTTTAAACGAGAGATAAAAGTTCGAACGATATATGAGAAAAAACATTATTAAGGGCCTTTATTTCCGCAGTAGAACACCAAACAATAGTTGTTAGAATTTTTGTCTGTTTGTCTGTGCGTTTGTTCGCGCTAATCTCAGAAACCGTTTCATCGATTACGTTCTTGTTTTCACTTAATTTTGCTGACCAGCTATAGACCTATCAAAAATTTAAATTGGAAATGGAAGTTTAATTAATGATTATAGCCGAACTTCGACCAGTAGGCGAATACAAGGGCTAATAAAAATACACGTCATGCAATTCATCCATAGGTGTACTTGTTACCCGACAAGTCGAAAGCTGGCAAAAGGAAGACCAAAGTGAAGAAGAACACTCTGAACCCCGTGTTCGAGGAGACCCTGAGCTTCGTGCAGCCGCTGGCCACGCTGTCCTCGCGGACACTGTGGCTCAGCGCGTGGCACGCGGATATGTTCGGGCGGAACGACTTCCTCGGCGAGGTCACGTTGCCGCTGGCCGACGTCGTGTTCGACGACCCCGCGCCCATGTGGTACAAACTGCACGAACGGGTTTGTACTACCATTACCATTGATTACTGTTTATGTTGATTGTTATAATGAATGACCATTCATTCACACACATACACCCTGTGACACGCATTAACTTCCACAAATGATGCATGCCAGAGATGTTGAAATTTATCAGGTGAACTTTCCTATGACAGCTATTAGCTCAAATATATTTTATACATCAAACGATTAAGAATTTGAGACACCGAAAAACCTCACGATACGAAAACAAAAATATTGTTTTGTCACATACATGTTTACCATACCTAATAAATAATAAATAAATGCTCACACACTCGTATCACTACACTAACTTACATGCACAAATGAGATATCACAAACACTAAATAGCAAACAAAAATAAAAAACGAACTGGGTCACTAAATTTAAATGTATTTATCAATATTCAAAGCTTTGTCTGTGTACAAGTTCATATTAGTACTGTTGCATACAGTATCGATTTAGTTCGGCACTGTAATGGCGACCACGGCTTGGTACAAGATCATTGTACTAATTAACTCAGTATAGTAAACGAGTTTCGGGAACGGCCAGTGCAGAGAAACTTACGGAAGCAATACATGAATTGGTGTCAAAATCAAACGACTCGCTTGTTTGACTTGCTTGGTCAAATGCGAGATTTTCATAGTTTTTTTAATATATTTCTATAAATCTCTTAACTCTTAGTTTCCTAGGTAAAACAACAAGTCCTTGACCGGCGATCATGATTGCCTTTGATGTTACGCATACTCATATGCAGCATTAGGGTTGCCTCTAGACATGAAAAACACCTACTTTATCTATTGATTATCGATCATAATATAGCTAATAAAACCAAAAATGACTGATTATTAATTTAACGCAACAACAATGATTTAACGCAAGTATGTGTTTTTCTTATTAGAACTGTTGTTTATAAAATTTTATGTAGGATAATTAAATCAAAAATTTATTTTCCATATTTCATTATGTAGAATTTATACACGACTGATATCTATAAATGTATATATCGATAGTTTCAAATTAAGAATATTAAAAATGTATATCCGCAGCCGGTAGGATTCGAACCTACGCTCCCAGAGGGAATCTGATTTCGAGTCAGACGCCTTAACCACTCGGCCACGACTGCACCTGCAGTTGACAGTGAATCAAGTTACCCCAATGCTTGAAGCAATAACATTTATAACTTGATTCCAATTTTTTCCAACATTGAATGAAATTATAATTTTTTTATAATTATGTGTTGAGTTTGACACGAATTCGTATGCAATCTTTTATTATTACAAAGTAATATAAAAGTCAGTAGAAAATTATATAATTCATTAGACACTTTCCTATTGATTCTCTTTTTTAATCAATATAAAAACACATGATGGCGGATGTTGTTTTTTTTACGTATCTGAATTTTCTTGACAAAATATCATGACTGGAAGACTCAGGCCCACGTTGTACTTGAAGGACTCTTTAGCCCTGCAAGAAATGACTCATCAAATTTGTCTAATCATAAAATCGAGCTCATTCCTTTTCTATAACATGGCATTTAAAATTTATATAATACTAAAATTGACAATTTGAAATGTGCAGAATATGCAAATAGTATCCGAAAAACTATGAAATTATGCAATGCACGTCATCCTAGTCATCACTCTCCACTCCATACAACGATATACAAACTTCACAACATATATACATATACATATATATACATATATATATATATATATATATATATATACATGCAATGCATCTACATCAACAGCGATGCGTTTGTTAAATATATTCTAGCAAAATCCCCTCTTTTATTTTAGGAGGCCTGTTGTGCAGTGGGCATGTGTTAATGCTTTCTGCTGATTTCTTAAATTCACTGTAGATATAAGCTGTGTTTTTTTTTGGCAAACTCCTGAATCGTTGATTAGCGCCATTTTAGTGTTGATTGCAATCAGCAATTGCATTAGAGAATTGAAAACCGATGGTAGGGCAGCGACAAAATAAAGTCAACTGGACACAAAAAATTGCATAAAGAAAAATTCAAAAAGAATGAATAAGTTTCCAAAAGAATGTACTTATTTCCCATAAATCAGTAATTTTGGCATTTCTATCGTCTTACAGACAGAGCAATTTGACGAGCATCAAGGGACCCGTGGTGACCTGATCGTGGCACTGAAGTTCGAACAGGACGCAGCGGCACGAGGCAAGGGCACGCTACATGTCCTCGTCAAGGAAGCCAAAAACCTCGTCGCAACTAAACCCAATGGACTGGCCGATGTTTTTTGCAAAAGGTGCAATTATATTAATATTTTTTAACACGATACTATTTTTATATGGGCACAGAATGGGGGTTACATGAATATGATATTTCATAAACCCGATTGTTTATCTGATAGAAAACTGGGGTATAATACTCAATATGTAAATTTTTGTATGTTGTTGTTTACGTATTTTTTATTTTTAGGACAGAAAATTACTAACTCCAATTTAGTTTTCAAACAATAATTTAATTAGGTGGGTGGTTTAACCAATTTAAATGCTAGTGATAATAACTACTGCTTCTAACTCTTCGTAGTCTAACTTACCATCGTAGTTGTAGTGTCATTTACCTTTCATAATCGAAAAAGTTTGTCAAATTCCCTAAATTCAAACTTACATAAAATGCCAAATAACAAAATGAAAAATGTTCTTATTGACACAATGATAGTTTGTTATTGTCTACAATAAAATATTAAAGTAATTGCCTAAATTAAATTTTATTGATGACTCAATAAAGTTTATCATTTGAAGATGTCATTATAGACAAACTTATTAAAAGAATTAGAATCGTCACTATGTTGAAATGCCAGAAAGATGTATATATGTTGTTAATTGTTTAATAAAATTATCAATTATGAATCCTAAACACTACAAGATGCACAAGTGTTGCTAGTCGGTAATGCCAATTGCATTTGTGTACATTTTTTATTCGCTTGAATCCTACAAAATGAGTATTTGAAAAATAAATGTTATCATTAGAACTACTCATAAAATCAAACTTTCCAAATCAAATATCATAACTTTGATCAATGGCGTGGATATGCGTTTAAATGGATTGCCAGGTTTTTTTGTACACCAATAACGTTTAATTTTAGCTTAGTCGTAAATAAGAGAAACTACATAATTACTATTATGGTCCACACGCAAATTTTGCATGCTATACGAAATTTTCCATCACGGTTTCGTAAATAATTATATTCACGCCATTTACGGAATTTCAATGCCTAACATTAATTTCGATGTTATTATCATTCACTTGTGTCACAGTTACCTTCTACCCGAGCGCGGCCGGTTAGCTAAGCAAAAGACTAGCGTAGTGCGTCGTACACTCAACCCTCACTGGGAGCACACCTTCACGTATCGAGGCCTGTCACTGCAGGAGTTGGCGACACGAGCCCTCGAACTTAGTTTATGGGATCGGGACCGTCTTGCCTCTAATGACTTCATGGGCGCTGTAAGACTGTCTCTTGGAACTGGTGAGAATAACATTTTATATAACTTACGTAAAGATGCTTTGGTTTTTATGTTAATAGCAGCTAGAAACTAACAGATGGTAAGTGATCACGACCGTCCATAAACCGCTCCAGGAGAAGAAGTTGGTTCCTTCGTTAACATGCACTTCAATGTGTGTTGATCAACCACAAAAACCTTTTCTGGTTAACTATTATAAGGAGTATCTTTGACCATGTAACAGTACTGTCGGGATTGAACCTTTGACCATGTAAGAGAACCGTCGGGATTGAAGTGAGCGGTACAGAACTCATCGATGACCTTCAGAACCGAACAGAAAGCATAGGTTATGTCCATTGTTGTGGAGGACCCACCACAAACGGAAGTTTGGTTCAAAAATCATTCATTTAAAAATGGCTTGGAGCCTATTAAATACACATGATTAGAGTTACTTAATTCGTTTATCGTTGCAAAATTATCCAACACGATGTTGCCACATTTTATGTGTCATGAAACCAATTTATCTGTCAACCTATTAAAATCCACTGTTGGAAAAAGACCACACCAACCAGGCACATGAACAGTAAATAAAACCAATATTTTAAAGCTCCATACATCTTAAAAAAACTCTCAAAGTATGTTCTATATCTGTTTATCTATTTAGACAGTAAATACTTTTAGATAGAAAATGTATAAATAAAGAGTGTAACTCATTAATATTTTTGATTAAATTTATTTACAGGAACCTATATGGGAGCAAGTGTTAACTGGATGGACAGCATGGGCAAAGAGGTTGGGTTATGGCAAACCATGATGCAGAGACCAAACCTCTGGGTGGAAGGATCCTTGCCATTAAGGCCACAACTTAATAACTAGATAATGTCAGTATGAACTGTGCATTGTACATACATCTGAGTTAATACTATAAGAGTGTGTTGGATCTTATTTTCTTTACTTAAATGAAATATCTCAGTTAAGAATACTATTTTCCTTATTTATCTGTATTGCAGTTGCATTACAAGTTCAACACTTAATTTCATTCTGCACATAACCACAGTGAGGTAGGTATACATAATATTTAGAAATATCCATTTTATTATTTTGCGCTTATGGATTCTATGAGTACATTAAAATACCAGTCAAAGCCAATAAAAGTTTTTGCACTCTTGAATATTCCTTTTAAAATCCTATCTATATATTAATTGGTAAATATAGTATAGTGATTAAAGTAATCGTGATTTTGAAAATATAATTTAATTATACTACCTAAATAAATAATTCAATTATATCACAGTTCATTTTGTTTGGCGTTAAAATAATTATTATTGCATGTGTAATTAATACATTCTTGTGTTTTTTTTTTAATAAAGCATGATATGTCCCCATTTCATCGATTTAACTAACGTGCCAACATATGTTTACATGATTATGTAGATAATATATACAATTAACTAATATATTACTAAAAGACTACATATTTTTCAAATCGTTGTATTAAAATTATTCTTATATTCGTAAATCGAGTAACCTTCTCTACTCTATATTTTAATTATTCCTGTTTATTCACAAAAAATTTACTTATTTACATTACTTCTTTAAGTAATGTTATTTTACATTCCAGTCGTGTGATGAAAACTTTCTAGGGTAATGTAAGATTTAATTATGACAATATTATAGATTTTGTGTAACTGCCTGTACTTGATAAGCGTTTAGCTCTAATTAGACAAGGTAACGCATTTAAATTAGGTTTGTAATGTACAAATTTAAGTTCACATGAGCTGTGTTCGCTCATGTATATTGTGATTTTAGTTAAGTTCATAATTTCTAAAAAAAAATTGAGTGTTCTAATGTACCTATGTAGAAATTATTAAATAAATAAGATATCTTGTGTGTACTGTTATATTTATAATTTATGTTACGACATTTGCTTTTTCTCTTACCTTAATCAAATGTCAATGTTAGCAACAAACTGCTATTTGTAACATCTACTTAATAATAAGTGCCGCAACATTTTATAAGTATTTTATATAAATATTAATGTATAGTTATTTTTAAACAATCGAATAAATATTTGCGACGGTTATTAATAAGAGTTTTATTTCTAAATATTATCCCTTTCTTCTACTTATTTTGCGTTGTTTACTCGGGGCTATATAATAATATTTTTTTATACAAAATTTTGAACGTAGCTTTAAAATGTTCGATTAATTTAAGTTTTGCCGACGTAAACCGAACTTTTGGTGTTTCGGAATTAATATTTTAAACTTTTTGTAAATATAGATAATATTAAATTAGTATTAATTTACTTTGCAACAATCCGCAAGCACAATGTATGATGGTACATATATACTTCTATACATGCATGAAACCTCCCTCCCTCCCTCCCACAAAGGAAAACATGCAATTATGATAAAAGTATATATCAACACATACCGTTACCAACACGTGTTTCGCTTCGAAATAGAGCATCATCAGGGTAGTAGACTACGAGTGTTAACCGCAAAGTGAGCGCCTGCTACTGAACGCGGGCCTTTTATACCGAACTCGCCGACTGGTTATCTAATCTTGTTCTAGATAAGATAGTATAATCACCGATAAAACCCGCTTTGACATAATTTGGGGGTGTTTATTATTTTTTTTTTTAAATCTTCAGTAATGGCGAGTTGGATACATTCGTTTGTTCATTCAGCAGTGTAATGTTACTATTCTTGTTGTATCTAATTATTTCTAATTGCTCAAGTACACTTAGTTGAAAGCCTTTCCCACAGTTATGTAAAATTTCGTAAGTATGGTTATTTGTTATACTATGGCCGGATTCTATAAGATGTTTGCCAAAGTTAGATCTGTCTACGTGACCATTTTTGTACGCGGCTATATTATGTTCCGGTAACGTGTGTCAAAATTTCTCCCCGTTTGACCCACGTAAACACCGTTACAATCAGAACAAACAATCTTATAGACACGGGATTGTTTGTGTATATTTATTTTGTCTTTACAGTTTATTATAGTTTTAACATTATTGTTTGTTCTGAAGGTAACGGAAATGTTATTTCGACGGAGCGTCTTAGCAATTCGCTCTGAAATTGGACCAAGATAGGTTAAACTAGATCTATCTATATTTAAAAGGAACTTTGTCTTTGGGAACCGCGTACAAATGATCACGCACCACCAAACCTCTCCTCTTACGAGTAAGTTCATCAATAAGTACAGCAATGTGATATATATTGTTTAATTCTGTATTATAAGTCCGTAATGATAACGGAATAGACATTAATCTATTAATATAGTAATGAAAGGCTGCCATTTTATGTTGCCATGGGTGACAAGAAGATGCCGGAAAAACCCAAGGATTACTTAGCCAATGTGTGATAACAAAAAAAGCACATTAAATAAATTAATGACGAATATATCATTGCGCCCTGGGCCAAATTACCTCATTTTTAAACATTAAAAAAAATGTAGATAAGATGGCAACATGTCACAAATATTGTATAGTAATTTTTGACGAAATGGCAATTTCTACTAACTTGTCCTATAACAAGAATAATGATTTTATAAAAAGATTTTGTGATGATTATTCGAAATGCTGCTGGTGTATATGATAAGAGGAATTTTATAAAAATATATACATCGCCTAAATTATTCATTTTCTTCTGGAACAACTAAGACCTACACACGAAATATCCAATTAAGTTAATAATAGGAATAATAATTAATTAAAAATGATAATTAGAAAATGCGCTAAGATCGGTGCCAACAACCTGTGACCAAGGGTCAACTAATATGGTTATAAATTCACTAATGACTGACACAAGGGCAAGTTATATGAGGAAGGGAAAAGAATATAAAGGTTTTTTTTTGGAATAAATAATAATCCTATATATTCCAAATATGATCCTCTTCACCTATGAAAAGGAATTCGTAATAATTTATTAACGAAAAAATTGGAATATAAATTAAATAATAACATTTAAGTCGCGAAATGGGAGCATGTGGAATCACTACAAAAAAGGCCAGGTTATAAAGGGGTGAGGTTATTACCAAAACGCCACGCCATACCAAAGATGAAAGTTAAATACTACACACAAGTATTTAGTAAAACAGTCAGTGTTGCATAGGGAATAACTGCACGTAAGTATAAATAATGTTAATAATATTAATATATTATAATAATGTATAAATAATCTTTTTTCATCATAATCTTAACCTATCCCTGCCACTTATAGAGCGACTGTCTCCATGCGGAATGCCTTTGGGAGCAAAACTGAGTTCTCCATTCCCATCATGCCAGTTTTCTTACGATGTTTCCCTAATGTCTATTAATGCAGTACCTGACATTAACCCTGTTTCACGACAGGGTTAAAATGTTGCAAAATTCTGAAGAGTCAGTTAAATTTTTGGACTCCTAAGTGTCAGGTATATTTAAATAAATAACAACTTTATTCTTTCTTTTTAGACTACAGTCGTATTCCTCGGGAGAACACAAACACCGCTAACCTATTAATGTTTTTTAACAATTTATTTGACTCTGTCAATGGCAGCTATAGCAGGCCCAAGAAAGGGAAAATTTATAGGTCAGCGGTGAAACCAAAATCTCTCACGGGCAAATTTGAAAAAAAGTTTACCAGTACTGAAAAGTATGAAGTTTTTGAGAGCTAATGGAAGAAGAGTGGTGCCATCATTGTCGAGTTGGATTAAAACTATAGAAGCAAATTTGTAAAAAACTACATAGTCACGATCTTAAGTCTTTGCTGCTGCGAAATTTCAACCAAGATCCGCTGGAATACTATTTCGACGTTATTCGAGCTCACGGGCAATCTAACGCTATGCCTAACTCAACAGCATCTGAGGCCTACTTTGAAGCATTCGAAGCATTGATTGTGACAAATATGGTCTCGCCTAAGTCGGTAGGCGCCAATTGCGAAACAGATGACTGTTACTGTTTAGAAAATTTAAAACTTTTACTATACAGTGACGGGTATCCCGGCTCTGCCCTCGAGAACATGTTCAATCAATATGGAGGACTTGAATATAATTTTACCTAATATTGACGGCATCCACCGGATTTAGGAAAATGTGCAACAGCAGCCTACTTTAGTGGCTGGATAATAAGTTTGGTTTATAAAAAAATCAGTAAAGACTATGAAATAAGTAAAATAGATTTAGGAGGTGGTAGTGAAGAACAATACTCGTTATTCATTCATATGAAAAAAAATACGGAATAAAGTCTTAACTACCCAAATAAAAATTTGCTTAAATGCTTTATTCATTTGCAGGAGATTACAATAGAAATGTTTAAAAAAACATTGTCAATCTCCTCAGATCTCCAACTACATTGAAATGGTAGCATCCATATTAATTTAAAAAAGCGTTATAATATATTTCATACACGACTGGTGCACGGAAATAAATAATATATTATGTGGTAGAACCGTATTATATGATGAAAATGACGTAATGAAAAAATTTGCGCAAAGCCATTTTATAAAAACTGAGACAAAAAGCGACTCAGAATAGAGTGGTAATATTTTGGAAATATTAAACTAAACTATAAAATATGCAAATATACTAGTAGATTTAATTAATCATCAAATATATATAAATTAACCTAAATATTAGTGCAGCAATTATATATGTATAATTATACTATCATAATTGTACAGAATCTGTCTTGATATCTTTCTCCCCTTTATCGCAATCGTCAAAATGTTACTCTTGCGTGATATATATATATATATATATATGACATTTTATCAATTATTCAACGAGGAACGATAATATTTATCATGTTTGTCAACAGACCTCGTAAAGAAAACTGATAAATCGTCACATTTATCTATCATACAATTATCATATTGTTTGTAATCTCTGACAATATATATAAATCAACAGCTATAGCTAGGTATCTATAGGTAATAGAATACGCAAGTAGTTATGCGGAATTTAACTAGATGGCAGGACTGTCAATCCGAGGAGGTGATACGGTTATCTACAGGTGTCTCAGGGCGAAGTGACCGCCCGACGTTTCTTAATTATTTGGACAAAACTATCAACAAATACCATTAAAGTACAGGTATTATCGAATTAATTTTTTTATTTGCTTTTTTGTAGAGAAACCTGACTTGCTACACTATTTTCAAATTTTTTTTTGTTTTTACATTTATTTTCATTCTTTTTTTTATTTACCAGTTGTTATCATAGTTTATCTATTCGAGATATAAAATCTACCCAAAATTAAATAGGATTTTTTTAAGAAATTAACGGAAACTTTTTAAAAAAATTACCCTTTTTTATTTAATTTCGCTAAAAAGTTGAAAAAAATGACCTATGAATATTATTATTTATCAATTTTTATTAAATAACATGATATTATCTACAAAATCTCATAAAAATGTTTTTAGTTATCTCAGTCATTTACCGAACTACAAACTCTTGAAATGTACACCCCATTTTCGATAATAAGAAGAGTAGACTTTTAAAACCAAGCTAGTGACCTTGTCATTGCTTACAAAAGACGAATCAGAAACATATTAATTTTTGTTTATTTTTTCTTTAGTATAATACTTAAACTGCTATTACAATACCTTCTTTTAAGATACATTAAGGTGTTTTAAAGTTCGCTTATGCCTATTTATCAATATAAATTGTTATTTTAATTACATTTTGTTTTTTTTATATTGATATTGTAGCGTTTAGGCTACTGAAATTGAAATTCGACTACATTAGGCTACTTTAAGCATGAGAAACCGCGATATTGGGCCAAGGGCTGTTGGCAATACTGGCACAGAGTATATTTGTATATAATGTTGGTGTCGTTGCTTTTGCTTAGCTAGCTAGAATTATAGTAATCTGTGATTTTGTTTGACGTTCGTTGGAAGTTGAATCCATGAATGGTTTTTATTTTGGTATTTTAAACTAAAATCGTAAGATTTTATTTTGCTTTGAAACAAATTTACTAGATATACTTACGATGGAAAAGTTTAAAAATATTTCATTAAGTATATTATTAACAGCACTATTTTTCACATCAGGTTGGTATAATATTTAATCGATTTGCAGGACCAACGCCCGTTAACGTTTTTGTGTTTATTATTTTTTATGTTTTAGTTAAGTCAATTGAGTGTTATCAGTGTTCGGGGACGGATTCAAATAATCCGTTTGAGTGCAATGAATTTTTAGAAAATGATATAGATTTAGCTCCTAGTGACTGCGCAACAATCCACAACGCCCAGTATTGTATTAAACATGTAGGAAGGTTTGAAGGTGAGAGTTGGACCCTGGTGATGAGGTGACGATAACTTTCGATGATATTTGGTGTAGTTGGTCTTATGAATCTAACAATAATATCACTGGGGTAATTTTCTATATTAACTGGGTTATGCTTGCGGTCCTAAGTTATACAATGATAATTTTTTACTAATTGCATTAAATAAACTTTTCTTCTAAATCTATATGATACGATTGCCATTTATTTTATTCAGAGCAATTTTTAAATCCGAATACATAGCAATGAAACACTGGCACAGATAATTGAAAATTTAATTACAAACAAATATTACACTTTTTTTATGCCTTGATCACATTAATTGTTAAATTTAAAACTTCATTTAAGTAAATATTTAACAGTAACATATTACTGATAAATGAGAAATGGTTTTTTCTTAATGTTTTGGTATCATTTGTTACTAATCTACCCTATATATACATATATATATATATATATATAATTATAACACAGGTGGTGCAATAGATTGTTTTCAATGCAACTCTTCTTCAACTATGGAGTGTGGTGATGGCTTAATGAGTCTAGATGGTGGAGCGTTACTTGCCACACCCTGTGATCATGTTTACAATGCTCAGTTCTGCATTAAACAGATAGGTTTTGACTGGTCTAAATAAGTTTCAGTGTTGAATTTTGGTTCAAATTATTCACATTGCACATATAAGCTGGTCATCACATTCATTTAAATGCAAGCCTTTTATTTCAGTTTCAAACCAATTTTATTATGTAATTCTCTTTATGATACTTAGGAGACCTAAAATATATTAGAATAATCCAATTGCATTGACCGGAAAATTGTTTGATGATTAGTAAGGGTATTAAACATGGTTTAATGGTTAAGATTCACATACTACCATGTAGTATGGTTCATTAAGGATGTTCACATCAAGAAGTAAATTTGTTTACCATAAACTGTCAGTTATGTAACTAGTAGAACAGTAGACATAAAAATTGTTAATATTTAAAATTTATTATCTGCAATATAACAATGACAATGCAAAAATACATTTATACTAATTTATAACTATAATTTTAGACCATTGTTGTTTCTACTAATATGTTTTTAGAATGCACTTACAATTTTATTGACTATCTCCAAAGTACAGCACGCTAACGCTTTAAGATAAGTAACTGACCAAGTTAGGATTATATTATGCGGTAAGTTTGTTTTTGCTTTCCTTTTTTCAATCGATATATATAAGCAATAGCATGTCAATCTTTGACATGGATGTGTAATATATGACTATCAAAGTGTAGGTTTAAAATTATAATGAAAACACTTTTGTCTATATTCCATCATTCTGTAGAAGTGTGGGTTACCAAACATTAAATATTACAAACAGAGAGCATTATGGGGAATTCCAAGAATACACACTTCTCCACTATATTATTATTGCACCAAAGTACATAATAATATACTAATATTCACATACATATACCAAAAAATTAGAGGCACATGCAGGATTATCTACACATTTTGAGAGGTGACCTTAGCCCCCAGTACGTCAACCATGGCTTGTGATGATGATGAAGATGTATTTAATTTTAATTATGTGCTTAATAATGGAATGTAATTTTTAAATATTGCAGGTGGTATCAGTACAAAGAGATTTTGCTCATCTTTGGACTTGGGAAACTATTGCAATTATGTGCAGCAACCAGGAGACAAATTAGAGTATCGGACCTGTATTTATACTTGTAGCACTGATGGTTGCAATGGATCTACTGATTTGAGAATACCATCTATACTTTTAATATCAGTTATTTTTATGTTCATAACATAATTATTTTAAATTTGGCATTTATATATTTATTTCTAAACATTCCATGTTATAGCTTTACAGAACAATGAATCTTATATGTTTTAGCTACCTCTGTCAGTAATCTTGGTTTTGTAACCTGCTAGAAGTTTAGCACAGAACTGTTTATTAATGTTATTGTAATTTAGATTCTTGTAGTGAGAGTAACAGTTCTTTGGTACTTTTCTATGTAGTTTATATATTGAAGTTGACTATTCATCAAAGTATATTTTATGCTGGTGACTAAGATTTACTTATGACTTAAGTACTTTAAAAAAAAACAATTTATTGTGCTATATTTTATATAATGTTTTTGGTACTTTGTTTAAGGCTGAATAACTAAATAAAAAGGATTAAAAATATTGTATTATTAATTTCTGATTATAATCTAAATTTGACTGTAAGTTCAGTTTAATATAGAAGTTATAATTGCACAGTTGGTGTTAATGGAGAACAGAAAATTTTCCTATATAAATATCGACTTTTTTCTGGGTGGAAATCTCCATTTGACCAATGTAGAAAGGTTTATTATGGGCGATTATTTACTTAACAGCCATCTAAATTATATAGGGAAAAATCCTAAGATCGCATTTGAACGCATTGTCTTTACCATTCATGGTCATGTTTCAATAGACTGGCCTTACTTTCTTCTTTACCACGATCGTTGCGGAGCCTTGAATCTGGGAGCTGGCGACTTGACATTCCTTTTCTCGGAACGATTAAAGTAACGTGCATTTCCATTGTCCAGGCGTGTTTGCGAGCGTGATCAGCCGTCCACCTATGAAATAAATAAAAATATAAAGTAAAGACTTTAAGTTTAGGGTCTAAAGAACTTCACACATTCTTTATATAAAATAATTTAATGTTTGACAACTATTCTATCTGGGTAGCGAAGAGAATGAACCTCTGAGAAACTGGTATTCGTAGCCATAGATTACTATGAACAACCATCGGCGACAACTCAGAGAAACTGTTCATTGAAAAATCCATTACCCAGCTGATAAGGTCAGAGTAAAATCATAAGCTGGAAGCTTGCTTAACAGGTTAGAGTACCAGATTGTGGAAAGCCTTCAAGACATCGAGGAAGACGGGAAGCGCTTTCCTAGTTGGTTTGAGGGCCCCCATAAGTTTTAACGAAATCCGTATTTCCTGAACAGATTGGTAAACGACCATTCTTGTTAATGTCGCAGTTGTTTGCGCTACCTATCTTAATCCGGACTGTACTCGTGCAAAGTGATGGAGTTTTTTATTTCTTGACTAATGACTACCGTCCTAGAATTAACCGTAAAATATTTTTGACTTGTTTGCTTTAGTGTCGGAGAGTCGGTAATAATTGGGTCTCTCGTGTCCATGTTCGTCCGCAATGCGTTGGCGATGCTTTTGGTGTTACGGAAATCCATAGCCAGTGACCACTTACAGTCAGATGTATAAATAACACAATCCATGCTTAAGGAAAACAAATGTTACCATTACGTTCACAAAATTATAATATATAATGTATGACCTGAGGACCTCAGATGAGATAAAATATCGTATTTCTGGGCTCATTATATATTCTTCCTATAATTTATCTTTGAACATAAGAATGACTATAGGGACGGTAGGTAATATAATACACATTTATATTAATAAAAAAAAGAACAGCAGAAATTTCTTAAGTAAATGAAATACGAATTCAATGATCAAACATTTATTGAAATTTGTGCTACACAAGCATGATATAAAAATACACAATAAATATCAACGTCGACTTAGCCACGTAACTAAATTATTGACGCTAATGCAATAATACTTTTCTTCGAACTTACAATAATCGATGTTCCAGTGATAAATGGAATGTAAATTAAAGGCAACCATTTTATTCCTGCATTACATATTTCGTCATACTCTAAGCTTACGATATTTAAATGTCAAATATTAAATTATTGCTGTAAGCAGACGCAATTTGCCACACCACTAGGCCAAAGCCCTTCCTGCCGCACAACATTCTCTCCGTATTTATAAACAATGATTAAAGCGAAAGTGTCTAGCACCTATACTCATTTTCTAAATCGCTAATAAAAAGTATGTACAGACAAAAGTTCAGGTAACTTTTTTGTACAACTCATTTGCTCTTTTAGAACGGCTTGGCAGTGGCTCGTTTTCCAAAACTTATTATAACCTATGAATACAAAAACGTTCTCGCTGATATAAATCTACAATAGACTTGTGTTGAATTAAACTACGTCCTGACTTTATTTTTTCATACTGAACTATACTTAGCAGAAAAAAAAAGTGGTCCTTAAAATAAAGTACATAATACAAGTCACATAAAAGGATTAGGAAAATATATTAAATACAAATAAACAGGTAACAAAAACAAATGTAAATCAGACTAATAAAATACCTAATGACAGGTAAACTAAACTTAACTTCAACACTTGAAATAGACTTTGTAAGTGCTTGTCAAATCAGTGCTAAGGGAAATAGAGAACGGACTTCACCAAATTAGAAAAACATTCCATCACTGATCAATGCATACGATTATCACATATTTTATAATTAATTTTCTAAAATGAAACTGGGACCAGTATATAAAATCAAATAAATAAATGCAACATTTGATGAATGTTTAAAAATCAAATTTCTTGAGAATCTGCTGTATATCTATGTATCTATATTATTATATAAAATAATGGAGTACACTTTTTGATGTCATGAACATTTCTCACAAATAAATTAAATTCATAGAAGAAATGTGAAGGCCATCGTTTCCGACAATTCTTAAAAATACTGAGCTACATACATACTTAGGCCTAAAAGATAAACATATAAACCTATGTTAGAAGTAAATTAGAATGTTTGTGTGTCATGAGTCTCTATCAAATCAGTATGTCAAAATTGGAGCAATAAAAAACGTTTCCAAAACGGAATGCTTTAAATTTTGATCCCACGTTTTTCTATTTAACACTGCATCAAAAATATTTTAAGAATATTCACGTTTTTATTTTTATATTACTGTCTAAGCTTCACCAGGAAAATAAAAACATGGAGGGACGCATGTGACAGCCATGTGTGCCCCGTGATGATGAGGAACGATAAGGATAGGAAACTAGATTTTAGTACATATTCTGGCAATACATCCATTGTTTCCTAGATACCTTTTCAACAAAGTGCATATGTGAGTCTTTTCGTGGACATAAAAAAATTAAATAAAAGCCGACATCTATGTCGGTTATCTAACGTTAGCATAGTTCACCAACGAGAAGAGGTTTTTGTTTTCTTTAATATGCTTGGTTAACTGTGCTAAACGAAATAGGCTTTGTGACAAAACGATCACTGGCTTATGTTCAATTTATTTCCATATCTTAAACAGATTATTTGCATGTCTAGTATCAATAAATTAACGAATAATCGAATATTCTTAACTCGTTCAACATAAAAATCATTAATGGAAATCGATTAAATCGAATATCTCTTACATAATATATTTGAGACGTAAAATTTTGTGTAATATATATGTACGTGTCACAGCATTTAACAATCCAGTGTTCATTCTTCAAAAATATATTTGTAATATTTTGTGACTTTGATGCGAATTTTAATTCTAATGTTTCAGTACTATCGTAACTTAAAGAAAAATAGAAACTTTAAGATCGTAAGAAAACACAACCCATGTTTTTTGATCTATGTATGAAATCTAGCAGCTTATGAGATCAACAATGATTAAATGTGATCAGATACCATAATTATTTTTAACACATAACATGCTCAAATTAGCTTAAAGCAAATGTTCTCAAGACATTCCATAGTATTCCAGCGATTATATTCGCATTAATTCCAATTTATATTAATATTACACTTAGAAGCTACGAACATTTGTCATTTTTGTTACCAACGCTCAACTGAATCCCAATACCAATATATGTCATATCATTAGCACTGAAAAATATTCAGAAATTTCGATATTCAACGAGCGAGCTTTGCTTTCATTGTCAACATTAATAGCCGCCTTAAATTTAAGGTCTCATAGCTTGAGAATATAGCATCACATACATTGAACTGTCGACCTGTATAAAGAAAATATCTTCTATTTTCGATTTTTAAAGCATCATATATTATTAGTAGCCTTTAAATATTTTCTTAGTCAAAATAAACTAAGCAGACCATAGACAAAAGTATCTTAGCCTGGCAGCAATCTCAGTATTAAAATTTGGTCATCCAAATGCAATATCTCAAATTAGAAAATATTTACTTACTCTAAAAAGCTTAATTTTTTTACATGTTGCAAAGCGAAACAATATATAAACAGGAAACTCATACATTTCCACAGCCGGGTTAACTGTGTAGCGTGTAACATTAAAAACATCAGGAATAACTGATAGCTAAAAACAAACATTTACCTACCATATAAATGCCTGTTCCGGCCGAGATTGAACTCGAGACTTTCCGGTACTTCGAGAAGAAAATTTAGTCGCCTCTCGATATTACATTTTAATGATTAGGTAATACAAGAACGTTTATTTTTACATTTATTTAGACTTGTCTAATTTATACAACTTTTATAAAGGTGTATAAATAGTCTTACACAAAATGTCCTCATACAACAAGTACTAGCTCGCTTAGAGCAGCGTGTGGCACAATACAAGCAAATATAATCACTCATTATCATCCCAATATAAGCCATATTACACTAAAAATTTGTAACTCAAATTAAGACTTCCAAGCAGTGTATTGTAGTTGAAGGATAAATTTAATAAAACAAGAAAATAACTAGTAGCGCGTTTGTTGCCACCACCGAATCGGTTGTAGCGGTGCGTCGATCAGAACCGATTCTAAAAGATTCGATTTTCTAACGAATATCGATGTAATAACTTAGGAATCGGACCCCAGAGATCGAATGATTATGGCGAGTTTATAATGTTCGCTTATTAGTTGTCTGGATATAACGAATCATTAAGTAGGACAGCTTTACGATTTGTCTCGATAGTTAAAGCCAGTAAAGAAAGTAAAGTAACTGAGTGCTAAAGGCCAGGCTAACGGTCGATTTGTGCTGCAGGCTAGTCTTACGCAGCGGGGTCTCGCTGCAGGCGCGCCTGCAGCGCCGCCACGTGCTGCTCAAGCTCGCGTACGCGGTTCTGGCTGTTTTGCAGCTGGCGCTTCACCACTCTTAACTCCTCGCCTTGACGGTTGAACGCGAGACGCAACTGGAACACGGTATCGATAATAGGTTATTTTGCGCAATACAAATAATTATGTGGAATTTAATTATTATGCTATTTACAAAGATATAACTGTTCTAATTAACAAAAAATCATCGAATTTGTGGTAAAGTATTTGGTTTTTATTTTTACCAATATTTCACCTAGTTAAATGGATCATAGTTATGAAGGGACTGCCGCAGTGAAATCGTGGTCACGTCAAAAAAGGGGAGTACCCGTTACCTTTCAAATACCCTCCCTCAACTGTCGTAGTTATAATGCTGGTGACACACGACGCGCTCACCTCATGCTCGGTGCTGAATACGTCGCCCTGGTTGATCTGTTTGTAGAGCGGCACCGGTTCGATGTCGCTCGCGAGCCGACCGTTCCCGAACATCCGTTGCAATTGATGGAACTTGGTGTTCTGGTTCGCGGTTGTTTTTTGCGATTTTTCTGTCATTTGCGTCTGAACAGGCAAATATTACATGTAACTTTAGCGACGAACAAAGTTTCGACTGTTATTAATTTTGTCCACATGATTCAGTTTATTGCGCAAAGTAAAGATTATTGTGGGTAGGGATGATAATTATAGTAATAGTCACTAATCACTACATCCTGCCAATATTACTTACATTACAGTATCATAAACTGTATTGGTAATCATAATAATAATAATAATCCATTAGGTTTACTAAGTCTTATATTATTTTCCAACAGTTATACTACGGCTGTACCTCATGTTAGTATTGATCTCATCTCAGTACCATCGAGTAAAATATAGTGATTTGTTAAAATATAATGTAGCCTAACACTTCAAGTATCAATAATTTACAAGTACTAAAATATTGCGAAAACTAATGAAAACCAGAGATGTGGTCGAAAATACCTAACATATAAAGAGTGTTACATAGACTGAGTGACTAAACATTGGATGATCGGGTTGGCATTGTCATTATTAGTCATTACTAGTCGGTTGTACCGGGTATCAACCAAACATAAAAAAAATATGTTTGGAAACAGAACATGGAAGTAAACACTAAGTAAGTTTTGGGTGATGGGACATCTAATTAAGTTTTATTAGTCAATGATACCGGGTATCATTACCTGCACGACATCGTTGTCGTTGAGGTGGTTGTCGTTCGCCCAGGTTGCGAGCGGACGGTAGTCGGGCGTGGTCTCGCGCGATAGGAACGCGAACTTCTTCCTGTTGTTCGCGTCCTGCGGCTGCAGCGCGGGCGCGTCCTTGTTCGTGCGCGGCTTGTGAGTCGAGATCGTTACACCTAGTTTCAATTACAACTCTGTTTAACCTTTCACTTTTGATTGTGAAGTTGGTCTGTCTATAGTATATATTTTAATAATTAACTATACTATTTTGGTAACTAATAAGGCTCTCAGCAATGTTGGCTTTTCATCATAATCTTGTGTTGCACGATTGAAATATGCCGTGATATTGTTACAAAATCGTAATTTATTACTTCTGGCGTGAAGCAACTTGCTACAACAATTATATTTGTGTAAGAAGTGTTTCGAGACCTGCGACGACATTTACAAGTCTGAGTAACATTTACAAATTTCATTGTAAATATTGTTCATTAAAGATCAATGTAAGTTTTTCATTAAAGATTGAACTGAATGTGATAGCTTGTAGCAGTCCATGGTTTCCACTAACACTAAATACACAGCATGACAACATTCACATACATAACTATGAGGTTTATTCATACTAGAATCAACGTCGACATCCGTCACTACTTGTGGCGAACTCTGCTTACTAACAGACAAATCTATTTCGGTTGCGGTGAACGAAAACTAGTTTAACAAAAGCACGTTCCTTTTATACATAATTATTATCGGGATTTTAAATCATTTTAAATCTGTTCAAATCATTACCCGTTTTCATGCTGATAAGAAGAGGAGGCGCGTTCATTCCACTCAGCCAGTCCTTAGCGCTGAGAGCTGGAAGTGGAGCTGCCGTGTCGGGATACAGATCCTCCTGAACACCAACATTTTAAAATAAGTAATAGCTATATTGTTTTAGATGATATAACTTAAGTGTCCTTAACGGTAAAAGTTAGTTACAGGAAAAATCACAAACATCTAGTAGATGTAGATTGGTCTTAGGCAAATGAAGTATTTTTTCCACGGACCAATGTTTGGTTCGTGATTCAATTATACACGCTGCTCAAAATATAAAACCCACCCGTACATGTCAACAACCTATTGAGCTAGTTCATTTTTAAATTATTCTACATATTTAATTTTTTATAGCAGGGGTTTGTACCTAATTTTGTCGACATTAGTACTTGTTTTGAGTGAAATTAAATAATTCTAAGCTAGGATCGCTTGCGCATTTCTATTGGACTTATAAAGGATACATTAGTATGGAGTGTGATTTTTAATATTTTTCTTATTATACAAGGGTTATTAATGTGATCTTAAATGTATCTGATCCTAAATGATCTGTAATCTGTTGTCCATTAATTTAGTATCTATACATATTATTATAAGTACGCATTAAAAATATTAATGAAATAGTATACAAAATGGAAAATAGTTTTTATTTATTTATTAACAATAGATATGCGACTGTGTCAATCGTAGGCGAACGATCGACTTAAACAAGGTCCACTGCGGTCAGGAGTTACGTATATCTGAGATCGCTAGTAGAAAAACTTCGTGTGCAAGTCGATCGCTATTGTTATCGTTGGAAGAAGGAATTTGAAGACAATATAGAAGAAGAAGATAGGTAAAGAGAAGAAGAGAGGACACAACGAAAAGCATTATTTATAAAAATGGGTACCTGGAAACAATCTGACTTGCGCGGCACGATCATAGAGATGGGTTCGCACAATCCGCGTGACGTGTGCAACTTGTAAAACCGGAACACTTCGCAGATGGCCGTGTTCACGCCTCGCTTCGGCATGAAACCCAACCCACGCTGAAACAGAAAAATTAGTTTTCAATAATAATTTCATTGCATCTATACCTACATTATTCACATCTCATTTCTATTACAAAGTGTGTTTTTTATTTCTTTTTTTCGAATAATTTTCATGGGTAATTCCAGTGAACAGATAAAAAAATATTTTATCCATGTAGGTCCTATAAGTTAGTATAAAAAAAAAAACTTTTTCTTATATAATTAAACATTGAAAATGAAGTCTAGCGACAAGAGCACTCCTTGGTTGCTTTACGTGCCTATTATAACCATAATGGTTTAATATAAATTAAGTTGGAACTCCTCACTTGTTGGCATAGTTACTTCAATTTTTTATTGAATCAATATCAAAAACTACTTCGCGTCAAACACTAATTTTATCACTGTCAAGTTACCTGTGGATTGCCGGAGAGGAACTGATTGAGGAAATGCACATAAGGTTGCTCGTCCACAACTTCATAGTATCTGATGTTCCCGTCTCCTTTCCCTGCGAGGTATACCTGAAAATAACAGAGCCGATTAACAATTATATTTATTTTGGAAAAATTCTTGGAACTATGTTTCCAACCTATCGTTGCGGTGAAATGGAAAATTTTCGACCTGTGGAAAAATAAATCTAAGCAATCAATCCGGCGAGGTAGACGATTGGAGTCAAAGAGAACCTTGGTCTTTGTTAATATGCCGTCGCTGGGTCTAGATAAACCTTTATTTAATATTCTGAGACCAAAGATGCAATCGCTATTTCAAATGTCAAATGTACAAGATTAAATAACTCTGTTTCAATATTTACTTCTACTGTATTAGGAGCATATGAAAAGCTTGAGCGATAGAAAAATTTCGTATCAAATTCTTTGTACTGAAGTGTACACGATATAATATTATGTATGATTAAATACTGTAAATTATATATACATACAGTGGTTTTCATTTATTACGACCTTGGCTATAGCGACAATTTTTCTATAGCGACGTTAAATCTAAGTCCCTTAAATTTAGAATATAATTAAGTAGTTTTCATATGCCTATAGCGACTTCGAATTTAACGCCGAGTTCGGGTGTAGCGACTGTTTTAACCATAAAACTTCCCATGCACGTGTTACGACGGCAGTTCTGTTGGCTTTCTTATCTTCTGTTTACGTCCGCACAGATGGTCAGCAATTGTGGTGACCTTTTGTTTATAGTTATTAGTAGGGATGTTATGGATATTAAAAGATACGACACAGTTCAGGTTGTAAGCAAAACTGATTTATTATTCGTCTACCTTCAAGTACATTTATATTAATATGACAATTCAATTTTTATTTCAATACATAACAGATATGAAGTTTCGGATATGGATACGGATATATGAATAATATTTTTCTGATTTCGGTTACGGTTACGGATGTATAATTATTTCCGATTATCCGATTGTTTCGGACAATTTCGGTTACGAATATATAATGATTTACGACTTGAAAAAAAAATGTATTACAACTGTAAGCTTGACTTTATTTCTAGTTATTATGTAGTATTATAATCACTGAAAATAAAAGAAAAATAGCCTTAAATATTAAATAAAAACGACAAAGCTAGTGTATCGGCTCGGCCGGCGAAAATTTGTCACAACGTATTTTATTTAGACTCTACCGCTATCCGAAACATTTTTATCGGATTCGGTTACGGATTTTTTTTTGTTTCGGATATCCGATAGTTTCGGTTACGGTTACGGAGCTCCATAACATACGTGATTCTAACATAATCCTATCCGATAAAAAAATCGGATACTTTCGGATACCGGACGGGTCTAAATAAAATAAACTACGACAGATTTTCGTCGGCCGAGCCGATACACTAGCCGCTCTAATTTAGACAGTTTTTATTATTTAATTTTTAAGGCTATTGTTTTATTCTGTGTTTTTAATACCAAGTACATAATAACTAGAAATAAAGTCAAACTGTTACCTTGTAAATACATTGTTTTTTTTCCAAGTCGAAAATCAACTTATATCGGTAACTGAAATTATCCGAAACAAACGGTTAATCCGAAAAAAATTCAAATCCGTAACCGTAAAATATTATTCAGATATCCGTATTCACATCCAGATCCGAAATTCCATATCCATATCATCCCTAATTAGAATACTTGTAATAACAATAAATACCTACATAAAAGGAAAAATAAAAAAATCCCCTATACTAATAAATTCGTTCGAAAACAAACTTTAAGGAAACTTAGTTTCCTTGAATATGCTTTTCCTCATTTATTATTCACGTAATTACACCGTACTGAGTAAGGGCACAACATATGTCATGGGTTTGTATCAGTTATAGATAACTGCATGACCCTTGCACGTATACAGTTTACACTCTGATATTATGTTATGTCAACATCAGTGTTGAATAGCAATTGCTTGTATTCAGTCCACGGAAAAAATAAAAGTGAGTAAATTAACTTATTTAATATTATACCTTGTACTTTGAATCCAGTTAAATGTTATGTAGTAACAAAATAAGTTAAGTTTTTACTACATTCCAACTGTATTTTTATATCATAACTTCGTATAATAATAGTAACCAATTCAAATAAAGATTTTATATCGAAATTTTTATAACGCTATAAATATAAGAATCTAAGAGTACAAATTATTATTTTTGTAAATGCCTGTATTCAAAATAATATCAAATTTTTCGTGGAAAATTCTTGACTGCTTGTTGATCATCGACAACTACTTGACCTTTCACACTTATATTCTTGTTTGCTCACACACTCTAGCATAGATTGAAACAAAACAGAATTGTATAATAATCTATAATCTGGTGAATTATGCTTAACAGCGAATAAATAATATAGCGGCGATACAAATTGATTACAATAAAAAATAAATCATCAATTATCTTAGTTGTGTTGTAATTTCTTTTTTTAATCATTACTCTAAATTTCAGATGAGGTTTGTCATCGGCCTTGCAATACTTGCATTTACCCAGGCGCGATACACAAGCCCAAAATGTGATGACGTTATAGTCCATGGCATACACCACGAAAAAGAGATCTTATTGGACAATAAGGATAGCCCTTATCAACTGGCAATCGACTATGACACAAACACATTGTTCTTCAGTTTTACCGACAAAATGAACAGCGAAACGTTCTTATCTGCATTCATAAACCTCAAAACGAACGAATACAACACCATACCTGGCATTCATGGCGGTTTCGCTAACACAGTTGACAACAAAAAACATATTGTATATTTGGGAGGTAGTGATGGTCTCTACGAATTCGATTATGATACAAAAACAGCGAAACATATAGATGGTACCAGACACAGCATATGGCAAATGTTCTTCAAGGACGATGTTTACTATTCCACATATCCGAATGAACAAGTTTACGTTTTCAAGAACGGACGAGCTGAAATAGTACCAGAACTTGCCGATACGAAAGCCATGTTAGTTGCACTGAACAAAGATCAAGATTTCTATTATACTAATTCCTCTGGATTGTTTAAACGATCAAAATTGAATGGCGAAACATTCCTGGTGGGTGATTATAATGCAAATGCTATGACTAAAGATAACAATGGCAATCTCTATTTCTCGACTCCTAACGGGATATATTTTATCAATGAAAAGGATAAAGTTAACCAAATCGCTTCCATACCCAATACTTACGGAGTAGCGATAGAAAGTGATGGGAATGTGATATACGCTTCGCAAAACGCTATAGTTAGACTGAAGCCAACAAAAACGCCTTGTTTTGTGGACGAAAAGTATTTTAATGATGGAAATAATCTACTGTGAGAGTCAAAAACTAGCGTTGTTTTATTGATTCGATTAGTTTTGAATGTTTTGTTAGATAAATTCTGACATTTTGGTATTTTCTTAGTATGAGCTATATATTGTATATGGGTATAGATATATATATATTAATACAATACTACTGTAGATGACAAGTGAAGTTTTATTATGTTATTTTGAGTAAAACAGTTATTTTCACCATCAGTCCGACAGACCTACTCGTAATTACTGGCGGCCGCACAGACTATCGGAGGACGTGGTCTACTCACACAATGTCCGAGGACGGCTGTTTCCGTCAGTCGAGTGTGGTGCCCACTGCAATTGGCGACTTCTAAATGCAACTTGCAAGATGTGTATATGTATATTTCGATTAATTTCCAGCAAAATGTAAGTATTCGCAGTGGGTATCATTTTGTTATGACGGAATACGTATGTTGTCTCTCTTCTTTCATTTTTAAAATTAAATTAAATTCCTTATAGTCAAACGTATAAAGTTATAAAATTAATCTTGTATAAACATGTAAATTCTTAATTTTATTACTTTGTTATGACTAGATCGTTTACAATGTAAATGCGCATGATACATTTATTCATAAATTTGCACTGAACATTGATGGGGCAGGAGTTGACGGAATCATAGATTTAGTATGTAAACCCTACTGAAGCATATATAGGCAGAAAAATCATACATACGGGATAAAAATACATAAAAAAGCAAATGCAATTCGTTTGCGTAAAATTCTAGCAGAATGTAAACTCATGTGAGCTATATAGTGCCAAAATACAGATAGCACCATGGACTTTTAAAATATCCCATTTGACATCTTACGTATGTTAAATACAAAGTTACATTCGCACTATTTAATGAATGAAATGAATTAAATAATATTTGTTCAAAGTTGTTTTTTACAAACACTTTTTGAAAGTCGAAACTACGCCATCGCTCCAACAAATCTCTTGAGCGGTCCTGGAAGCAAAATCGGCAAGATACTCCCAAAAATAATAAAAACAGATCCAGCTTGTACGCTTGTTCGAGTTCGATTCGACTTGACAGGGAATACTAAAGCCGTCAATAATTTATAGGTAACATTAACATTTGAATACATTCGACACTATTCAGCCGGCACTATGGACTGAAACAACGTTAAGTGCCAAGATAGGCGAAACCCACTCGACGCGAATCGACTAACAGTGGCAAGAAACGCTGACCCGAATAAACAAATACAATGGGCGAATAAACAGAGTGGTATTTTTATCAAACATTCATTTGTCCATGTTAGATTCCACCACCCGACAGTTCCAATCCAGCCAAATGAGCTTAAGTACGTCACTCTATCTGTTCTCAAATTCACGTTCAAAGGCCAACTTATAACAGGACTTACCATATTGGTGTCGTAGTCGTAGTAGGGAAACGACACTAGACGAGCTGTCGATGATTTCGCAGACGAGCGGCGCGTAGTACATAACTCAAATGGTCTGTTTTCAAATTCAACCGTCAAACTTAACCTTCGTCGGACCCAAAGGTTAACTTAAAACAGGACTTACCATATTGGTGTCGTAGTCGTAATAGGGAAAGACGACTCCAGACGAGCTGTCGATGGTTTCGCAGACGAGCGGCGCGGAGTACATAACTCAAATGGTCTGTTTTCAAATTCAACCGTCAAACTTAACCTTCGTCGGACCCAAAGGTTAACTTAAAACAGGTGTCGTAGTCGTAATAGGGAAACACGACTCCAGACGAGCTGTCGATGGTTTCGCAGACGAGCGGCGCGGAGTACATAACTCAAATGGTCTGTTTTCAAATTCAACCTCAAACTTAACCTTCGTCGGACCCAAAGGTTAACTTAAAACAGGACTTACCATATTGGTGTCGTAGTCGTAATAGGGAAACACGACTCCAGACGAGCTGTCGATGGTCTCGCAGACGAGTGGCATAGAGTACATAACTCTACTGGTCTGTTCTCTCATTTGACCGTCAAACTTAACCTTCGTCGGACCCAAAGGTTAACTTAAAACGAGACTTACCATATTGGTGTCGTAGTCGTAATAGGGAAAGACGACTCCAGACGAGCTGTCGATGGTTTCGCAGACGAGTGGCATAGAGTACATAACTCTACTGGTCTGTTCTCACATTTGACCGTCAAACTTAACCTTCGTCGGACCCAAAGGTTAACTTAAAACGAGACTTACCATATTGGTGTCGTAGTCGTAATAGGGAAACACGACTCCAGACGAGCTGTCGATGGTTTCGCAGACGAGAGGAGCAGTGAGGTCATGCTGGTCCCACACTGCGTACTGTCGATCGCTGTGCCGCGAAAATCCCGTCGTCAACACGCGGCCCTGGGCACCGAGGAAAGTGCACTTGGAGGCCTTCGTGCCTGTGTGGCATGGCCCTTCCTGCCGAACAAAACAAATGGCTTTGAACGCATAACCAGCTTTTTGCAATACTTCAATAAGAAGAAGAAGAAACCTGGAGATTACTCAGTGTTGACTGTTATAGGTATGTGGATAAAGTGTCGTTTCTACTCACAGAGAGTACAATTCCCCTTCTAGGTTCGATGACGCGAAGTTTCTTATCCTTGCAAGTAGTGGCCAGTAGGGAGCCGTCTCGGTTGAACGACATGCAGTAGATGACGTCACTGTGACAATCGATCACTTTTACCGCCTCGCCTTTGCCAACGTCCCATACGAAGATCTGTAAAGAAGTCATATTTTATATGGTTCAATCAGCTATAATTGCAATACGGCACGCGTTGTGAAGCATGAAATCGGTTTTGTAGATCACTTAGTGCCGACTCGCTTGGCTATCCACTGTTCGCGGATGATCGTTATATATTGATAAGCTTGATAACGATGCAATATATTTAATATGATATAACTCAGTATATAAATATAAAATAAAAATATGACTTCAATTGGTCCTCTGTAGGTTCTTTATATTTCAAGCGCATCATATGTAAATCTAATATTTTTCGTGGCAAATTGATAAATTGTATTCGAATACTTATTGGGTCTCATGGAATTCCTGCCAAATAAAACGTCCTCGTAAATGTACGGAGACTTTGGCATTACGTATGAACATATCGGTGCCGCCGGAGATGGTATAATGTACAAATAGTTAATCAACCGACTCACCAAATAATCGAATCCAGCACTGAGTAGAATGTTTTCGGCTGTGGGATGCCACTCGATGTAGGCGACGCGTCGCTTGTGACCGTGAAGCTCCACCAGCCAGTCTGTGAGGTGCATGGACAGTCCGCCATCCGGAATGTGCCATAGTTTAACCTTGAAACAAGTATCATGGTATTTGTTCTGGCTTATTTATGACCTTTTTTTTTCTTTAATTATATTATTTTATACATACATGAAAATCAGCACTCGGACGTAGAAACAATGAACAATGTTTTTATGTACTTTTAGCACCTGGTACTTGTAAATTTGTCGGTGGCCTTAATTAGCAGGTATGTATACCTTCAATGTATGCGTTAATTATATCCGATACATTTTGTTACTTAAAAAAATTACGTCAGACTTCCCTGGAATCTAGGACTTATGCATCTGGAGGTGCACACGGTGCTTCCGAGCACTTTGACCCATAGAAGTTCTATTGACACAATACATTTGTTTTGTCAAGACAATGGTTCATATCTATGCTAAGATCTGATAGGTGATGCTGCATTTAAGTTATCAAGAGATATTATTTATTTATAAAATGAAATATAACATCTAAGGGACCAGTTAATATATAATTAAAGTAACATAATTGCATATATTAAAAATAATTTAATTTCAAACCTATAATAATAAAATGTCATTTTATCTTTACCGTTGAACTGGATGTTAAGTTATAGATAACTGAAATACCTCGCACGCGATACACTGGTTCATAAAATTACTTTTACCCAGTATCGATCTATCTTATCGGTCGCAACACTTCACAATGCTCACATTTTACTCTGAAAAGAGGTACCCACGATGTGCATAATGTACACCGCTATTTAGATCTAGTTGCATGAATCACGGTCAATTCTAAACTGCCGTGATTACTCGTAAATTGTGTCCATAATGAGTTCTGAAGATTTTATTTTTGATGTGAACATTATGAAGACCCTGAAAGTTCGTCTAGTTTCCTTACCATATGTTTCAATTAGCACGGATAAACAGAATGTGTAGCTTTTTATTTTTAAAGAAACTAAAGTCGACATTCTTGACCTCGCGGATAATTTTGTTACGAGAATGTATGTAATTAACGACCGCTTAAATATGTAATCAGATAATAAGTCAGCTATAGCTTCACCTATTAGATCATAAAAGCAAAATCATCCTCTCGAGAAACTAAATATATTGGTCAGTAAATATTTTGGTCAGAAATTAAGAAAAAAACATTTGGCGGAAAATTTAAAAAAATATATGGAAATGTCATATCGATCCGCAATAAAACTTAACGGTTAGATTCCAAACGTCACCCCTTAAACGAGCACGAGATCAAAACGTGTGTTACCGTGCAGTCGTCGGAACAAGAGGCGATGATGTTGTCATTGAACGGGTTCCATTTGATGTCGAGCACCGGGCCCTTGTGTCCGGTCACACGGCTCGCATTGAAGTCTAGGCGGCCGGTCTGTGAATAAGAAAAAAAATATTAAGATTATTAATGCACTGACGATGGTTCATTTATATCATGAATTTTGTTCACATTCCACAAAATAAATTTATGATTAGAAACAGAATCGATATTTTATATTTAAAACAGTGAATTTTTGCACAGTGCCACCTCGTATTGATTTGATCAATAAATCATGCTATAACTATGTACCATGACATGTCTACTTTTTACACGTTGTTTTAATATACAAAAATTGCAATTATATTAGTGAATTTGTTCATTAGGTATATGCATGTCTATTTTCAAATAAATGTTGAATAAACGCGCTTTTCTGTCGCTGTTCGGATTTTATTTTAAATATATAATTTTGATGTGGTTTTACCTATATCAAGTGATGTTACTTCCGCAGGTTTCAAATGAATTAAAAAAAGAAGTAAATAAACGTTTATACAAATGAGATTATAAACATAATTTAATGAACATCTTAACTACCAGTTGGACATAATAGAAGTGCAAGCAAAATTGTAACTACATATGACCAAAAGGTCAGAAAGTTTAGCTCGATCACTCAGTTAATTTAACTAACAGTAAAATATAATTGCTCGAGCCATTTTAAAATGGGAATAACAATCACCGCACATCGCACAAACCATTTTAGATTGAACACGGCGTGGAATTACGACGCGTTTCGATACAGGCAACAACGGTTCTAAATTGTTGCAACAATGTTAAATGGCTTTTTACTCAAGCCTCATCGGCTAAAATTGATTGTAATCAAAATACACTTACAAAAATAAACATAAAACAATTAATACTAATAATTATATAAATTACTAATGATGTAACAATTAATTATAAAATTTAAGCCAGTCATATGGCGCAGATATCAGAAGTAAAAAACACGGTCTACCTCCTCCAATTTACAATACTTTATTTGCAACATTTCAGTATGAAATTAAATTGATTTGGTTTTATTTGCTCGGATAGGCAGCGTTGCTGGCGTCACGGTCAGACATATCGCGAGTGAATAATTGATAACTAGGGCAGGATCAAGTTTATTCAAGAGTTCACTGTTTTGACAATAATTACAAACAAAACGTGTAATAATTTCTGGTAGAGAGGCACTAGTCTCCAGCACGGAACATGAGTGTGTCCTGCTATAGCGCTTCCTTCTTAGCTAAGCTCTGTTGTATCCCGAGTTGTCGAGTTTGGAGTGATATCGACGGTACTGTCATCACTCGGGTCACATGCCGCGTTCCGTTTAGTAACTGTATTCATTACTGATTCCGACATATATACTTGGCGTAATGACTTGTGGTACAGATACGCTTTGCTATAAATCAAATTTTAGGACGAGAGTATATGTATAAATGTAGAAGCTCAGAAAAGATTGAAAAAAGTGGACCGGTTAGTATGTAAGACGATAAGGCTAATGGATAAACGGCAGGTTGTTGAAATGGCAAATGACAGGGATAAATAATGAAAATGTGTTGATAGCATGTCTTATGACATCTTGTGTCATGTATGCTTCAGATGGTGGGACCAGACTGAATTTTACTCAAAATGCGTTAGGTATATTTTTATTAGAATCGTTAGAACTTTGCGTGGCGTTGAGTAAAACCAAAGCTCTTTATTTTAACAGGCCCAGGAAGGCTCCTCCATGCAGGTTTTCAATTCCTATTAGCCGAAAATAAAGTTCAGATAGAAAATCGAAGTCGGACCGATTTTAAAGATATTTGGAACTCATGTACGACATGAATGCCGTTACAGTATTTCGCAGGGGGTACACAGACTAAACGTAAATCGTGGGAATCAGGAATACTAAACTGTAGAGAAAATAATGACGTTGAGTCATGTGGGTCCTTGCAAATGTGGGTTGATAAAATAAATAAATCTATTTAATTATAATAATTCGTAACATATATTTTAACGTGACATATAAATAATACACAGTGATTCAAGTAGGGATTTTATATTAGTAGCATAGGTCTATCTTAACATTATATTGCCTACATTAATTAAGTATTGATTTCTCCCGGTGAGAAAATCTATATTAATTTTTTTTTCACTAAAATGATGTTTTTTTTTGTCATTATATCATTGAAATAGCCATTGTCTTTATTAAAATTTTTGAAAATAGATCGCAATATTAATTTTAGTATTTTTTAAGGCAACGTACATAATGAGTCCTACATCGTTCCGGTGTCTGCGACATTTACGTAATGGAAAGAGTAACAACGGTTACTAAGTAATAAAAATAACAATAACATATTAAACATTTCGTGACATTTCTTCGTATGAGATTATCGGCGTTACTAGTACTATGTTTACTGCAACTTCAAGTGAATTCCAGCTGAATGTATATATTAGTGATAACTGCATGAAAATTTTGTCCCTATGTCACGTTTAGACATGTTAAGTTTCACAATGTTTTGTAGATTGGTCCGCTCTTTTTTTCATCAGAAGAGGACCTTCAAGAATGCAAAGACAAGAAATAAATTATCTACTATTTTTAAGGCTACATTCTCGTTGGCATTCGTGATAATTTGTATTGAGCCTGTTTAAAAAAAACACACGTTTGAATGTGAAATGGTGCTTACAAATGAGCGTCCGTCCCAAAACGTGGTAACATTTCGCATCATTGTATATGCTAATCAATTAGCCTTGATGAATGGTTAATGACGCAAGAACACACGAGGTTGATTATAGACTTTATTGTTACTTTTATGATGAGATTCACACTGCGTATAAATGCACCGACTTTTTCTAGACGACGAGTAATAAATTTACATGCGCTTTAATTATTATAGTCACGTAGATCACTTTTCCCTTTGTCTGGGACATTTCTATATATGCATTCTGACGAACTCTCAAACATAAGTAAGAAGAAAATTAATTTTTTAGATTTTGATAACTTGACGGTATAGTAAACTTATTTGTTGATTATTTTCTAATTACTTTAGCCACATAGAGTTAGTTATCACGTCCATCTATAAATGCACTAGAATCTCGTAATGCATCCATTTATAATCTTTTTAGGGTTAGTGTAAATCTGATGACAAAAAACATAACGCTTTCTGATCACTTGAGAAACTGTTTGTTAAAATTTGGTACATAAATAGATTTCCGTGATCCAATGACGGACTCTGGTACCATAAATAAACGAATTCTGGTTGTGGGCGTTATGTCATGTATATTCAAAAAGTGACCCCACATCAGCCTATATAAAAGAAGGAACAAGAAACAATGTTCTTCCCTAAAGTCCAAGAGAAATCTATATGGTTTAATTTTTTATTTTTTACGCTACAGTTACGAATACTATTTAATAGTATAAGACTACAGTGTACCGATGCAGTGATCGAATCGTATAATCGACAATACCATTAAATTATCATTCACTTAAGTAAATGGTGACGTTTATTTACTTATTGCGGCATAATAATACCATCCAAGAAGTTCAGAGTTCCATACATTTTGACATAAGTATTTTTATTGTATTTTATAACATAGTATTAAACAATATAATTCACCTCAGAATTAGCAGGAATATATTAGCTCAACTACTTCCGATATTTACTTAGATGCCAGCGAATGACGTAGATACAACCAAACATTTACATTATTGTTACCAGATATAGACGAGTGTCTGAGTCAGGCGACAATTGTTTGGCTTCAACCTATCTCATCGTAAATAAGTAGCTCTGCAGCTTTCTTCTCTACGTTTGCTACAGTACGAAACATGTACATGTACGAAACGATGGATGTAGAGTTAAGAGTCAACCTTCTTCATTTATAAGATTATCTAGCTCTTGTAGTGAGTCGCTAATGGGTTGAAGCTTTTAGTTACAAAATATAAAAGGCGCCAATCTAGTTTTAATGCAACCTACATATTAATGAGTATTTCGTTAAACCTGGTTCAGTGGTATTAAAACTACAAACTATTAAAACTAGTAGGTATAATCTATATCAGACATCGTAGGATGGTAAAAAGAGGTCTAATCCGGTTTATTTTTATTCGCTTAAGTTGCGTATTGTTTTTGAGTTACATATCGCAAACAATCAAATTTTTATTCATATAAAACAAAATTATTAAAACAAGAATATCAATTTCCATATACCAATAACGATAGGGACTAAGTATTATACATTAATTTATCTCAGCCGCATACATATCTGAAACTAAAAGAGAGATAAGAAAACAATACATGAGGCGCAAAAGATGACTGAAGTAGCATTATCATAATGTATGTGTGTATTACTTGGTCCATAATTTAAAAATAAATTATTAATTTTAATATTAAATACACGTAGAAAATGAGCAACCTCTCCAGCAAGTGATTTTAGCAGCCCATTACAAAATTCAACAAATACGAATCTCTTTTATTTATTTCAGTTTAATTCTAGTGTTCAGTTGTTTTGTTTGAGTTAGTAAGAAACAAAATCTACTACATATTATTAGTAAAATAATACAAAGCAAATATGACACGTGGATTCGATTACGTCAGAGACCTACGAGTTACGCGTAATCCGACAATATGTTTATATTGTTCAATGAGTACATTGACTGACATCAAACACGCTCCTTGGTTTATTCATGATCCCACTAAGTGTATTGGGTTAACGATGTTGGCGTCCCGGTTCCATGTGAACTTGGAATTGGGACAACTCGACATGGGGCGTCAGACAAACAGTACGTTTATGGATTTTATTGTGCATTATTATTTGGCACTAGTTTACGCAGCTTACGTTATTGGTTGGCGTCTATAGTGCGTACAGGCATAATACATTTAAGTATTGATATAATTAAGAGATATGCCCAGAATATTTGGTCGCTATATCGGCTTACGAATAAGAGGGCCCAATACAATATTTTTTTACTTTTAAATTTTTTAAAAGCAAATATTAGAAAATATACGAAAATGTTATCTAAAAAATTAAATTTTCTTGTCATCACTGATATCAAATATACTCTTAGAATTCTTGAAAGACTGTGTTCGGTTATGGGTATATCCTATGGGAATATGAATTTACGAAATGGTAGTAACAAATAGACGCAATTCGTAAATATATTACTGTCTTGTGTTTTGATATTTCTTAATTGCGCTTTATTGTTCTTTTCTTCCAAGTCTCTGTAATTATTATCAATTAGTAACCCATTCTCGCGTTGCTTCAAAAAACCTGCACTCTAAGTTTATAAATATCAACCGCATTGTTTTAAGAAAGGGGGTTTTTCTAGTTCAGTATTTTTTTATACCAGATGCAGTCAGGAACCTCAAAATTGTGTTTAATGCCCTCTTAATAAAATGTCAATTAACTTTTATTCTCTGTTCTATAGTATCCTATATTATAATTTATAACCCATAATATAAGTTACAGAAATATCAAGTATCATCCAAATCTGTTTAGTGGATTTAGTCAAGAATTCCAAAAAAAATTTGACTCCTATGTCGATTAAAATTTGTAAAAAATATTTAATTAATGGATTGTATCCCGTGATAATTATAATAATAGTATAATATAACTTATTATAGCATTATATAATGCTTTTTCAGAACTTAAAACTTTCCATGAATTTCAATCTCTAAATTATTTAACATGAAAACAGTAGGATAAAAACAGTGTAACAAAGTGTGTATTTTTAACACGTATTTCGTGTAAAGTTACGAGAAATGTGATAATGTATTGTATTTAATTAACGTAATGAAAGTAAAAATAGCAAACGAGCGCCGTTTCGTCTCGTATACAGTGGTAATTACACTCATAGATATTTATGGAACCTCTACTGAACAACAGCCTTAAAAAAATGTTTGTACATAACATCTACATAATATTTCTTTTAAAAATAGGTACCAACAGAAAACAAAAAAAAAACCGAAGGAAATTGACATTAAAATCGTTAATGATAATTATAAAACTCATATCAGGATATCTATACGCCCCATGATACACATTAACAGGACACACTTAACACAAAGTAAAACGTAATTGCTATATAAACCAATAACCTATATGTATGTTGTACGTATCTGCTGTAGCTAGCTGTAAATCTAATTTACACCTATCCGAGGATGAGTGATGAAAAAATACTTACATGATCCAAGGGCAGAACTAAGAAGGCTCCTCCCCCCGCGACCTCAGTGACGATGGCCACAAACTTGGGGTTCACGGCGCAGAAGTTGGAGTCGTGGGCGTTTCTTGTTATCTTTATATTGTCATAGCATCTCTCCCGCTTGAAGGAAACGCCGTACACATGACGGAATTTGGAGCTTCTCACGCCACGAAACCATACCTACAATTTTAAAAGGACTATATATTTTTATTTATGTGGTACAGATCAGCGGATATAAATTGTGCTTGGTGTGTAAATATAAGATGTCTCCGCATAACAAATATATTTTAAAAAGAAATAAAGGTGAATGAAAGTTTTAAAAAAGCTAAGTTTAACATTAAGTTTCTGGATGGGCACTGTGTAAAGTTACACAAAAAGGAGAGCAGATAATACTAACGAGGGAACAATTCAATGCTCAGGAAATGCTCAATTCTGTGATCGCCATCAAGATAGAAGAAAACAAGACAATCGATCTGTTCGTATTTGGATATATTTTATATCCCGAGGTGGTTAGAGCGTCCATTGCCCTACGGTTTGTGTATTCACATAAGTGTTCGATCGATTAACACGGGCGCGATTACAAACAGGATTTTATGAATAGTATTGTTACGTTCACAGACTTCTAGAAAACCCCCTAGAAGTACGGAAGAGTCTATAAAATTGTGAGATCTATTTGGGCTTGTGTCATGGACTTTGACCGGCAACCCGCCGGTAACGTCGTAGTTGTTAGTACTGATTCACTGGCGGCGTGATCGCTTACCAGTCGGTTCGACTGCTGGCTCTGCGAAGGCTAATTATATATAAGGCTAATTAAAAAAAAAAACTATATATAGGTGTGGATCAGTAATACCTCCCTGATAAACTATAGAAATAGATATGATTGAAAACACTTGTTTCTAGTATATTCTAACAACGCTAGTAAGGTGCATAGTTATTATCCAGCATTCTGCCGTGGGGATACATGTATGTACAATTAGATACACTCTATCGCGTCTTAACGTTAAAAACTGTTTAAATATGTCTTAGTTATTTTCTAACTCAGTTTTGTTAGCTTAGGTGTTTCTTAACTTTCCCCTTTGATAAACAGTGTTCTCATGTTCTTATTATATGAGATACAATATTTTCTATATCTGATGAATTTTTTATACCTTTCAAAAATAACAAAATTATACATAATCACATAATATTGTACAGTTTGTCTACTTTATTAACAATCGTCAGTCATCTTCTTGTATAACAGTGTAAGCGACTTTATCCTACGATGAATCTTATGCAGTACGCAAACTTCAAAACACATTATTTTGTGAAAGTACTTCTAAAACCTCTCTCAAGCCCACGCTAGAAAAGAAATCTAACAAGTACATAATTAATGTTTAATGTATGAAGATTACCATTAAAATAAACGAATTAATAACTGTTAATTCCTCTATACACTCATGGGAAACGTTTAACAAAACCTGAACTAATTTCCTATTGATAAAAGTACTTGAACAAAGATGCCATGTCATGGTTTGGTGATCAACAAAGTACATGTATCACAATCATAATTTTTAATTAATAAAATGTTATTGATTATTAAATGAAATTCAAGTCACTGACCTCATTAGTTTATTTGCATGCCACTTACACTTGCGCAATGAAACTAAGTACTCCAGAGAATAGAGTCCAATAAAATAAATTCTTGTGTAACGTAGAATGGAATACGTGCGCTCCATTTAAATAATTTAAGGCTAATAAAAAGTAAACCATTGTGTAAAACTATATATAAAATACAAGGATTGCAATGAATGAAAACTTTTCTTTGAGCTAAACTGCCCCATAACAAACTCATAACTCCCTTGTTAGATCATGAAAAAATCTTATAAAATAATCACGAGATATTAACATCGGAGGTATAATAAAAATTGTGGTCAATTTAAACTGAGAAACGTTACGAATAATATGACATAACCGAAATATTAAAAGTGCAAATAAAATTATACTGTACCTGTGAATTAGTCATGTCGCCGTCTCTACCGGTGCGATATCAAGGCATGCACTACATTAAGTCGCACTCCAAATCTATGTATACAGTCTGTGCATCTTAAAAAATATAACCATGTACACAAGTAACATAAAACTCAGGCGTCCACAACATCACGAACTGCAAAATAAACACTGAAAGTTGCAAAGAAACAAACAGTTTTGAACAGTGAAATGAAAACAGATGTGCAAATCATTGTAAATATAGCCTTGCAATTAAATGTTTACATTAAGAGAGGCTCTCAAGAAACAGGAGACTTAAAGTAGATATTGAGTAGTGAAATATATTCGATATAATATTTCGATAGTTGACATGGAGTTTGTGGCAACAAAAAATATATTTTATTACTTTTTTATACTGTTGACCTAGCTGTGTGGAAATGCCGGTGTACGGAAAATTACATAACTTTTAAAGATATACAGCATATGAACACATTTGATTGACAGGCTACATTTTAAACTAAGCTAAGATAGTGGTCACTACATTAGTCTGTGCGGCCTCTTTGAAATGTTAATTTTCTGTTATTATGATAAAAGTGGCGCGTGTTGAATAGAAAAAAGTGAAAGATACGGCAGTGCCGCACTTTATCATGTATTGAGTGAGATTTCATTAAAACGTTAAATATTGTTTCATTAGTTAAATCATGATGAACAGACAAAATATCAACTAAATATGTCTGTAATGAACACACTCATGACTTAATATTAAGTAACTTTAATTTGATTGTTACTTTCTACTGGGAGCGTAGTAACGTGAATGGTACTGTTTGAATGGTGTTGTGCTCGAAACTCAGGTATATTGGCTCTCGACTTTTAATAAATCCATCGTGAATCGCACTTCGCTCATTGTTATTGTAATTGTCTGTGTCATTTACACATTCATTCAGACATATTACATTACATTCAGACAGACATATTACATTCAGATTTTAGTAAAAAAACAAACTTAAGAGTCTTCTTTTAATACAAGTCGCAAATACTGACGATTAAATAATATGTAATTATTATGTAGGTAACTAATAGTACCTTACATTACATTGTCATTTTACTAATAAATCTATTTTTTCTGTACAGGGCATTAATTTTTCAATTTTCAAACATTCAGTATGCTGTTTAAACGACTTTGCCAAATCAATATGTAGGTATCAATTTGTTTTCGATTACCTATTACATCGAAACGAAATCGATCTTTGCAGTATCTTGTAAATTGCTTCGAATTGATTTTTTCTATTAAACCTGTTATCGTTAATCAATTAATTACTGCGGGCAATTTCAAAGATATAATTTTATCGATATAGATGAATTACACATCACTGAATAAGCAATAACGTAAACATTTAGGCATATTCATTGCACGCTCTAGTGACATCAAGTTACATGTTGAGCATGGAGCGTGAAAGAAACAAAGGTTGCAAGAGTTATAACTGTAAGGAGTCCAGACACAGCCGCTGATGTTGCATCACCGACAAATATGACATAATTACCACTTGCGGAATATGAGGTGTTGGGCAATTAATTCTTATACTTATCAAATGGGAAATTTTTGCAGTACTCCTAATGTAAGGAGTCCAGACACAGCCGCTGATGTTGCATCACCGACAGATACGACATAATTACCACTTGCGGAATATGAGGTGGTCGGCAATTAATTCTTAGACTTATCAAATGAGAAATTTTTGCAGTACTCCTAATATTCTTGTATTTGTATACACAGGTTATTGAATAATTCACCATACTGTACTAGTGCAAGGTCTGAACTAAATGTTGGCAAGTACATAGTCAGGAGAGGGAGGAGAGGACTCACATTGGAGAGGTTATAGACTCCCAGACAAAAGCCTAGATAGCTAAGCAACAGAACATATTCTTGGTGAGAAGAAACATTAGAATATGTGTTGGCATTTAATTTGTCAGGGTATTGTGTTTTACACAAAAAAAATAGCATTTAACAATTGTGGCCAAATTCTAGCTTCTAAATTTTATCACATAAAAAACAAATTTAAATTCTGATAGACGGTGATTTTAAATTTTGATGATGATTCATCAAAGTTAGAACTATGCCCAACAAATTAGCTAATTAATCAATTGAACCTTTTAGTGGTACATGAGTATTTGAAACATTGATAGCAGCATATTTAAAAGTAAATTACCACTATGCAATATCACTGCATACTGACACTTAGGCTTAATAATTATTTAATAATATTTTAATTAACTGCTTATTTTGCAGTGTAAAATGTTACAAAAGTCCAGTTTCAGAATTCAGAGTAAAAGCCCCAAAAATTAAGAGAGGACAAGAGTCTAAAGATTCTTTAATTCTGACCACTTGATGCAGCTTTATAAAAAGCAAGTCTGGCCTCATATGGAATTCTTGTAGCTTTGGGCCAAAGTTGCATTTGTTCTATACTAATAACCCAAAAATATCAATTACATAAAAATGAACATATGGGTTATATATAGGTAAAGATATATGGTAGACTTTTAATAGATATTTTTAAAATACACAATTCCATAGTACAACATTTTGATATATTTCATTTGATAAGTTGAGTCAGTGTAAGTAATGACACTGCCCAAAATTCTATTTATTGTTATATGGAACATTGACTTTTTTTGATAGCTCCTGTAAAAATAACATACATGCATTATACCTATAAACACCAATTGTTAAGAAATTATCTGGATGATATTAAAAAACTACATCAAAATGCATTGCATAATTCCTACTACACCACTTCCTAATATATCAAGTATTATCAAAATCTGATCTGTGGCTTCAATGTGATATTATGGTCAGACCGACAGATGGATAAAAATTCCAATAAAATATGTTTTGAGCCCTATATTGATGACAATGCATACTTACATTAGAATTTCCAAAACATCTTTAGTGTACAGATTTCGATAGATTTCGTTATAATTTTATTAGTATTGATCATATATAACTTACAAAAATTTTTGATTATGTTGAGCTTATTTAATTTTGAGGTCAAATTGATACCTGTTTTGGAATTTCAACATTAATGTCGTATGTTTTACTAACATTGAGCATGATCAGATCTATATTTTATATTTTGTTATATGTATTATCTCATATAATTAAACATACTTTTTAGTAAAAATGAATCAGAGTAAAAATTTAACTGAAATGTATGGCTTATAAGATGTGTCTGTGAAGTAAATGTACAATATTAAGCAGGTACCCATAAAAGATAAAGGGTAGATGTGTTACATGTTTCTAAAAATTAGTGTACACAGTAAAATTTACTCCCAATAATTAATAGATTTGCTGGATAGGATTTTGTTTTAGTCTTACATTTGCCTTGCACAAAGTATTTAAATAAAAATATTAATATTTCTGCAGAAAAAAAAAAAGATAGCAAGCTTACTAAAAAGCTTGAATTCTCATACCTTCAGTGATATTACTGATAAAAAACAATCGAACTGAAACGTAAATTGTGGCATAATTGACTACGGTTGATTTAATTAATGCAATGACCACTATATAAAAATGCTAGGAATAAAATTGTTGCTTCAAATTAAACAATCATGCTGTCTTATACAATACACAAGAGATAGACAAAATTATTGTCTCCGAGTGCAGGAAAGAGAAATCTTAGTAAATTGTAAACTGATACCGATCGATATTTTGGACTACAAAGCGAGTAAGCGACGTAATGTTTAACATTCGGCCAATATTTAACACACCACCTTACCTTAGTTACAGGTTTATTACACGCTCTTACATCCACAAGTGCACTATTTTTTGCAGGGCTTTTCTCAGGTATGATTTCCAAACAATTAATTTCTCTTATCGTTTCATCTTTTACTGGAGGCATATCCTTTACCTAAGAGTTATTAAAAAAAACTTAGTGGCCAACTTTTCTCAATATTAAACTTTTTAGTTATTTCACATATAAAAATCTAACATTTAAGCATTATTCGAACTTTAGGGGTAACAAAACGACACAACTCGTCCGAGAATGTGTAAGTAATGAATGAATGAAAACTGAATAATTAAAGAAATCGAATCGAACGGCTCTTACCACTCACTCCGTCCAATCAGTGCCACAGATTATAGTTTAGTGAAAAATGTATTATCAAACTCTATAGACTAACTATAACTTAGTATGTATATAATTCAATTAGTAAATATATTTTATTTTGTACAATTTTTTTCTTAAATTTTTATAAGCATTCTGTCACCTTTTTAGTTAACATTTTGATTGTTAAGGACCACAAAGAGAAAGAGATGAGGAGGGGACAAAAACATCTTCGTGACATTAAGTTGACTCCATATTGACTGAATAATCGATGAACTATAACTTAAGTATTGTTATGAAATATAAACTATGTTTTTAAAAATAAATATGATATAACGAGGGTAAAAATATGCAAATATTTTTATAATTTTATATACCTAGTTTATAATGAATTTCAAATTATATTTTATAACGGTAGATTGCTGGCTTACCTCTTTAAATAAATAGACTAAATTGGCTGCATTTTAATAAATATTTAATCTGAATTCTAAGATATCCACAACGCATTTGTTCCAGTACTATTTTTACTTCATCAAACTTATATGAGCAAGGAATTGTTAGCAGGTGGTAGCTCTCATGAAAACATAACATTATACAAGTGGTTTTTAATTTATACGTAGTTACACCTTAGACATTATTAATAATTAATACAAAGTTTTATCGTTTAAGTCATTATACACTAAACATTACTTTAAAAAAATAGATTTTGTATTCGTAACATTTATCTATTCCTCTATATTATGATATCTGTGTGAATTCAGGATTACGATATGATACTATAAAGAATAAATGTACAGCAACTTCTAAATTTTAATACTCTGTGCCATGGCTTTCGTACTACGTTTAACTGTTAGATGGCGTCGTTTTTTATATCATAGAATTTATATAAGGAAAATATATCCTGTATGAAAGAAAATAGCGATTTACTTTTGGTAGGAATTATAAATATTCTTTTTTGTGCAGTTCTCGTTTATTTTGCACAAGGAATTATATTAACGGCCGAAAGGCTTTTTGGTTAGTTATATATAATATTCGGAAATCAGCGAATTTTTTCTGCCTTGAATAAACCCGGATTTGTTCAAATCGAAGGACTTTTTTTTTGCGTTTGAAACAATACACTTTTAGGGTGCTTTGCAAAGTGGCAGTGTATTACCCGACGTCAAATTTGCATTTTTTTCGATAGAGAATTTGAACCTTGTAATAATATAAGACCGTAGTTATAAGCGAATTTGCCTTTCTCAGATAAATATTTGAATAACAGGTAAAACGTTTTCCTTATTCCTAATTTTTTTTGAGATGAAACAAATTCATTTTGACTTACACTATTTACACAGTGTGATGTCACTTAAATAATTTATTGTCACCCAAAACAACAAAGTGTCGGGTAAGCTCTTTGATTCATTTTGACTTAATTTTTTGACTCGGTGTGGTCCTTCAACCAAGTAGGCATTTTTTTTGAAATATCTTGCTAAAACAATAATAATTGCGAAATATTAATTAATGTAGGAATACATTGAGACTGATTCTACTTTGATTATGATTATTATACTGAATAAATACTTTATGTTATGTGTATTATACATTACATTTCCAATATTATGTGTTGTATAAGTTGTCTATGATTGATGATGAACCATTGATTAAGTTGTTTTGTAAAAAAAAAAAAACATTGATGAATTTTTTTCGAAAATTTTAAACTTTAAATGGTTATCCTAAACTCTAAATGTAAAGTTTCAAAAATGTCGCTTAAACCAAATAGCCTTTCACTCACTCGTCAATATAAAGTTAAAATGTCATAAATTATTCTGTAAGGTTACAACAAACCCTTAAATTTGTCTTTTGACTAAAGTAAATAGCTTGCGAGTGTTACATTAAACTACTCTTTGGGCTAGATATACATGGGTCATATTCATATCTTTCTTCATTTGGTCTTCAGGGGCTACAACCTTATCTTATTTTTATCCGAGACCCTTTCTTTGGGCTGCATTCATGCTTGAGTCCAAAGCCACACCCTCCTCTGCTCGTAGCGCATTCTGATCAAGAATGGACGAGGCTATGGCTAACGGTCATTTCCATTATTGATTTAATGTCGGTGGTCGCTGGACTCTGTACCACCCAGTTTCAGACGTTACTCGTGCACGGTGGTAGGATTCTTTACCTGTCTGACTGGCACCAACCTCCTTTTGGAACGTACAGTGGAATGTTTCTATGTGTTTCCGTTTGGAGAGCTTGACTTCAGACCGCTTTCTACCACTCCATCTGGGTCGCGAATGCTTTCAGTGTTGTGGGCATACATGGGCGGCGGTGACCACTTCCACTTCCTATTACCATTAAATATAATAATTACAATTACATTCTGTGATATCATAAATTGTGTAGTAATAAAAATAAAATCGCTTCTGATAAGTGTATTTAGTACTGCTTAGAATATATTGAGATTACACTTATATTTTAATGTAGTTAAATTATCCAAAATAAAAGGTTTATCCATAAGCAATTAAAATAATATATAAACATTATCGTTATAATTATCTCACTCACTAATCAACTGTAACTTTGATTTGTAAGATTACAGATTTACCTCGGAAAAATCCTGGAACGACAGTCGGTCACGATTGTGACGTCAATAGTATAGTAGTCAATAGTCACACATCGTATTTAATAATAATTTTAAAACATATTTTTTCTATTTAAATTTGGTCTCAATCCCAAAGGACTGTTTCAGTGTAGACATGCAATATGCATAAAGATGATTCCAAAGAATTTTTGATCTATTAGGGTCAATAAAAGGAAAACAAAATTATAAATTATTTTCCATAATTTTTAATAAAGAAAAGTTTCGAACCCATAACCAAGATCATATTACATTCCAACGTTATCCGCGCAGGCAAATGGGAGGTCTTATTTAGTTTCAATAATTTCCAATATTATGAAATACTCACATCATTTATTGAGTATATTACTAAAATATAGTTTTTTAATGTAAGTAATAAAGACTTGACTTTCAGATTATGTAACAATTCACATTGTCACAATTCGGCATTTTGTAATACCTAATTAAATTATATTAGTATTAATGAATACAGATTCTGTATTATAATATAAATATTGTTTGCGGAGTAGTCGTATATAGTAAAACAATATCATAGTGAGTATCTAAGTCATTACATTACATGTATCATTACCCAATATATTACAGTGTTGCTATTGAGGCATTTCGTAAAGACGGTATTATGTATATGTCGTATATGTCGATACTACATCATCCATCATCTATCAAAATAGAAACTCATTGATGTCCATAACCTTCCCTAATTGGCGTCAAACCTACCGGTGCTGCGTATTACAAGTATTAACTATTTAGTGCAAAATATACAATACAATGTATAGTGCACACAGCGTAAAACAAAAACCGGTTTTATCGCAAAACAGTAATCTCTATCAAATAACCTTTGTAGTTCAACAGTAGATATATAATGCTTTTATATTAAAACACGTAGAAACATCTTGTTCTTTTTGTGGTTTTACCATAAAACTAATAAGTACACTATGTTCTATGTTATATCAGTGTAGTTATAGTTATTTCCATATATATCACGTACTTAATGATAGTTATACCTACCTACTTACCAAACACAAAACTAGAAAGATAATTTTTATCAAAGTACATTATTACATTGATTATAAACCATATGTTAGACAGAAGTGGTGAATTTCGTTATTTTTTTGCGGGAGTATAAGATAACATCACGTAAGCGGGCAAGGTTATTTTAAATTGCTTAAATAATTCTCTTGAGTAGACATAACAGTGTCGTACTCAATACAAGTATTTATTACGTTTGCCGTGTGTATTCTGGTTGGTAAAACTTGAGTAAGCAGTTTGATCAGTTATTGTTCATTAGTTCATTCAGTCGCTCGCGCTCAGTAGGTTTGAACGCGTAGTGGATTTCTCAAGGATTTAATCTAAAAAAAGTCATGCCAAAAATCCATAACTTTGGAGCCGGACCGGCTAAACTACCAGAGGAAGTAAGATAATTGTCATGGAAAACATTTTATTTCTATTATATAATTAAATTCATGTTTATTTCTTGATGTTCTTGCAGGTATATGAAATTATAAGAAAAGAGTTGACAGACTACGAAGGCACGGGAATCAGTTTATTGGAAACAAGTCATCGCAGTCCTACGTACTTTAAGTTGAACACCGAAATTCAAGATGTTGCGAGACGGCTACTGTAAGTATTACCAATAATAATATTATTTTTATAAGTATATTACATTTTGTTGGTATTTATTCAGTCTCGTATAGTGAGATTTAGCTTTGGTTTTAATTTAGATGGAAATTAAACTAACTAGTGAATACTTCCCGCTATTTCCTGGCATCAAATGAAGTAATATGAAGTAATATATAAAATTAATGATAAAATACGATTATATCATAAATTATAAAAAATCTTATTTTTTTTAATATTACCATTTAGAAATATCTTTCGAGGCTTTCTTACTCAGTAATAAACTTAAGTAGGTATTTAAATACAGTACAGGTACAGATGTGCCCATTTTACACGTAGTTTTACATTTTATATTTATAACAAATAGGAATCCCGCTACATTTTGCGATTTATAATGCTGTTTGTTGTTGCGTAAACTATGCAACGTTCTAAATATTTTGCATGGTGTCCTCTGACAATCATGCTGATTAATCATTGTGAACGGAAATTAACTATTGTGGATTGTGCCAATGCACCTCTATGTAAATTTATTTGCCTTGTTTCTAACGCCGGGAAAACCGGGTGTATCTTATTGAGAGTCATTTGTTAAAGAAAACTACCAATTGAATTGGCCGTAATATGCATGAATTTTAATTTTAATATTGCGCCCTATGATATATTGGTGAAGTCCATTGAAGTACTTTTTTTATATATAATAAGTTATTGCTTGACAACAATCCCATTTGATGGTAAGTGGGGATAAAGTATAAGATGTTGAGCGCATTAACTTATAAAATATTCACTCTCCTCTTGAAGTCTTACATAGTCGGGAACACCGACGCGGGCAAGCTAACAGTGTGCATGACGAAAGACGAAAATAAATTACTTCTTAATCCTTTATTTACTTACCGTAATTTAAGTAGACATGAACTAAAAGTTTCACGATACGTTTTTTTTTTCCCATAATTCCTTGTTTTACGATACTGGCCAGACTATGAACTGCTGTGTATTATTAAAAGTAAAATATCAATTTATCATTGTTACGTAGGTATTAAACATCAAGAAGTGTTTTTCTTGTTTATAGTAGTTATAGTTTATAGTTTATCAAGTTTTGAGCGAAGATCAACACAATATTGCTTTAAATGTTGCTTCAGCGATAAATATAATAGCGATAATAATCCGTACTGGCTGATAAAGACCGCGGTGCATTGACCTGCAGATGTCACTGTGATATTGTGTTGAGGTTATGCAAATGCGATTTTGCCTCTGTTTATTCTTCGCATGTCTGTTTGAAAGTTTTTTTTAAACTGTAGAATCTCGAAATTAAGTTCATGATCTGATTAAACTTCAGATTGTGGCTATTTTCGAAGTATCTTATACGAATTTTAAGTCCTTTAATGGATTACAGAGCAACGTAATAGAGATAAATTGGAAACAAGAATTTAGAAATTGTTACGAGTAACGAAGAGTTTTAATTTTTTTCCTTTTTCCTGTCACAGTAACGTGCCAAGTAACTACAAAATAATATTTTTATCGGGCGGCGGACAGGGTCAGTTTGCCGCGGTGGCTCTCAACTTGATTGGAAGGACTGGAACCGCAGATTATGTCGTTACAGGTTAGTATAAATCGACCAGCGTACTTATGCATTAAAAAACATTTATAATATAAATAATAGTTGTTTAATGTTACTGCTTAGGGAGGAATAACTACCTACGTAGTAATTTTATCCGTCTATTCATCAATCACGTTTTTTGTTAATCCTGATGAGTGCTTTTCGCTCTTTTCCTAATTGGCGCTATGCCAGTCTCGTTGAAATGAAACACAATTGTAATTGGAGATATTTAGTGTAATTAAATTATGATATTAAGCTCAGTTCCTACAATAAATCTAATCATACATATAAACAAATGACGTATCTATGTCTCGATAAAAAAATGTTTTAAGTCACATTTCGCACCTAAAATTGATTGCACAGATGTTGAACTCGTGTTGATTAAAAGCCATTAATTTTAACGGTCGATAAAACTACTTATAAAGTAGGTATTGTTTTTTTTTAATTTACAGGAGCGTGGTCAGCAAAAGCGGCAAAAGAAGCTAAAAAGTACGGAAAGGTGAACTTGGTTCTCCCTCCTACTGATAAATATATCGACATTCCCGATCAGTCCACATGGAACTTGGACCCCAATGCGTCATATGTCCATATATGCACAAATGAAACAATACATGGTAATAAAGTTATCTATTATATAAATATTATTTTTGCTATTATTATTATACTAGTTATTTTAGTTGTGTGTTTAGATAGTGTGAATTATGTACATAAATTGAATAACAAACAATTTTTTTACAGGTGTCGAATTTGACTTTGTCCCTGACACAAAAGGCGTTCCACTGGTAGCAGACATGTCCTCGAATTTCATGTCTAAAAAAGTCGACGTTTCCAAGGTACCCACTAAGTAAATTGAAGTTAGGAATAAATGTAAAAATTACAATGGAAATATTTTTGATAATCCAGGAAAACTCAACATTATGTTTAAAAAAATAGTAACATACAATTTATTTTGTTAACTGATGTTATTTTTTCTTCGGCACTGACCGAAACACGCAAAATTTTTCATGGATTAAAGGCAAAAATCAAGGTAGGTTTTATATTAATTTCTTAATGCTACATAGGTTTTTTCAGTATGATTCGGATACTTTCAGTGAGATTATATATAGTAACGTTTGTGAAATGTATGAAAGAATTGATATTTACATGTCGGAAATGGTCATTAGTATAGACGTGAAACGAAACTCAGCAGGATATTCGAGTGATGGCAACACTACCGCAATGACGTCGATACTCGGCTAACATCGTGCTAAAACAGAGCCTAGCTAGTGAAGTGACGCCGGATGGAGCCACAGTTTACATTCTTCGGTCGAAGAGTTCGGTTCTTCCGCACTAGGAACTGTTACTTGTTTCCTTTGCCCGGTGTGAAGTGTTTGTTTACAATTAATTAAAAGTGATAAACGATTATACGCCCACGCTATGTTCGACAATGCTGCTAAAACTACTGGCATTTGCCGACATACATATAAAGAGTGCTTGTTTTACTTAACAATGAGTATTCAACTCTAAGTGAATTAAGTTTACAATAAAAAATGTTGTTGCAGTAAAAATTGCTAACGTACATACATACATACGTAGACCCGGCGAGATGGAAGTATAAACAATAATAAAGCAGATTATCAAAAAATCAATCAAAGCCACCTTTGAACTAGAGTGTAGCTCGTACATCGGAAGCGAGGCGACCTCAATCTCCGTCCGTCTGCGGCATTCCTATTCAATCCAAGAACGGTACACTTGCCCAAACCCAATGCGGGCGGATAGTTAAACCATGTATACGGTACATAAATCGCTGGAGTGCTAAATATCCAAGTTTACAAAGATAGGACGGGTCCAGAAGCGCATTTGTAACGGAAACCGGCTTTGAGACGTCATCATAACACACATATATCATTGTACTTCATAAAATTACTAAAAACTGTTCTAGCCCATAACTAATCGTGTTTCCACACTTTTCATACAGTTCGGAGTGATTTACGGGGGAGCTCAGAAGAACATCGGTACATCGGGAGTGGCGATGGTAATTGTGAGGGAGGATCTGCTCAACAGCGCGCTGCCCATATGCCCCTCAATATTGGACTGGACCGTCAACGTGAAAGCCGATTCTATTCTTAACACGCCTCCTATGTATGCGTATGTATTTCGTAAACGAAGCATCTCCTAAGTATGAAAAGAGTTGAAAAATTTAATTGTAACACAGAGTGTCTTCGAGCGTGTAAAAGTACGATCTTAAATGGATGTGCGGTGATTTCTACGCTGTTTCTTCTCCGTAATAAAGTACTTGTGGTAATTGTATTCAAAGAAAAATGTCTTAATAGTAGATTTTTTTTATTTCATTCATCATCAATAAAAGGGACTCATATAGACAGACTACTTACTTACATAGATATACTTTGATTGATTCAGTATAATATATTTTTTTATTTCTGTATGTTTTAGAAATTATTCATGTTTAATCCACATTCTCAATCATTCCCGGATTCACTATCAGAATAGGAAAATAAACTTGAACTAGTTTTGTACGGAACATTTTGAGATTATTCCCTTCAGACTGACAGACATACTTTGTTTTATACTATGTAGTCATAGTCACCGATACAATATTTCTTGTTTGAAATTGTAGGAGATATAAAAATATAGTATATCTTTGCAGAATATATATCATGGGCAGGGTTCTTCAATGGATTGAAAGGCAGGGGGGGTTAAACAAAATGGAGGAACTGGCCACAAAGAAATCTTCTCTCGTGTACGGAGTTATCGAGGAGTCCAATGGTTTCTATTATGCACCAGTGGCGAAGAATGTCAGGAGTAAGATGAACATACCGTTCAGGATCGGATCACCGACTGGCAATGATGCGTTGGAGAAAGAATTTCTGAAAGGAGCTGAAGCTTTAGGTCTAATTCAACTAAAGGGACACAGGTATGATTTCTTTTTATTCGTAATGCAACTTCTAAAGGACACGCGAATGATTCAAGAGTTCCATCTCTTCTGGTCGTACTGCTATTCGCTGGTAGGACGAGGCAATCGCTCCAGATTTTTTTCAGGTCGCTGGGCTGTGTACCACCCACTTCAGTAAGGTGGTAAAGTTTAAGGTACAAATTTTTTAAAATGAATCGTAACCTTGTATAAACGTTTTCTGTGTGTTTTAAAAGTTGTGAAATAATATTTTATACACAGAGCACATTTTATAAGATTTAGTTTTACAAGGCGAGGGATTAAGGGGTTGCAGTATTTAATTCCCCATCCACTTTCCGTCATCCGCTGTCGCGGCGTTCTGCGGGTATCCTTTTGTTGTTAACGTCATTCTCGTATGAACGAAGCGCTATGCCTCGTCATTTATAACGTGCTGTGAGAGATCGGAATTGCTTGTCTGCCTCGATGTTCCCATCAGATTTAATGTAGGCGACTTCAATAAACGACTGAATAGGATTTCATTAATTCATTGCGCTTCACCAAAAATATTGATCAAAAAGTTACTTTATACTAGTTTAAGTTACTTAACCGCTTTCACCTTGACTGATACATCTGATACTAGAGATGTCTAGGTCATGACCACACACTTTCAAATGGTCTGTCTGCTTATGAACGAAGTACCCACTCACTCAGTTGTCGTGTTACGAATATGACTTCATGCTGTTTGTGTTAATTAAACACTAAAAAATTCCAATGATTTATATTTTTTATTGTATCCAAAACAATACTAATTTCTACAATTTCAACTTCTATGTAAAATTGGCATTAAGGTAAATCCGTAAACTAATTGTTTATCTGTGCTACTACAGCCTCTGTTAAGCCGGAGTTTGAATGAAATAGATACATGGACGGATTTAAACTTAATGAGAGTTCAGTAGTACTCGTATATTAAGTTTCGTGTACTAGGATTCCCCGTGCTGCTTATAGCTTGCATATACCTACATGAAAATCACGAGAACCAAGACACGAGAATGTAAATATTTTCACATTAATTAATAGTAACTCCAGTTGTGAATCGAATCTGGGACACTTCGCAGACCGGCGGGCACTAGCTAATTTATAAGGAAATCAGGTGTTGCTTTAATAATTTTTTTGAAAACGTCTTTTTTATAATTTTCAGAGATGTGGGCGGGATCAGAGCGTCTACCTACAATGCAGTAACGTTAGAGGAAGTTGAGACTCTAGTTGGTTATATGCGCGATTTTTATAAGAAACATTCAAATTAAATTGTAAACTTATTTAAATTAAATTGTATACATTTCGGAGGGATAATAAAAGTTTGATATACTTTTATGCAAGTTGGTTTTGGATTTATGTTTCGCTTTGGAAATCCCATTATATTTGAAGGAGATTGTGTTCTTGTATGAGCTGTGTGAATTAAAACATCAACGTGTTCATATATCAAATTAATACAAATACTTTTTACCATATTATATTTACTTAAGGTATCTACTTAAATTGTTAGTTATAGACCAATTTGGTTTAACTATTAACACCAGGTGATCTAGGTCCTAGTTTATTGTTTTTATGTCAATTATTATTATACAGGTGTCCCGTAAGTAGTGGACCAACGGGATGTGGGTGATAGAGGGGATCTCTGTCTATTTCAAACACAAAATTTTATTGGCCTAGGCCTTAGTTTTGAAGTTATGAATTTTTTAGGGTTTATTTTAAGTCTTGGTACCCTAAATACCGATATTGAAAATTTTACTGTTTTTTAACCATTTTAAGTTAATTAATTTAATGCAGATAGTAAAACATATGTCATCGTTATTTTAAAAGTTTTTTAGTTCAAATTATTAGTAAGATAAGAATTAAGCATGTTTTAATTTATTAATTTAGGCAAAAATTTAGTTATACAAAATACAACATGATCTCATCGGTGGAACTTTATTTTAAAAACAAGTACAGCTTACATACATTCCAAAAAGGTATAAATATGTGGGTTGATATCATTATTTTTTTATGATAAAATTCAGTAAGAATAAGTGAACATTTCGTCGATAAAATTACAATAAATAAAAAAGAAATATGTGAAAAATGTATTTACAACAAATGCTCAAAATGCTTTCTCCTAGCTCTTATGCATAACCAACATCGTCTTATAAAAGCACATTATTTTTGACAAGTTCAGCCGCGACGTTTAAGTCTTCTCGTAGACTGCCTCCTTAAAATAGCCCATAGAAAATAGTCTAATGGGTTGAGATCAGGCGAACGTGGTGGCCATGCAATTATACCTCCACGTCCAATCCATCGATTTGGATAAATTTCATTTAAAAAATTAATCACTGGCAGGTGCACCATCGTGCTGCAACCACATCGTCTCGCGTACATCTTGTGGTACATCCACTAATAAACTATTAAGATTATTTCTTAAAAAATGTAGATAATTAGCACCATTAAGCCTCCTTGGTAATTCGAATGGTCCAATGATTCTGCCATCCAAGATTTCCGCCCACAAATTTACTCCAAATTGATGCTGAAATCTATCTTCCCTTACTATTCGGGGATTCACTATGGTCCAATGGTGTAAGTTATGAATGTTAAACACCCCAATCCTTTTAAACGATGATTCATCGCTCCATAGAATGGAATTGAAAAAGAGTGGACCTAGTCGGCATCGCTGCAACATCTCTCGACAGAAATCAATACGTCGATGATAATCAGTAGGTAGAAGTGCTTGCTCTCGTTGTACATACGTTGTACATGTCGTTGTTTTAAAATACGGTGTACGGTACTTCTTGCAAAACCAGTACGTCTAGAAATACGACGAATACTTGTGGAAGGATCATCTTCTACTTCAGCCAACACTTGACGTTCATGAGCTCTTTTAGGCGTTCCTTCAGGATTTCTGACTCCAGGAATTCGTCCTTCTAAGAAAGCGTTATTAACACGCAGAAAAACTCGATGATCAGGATATCGATTGCGATTAGGGTAGCGCTCACGATATGTACGAGGGTGAATATTTCATTTCGTGTATATTACGCGTCAGACGATAAATAATATATAAAATATTGATAGAATTAAAACCTAATATTATTTTCGTATAGTTTACTTGAGTC
>PDGT01000009.1:6490058-6516222 GCA_003671415.1 Megathymus violae | reverse complement strand
TTGTTCAAAATATTTCTACAAACCATTCATTTTATATAAAATATGTATGTTCAATATTTTATCAATAATTAATATGGGATTAATATGGATAAGTGCTTTTTTATTTCTATAATTTTTACAAGTCTGCATACGTACGGAATACCGTTAATATATTAAAAATATTAGAAAATCTCATTACCAATCTACTAATTACCATTATTTACTCTTTTACTCGAATGGTAATTAGAAGAAATGAATGGTAATTATTTATATTATTATTTAGTATTACAATTTCCATCGGTATTAGAGTATTGACCCTAATTCCATGCTAGCAGACGAAGGTGTCGTAAGAGGCGACAGAGGCCGGCACCCCTGTCAAGTGCCAATCGTGATTCAGCTGGAAGCTTGAGAATCATTACTATATTCCTTTTCTTTTAATTCTAAGCAGACAAAGCACAGTGCGATGCCTTTAATGTTGCTTATGTTCATGAACGACGAAGAGTGATATTAGATGGCTTGTCTGTTAGTTTGTCAGCTATAATAATAAATAGAATATTTATTCATTACTAGTTATACTTTTCCTCCGAAACGGCTTGTCCGATTTTGAGGAAATTTTATATGTATATTCAGTAGGTCTGAGAATAGATTGTTATCTATTTTTTATACCCTTAAGTGATAAGGGTGGTCTACCTCAATTTTTTTCTATTTTATTTTTTGGATATTTTTTTTTATTTTCATGTTTTTAGGTGGTGACATTTAAAATACATACAAACCTAAATGTTCACCCTTCTACCATAAACCCCTATTTTTTACTACCGATATCAGTAATTAATAATTTTCAACCCAGGTACTGATTAAGTATCACTTGATCAGTTATCCCCGCCAGGCGTCTACCGGTGTCACTTCTGAGACCCAGTAAACATCACGGAGTAGGGATGAGATCTCTTTTCTCACTACCTACAGTTTTCGGCCATTATTATTATTGTTTGTGCATCAATCGTAATAGTGACGTTTACAATTATCATTTTACTATTTCAGTGTTATCTATATTTATTCTAATAAATAAAATTGGAGTGTCTGTTTGTAATATTTAAATAACCGCTTTTTACTACATGCATATGAATGTATATACGGTACATATACCAAAATAACATTTTTTACAATTTTTGTCTGTCTGTCTGTTTGTTCCGACTAATCTCTGAAACGGCTGTACCGATTTTGACGGGACTTTCACTGGCAGGTAGCTGATGTAATAAGGAGTACTTTTATTTCTACTATATAACTTTTTTGTTAAATTCCACGCGGACGAAGTCGCGGGCACAACAATTTTTTTAGTAAATTTATCGTTAATTCATATCACACCATGTTTTTCACACGGACAATTGTACGTGGCATGCTCTCGAGTGGGCAAACCATCCAGTTTGTTTGTGTTAGCTAAAGATGGGATAACAAAAAATATTGTGCACTCTATTGCGTTAAGGGATTGATATTGTTTTTTAGTATACTTATTATAATTAGCAATATATGTAATTTATAATTTATATGGCAAAACAACGTTTACCGGATCAGCTAGTAACTATACATATAATTTTTAATAAGTCTACTAAATTATTAAGGATTAATGAGCAATTTAAGTAATCCCATTATTGATTTAATTTATTTCAGAAAAACTAATTTCTTTTCCTTTTTATTCCATTTTTATTTATTGTAACTATTAAGATTTTGGATTATAATTGTGTTATTAATGAAAACTATAGTTTCTATGTAAATTAAAGTAATTATAATAAATAAAAGGCTGATTCACTATTTTAGTTCTAATTCCCATTTTCACCTTTTCTCATTACCATAAATTGTATCTAATCCCCATAAGTAATAAATCTCATTACCGTTTAGTAAAAAAATAAAAAGCTCTGTAATTCCATAACCGTAAGTCTGATTATTCACTTCTTAAAAATCGTATAAAGAACATAATAACGTTTCATTATTTATCTTTCTTCAAAAACATCATAATATGCACGAAATTAAATATTCACCCACGAGCGGCTTGTCGAGCATTACCGTCACACAAACTGTAAATGTAATACATTTCCGCATATTCACGAGGACTGTATGTATGAGGAATTTTACAGTACTGAAACGATCAATGTCTAACACACAAACAAACAAGGTTTCAACAAACGTCCTTTAGTATAAGGAAGCGATGTAAAAAACACGTGTGAAGAGCCGAACTAAAGCAAAACTCTGAGAGTTCTGCGTAAAAACAGGAGAGGGGCATAGGACGTCAGCCAATAGCGGCTGAGAATAGAAAAAATAGCGACCCGACAAGGAATGAAACAGCGATACAGTTTTCAGAACTACTTGCATTGTTCGTAAACATTTCTGGGAATATGGCTATAGTCATTAACATTGTTTTTTTTAAATATTACTTCATTAGCTGTATTATTATTATACGTTTTTAAAGTCGGTATGCTCTGCAGATGTTTTTGAAATAAAGTTCCACCAGGTTATCATACAATTTTTTTACACCACGATGGATCAAAGATCATGTTTCATTTTGTGTAATTAAATTTTTGCCTAAATTAATAAATTATGACATGCTTAATTCTTATCTTACTAATAATTTGAACTAAAAAACTTTTAAAATAACGATGACATATGTTTTACTATCTGCATTAAATTAAATAAACTTAAAATGGTAAAAAAAAACCGTAAAATTTCCAATATCGGTATTTAGGGTACCAAGATTTAAAAAAAACCCTAAAAAATTCATAACTTCAAAACTATAAGGCCTACACCAATAAAATTTTGTGTTTGAAATAGACAGATATCCCCTCTATCACCCACATCCCGTTGGTCCACTACTTACGGGACACCCTGTATATTATATATTAGCTATTTTTAGATACTATAACTCAAATGAAAAATAATACTGACTTTAGTAAAAGCTTTAAGCTATTGTATTTTAAGGAAATCTTCAAAAACGATTATAACTTATTAATTGGGAATCGGTGGCGCTGACTCTGAACTAGGGATTATATCGCGAAAAATCAATCACGTCCTTAACAATGATTTATTTTGTTAATTTTTTAAACAATATATGTTTTCCAAATTCGGAGTAACATTATTTTGTTATGGAATAATGTTAAATTAATAAATATTAGTGGTATTCGTCAGATTTCGTATTTAGCGTCACAACTCCCGAGAATACAATCACTTTTGGTAGCTTTTTCATTGTAAAGATTTGTATTTTTTATGTACTGTTATGGGAAAAATAATACAAAAAGATAAGAATGAAAAAACCTTTTTTTAAATATTGTAGTTTTACATTACTTTAGCTATATTTTACGCTGTACTGATGAATACTTACGTATCACGAGCGTCTCAGGTAATTATACAAAAATAAACAAATCATCTTAATTGTACTACCTATGTACACTAAATCCCTATAAGGTTAATAATCATAATGACTTTTAAGAAAATGTCATTAAAATTTGGTTTTCTAAAAGATTCGGTATTGTTATGTTAGTAATGGCTAAGAGTAACAGCCGAGTGTTTGACAGTTTCTACAATTAACCCACGTCTGAGTGTATTCGCTTTGCTAATTGAAAATTTGAGCTTTTTCTGATATTGTAGTAAGTAAGAAATAAGTATGTGTTACCTTTTTAAGAGAAAAATTAATAAATACAACCTTGACCTAGTTATTCATGAGTTTCATAAGTAAGCGTAAGTATTAAGTAATTGTTAAAAATCAACCATGAAATGCTTTTAAGAATTTCGATTGTGAAGTATGTTTGTTACTAACAAGTGGGTCAGTTTTCTTTAAAAATTTATGATGCTCCTGTTGTTAGGTACGAGGGGAAGTTGACACGTAATGGCTTATTTCCTTGTTTGCCGATGCAGTAAAAAGCGGTAATTAGCCAAACCAGGTCAGAATATGGATGGATGGTTCTTTGGATAAAAGATCCGCTCAAATAGATGATACAGGTAGTTAAATAAAAAAACTACATATGTTTAAATACATATTAATTTATTTTTTGTAAAAATTATTACTGTTAATGTAATCATTAATGTGGTAATATTGTGATGGAATATAAACCACTCACGGAATTATGAGTATATTGTTACACTTGGACGGAAATACTGAACAAATATATGAAATCCGGTAAGTACAGATTAATTGTCAATTCTACCGTAATAATACATGTAGTATAGAATCGACCAAAAAATAATCAACGATTTCGCCAGTACTTACGCTATTCACCGCTACATTCTCGCTATTAATATAAAACATTCTATACAATACAACTCACATAATATACATTCATACATTTCACTTGTGAAAATACAGTCCAGTTTATAATACAAAACATAAACAGTTGATTAACAAAAATATCAACTTATACATTAGTGATTGTATATAACACTAATGCGGTGTACACTTATGTATCTATGAAGTTGAAATTCAAATATTATTAACTCTCATTAAAACTAACACCATTATTTTGACGTTTACTATAAATATACATACATCATAAAAATAATCATCATATTATTATATTTACACGAGGCATATTATGAATGTTTATAGTTAAACGCTGCATTTTGATGAATCGATTTACATTGCAAAATTAATTTAAAAGCCCTGTTTTTATTTGCTATGGCAGTGTGCGCCTAATAAAATAATAACTTGAGCATTTACTTCGTTGATTACAAATTCAGAACATCAACACATTCACTGTTTTGCAAAAACAATTTTTATATCGTGACGATGTAACAGAGTGCCTATTGCGTCAATGTAGATTTTGTGACATAAAAATATATTTGGTGGGGCTGTAAATATTAAACAGTGAGTGTGTTAATACACATTCTATAAAATTAAACCTAAATATAAAGCTAGCAGAGTACAAAATTCTACAATTTATCTCTCAGTAGTTAAAGAGAGTGACGTAATCCGTATTGGTTAGGTACAAATTTCTTTTGATAGTATGATATTTATTATTGGTCCCATAAAGTTGATATTCAAATAACTACAATAACTTGTAAGCATACTACTTATTATGATATGTAACAGTTGTTGACTTAACATGATATGTAATTAACTATTATATATATATATATATATATATATATATCGGCGCCAAAGCGTTATTCTGTCGCTGTTTATCCAATTATTGAATTTTAAGATCGATTTGTTTAAGTTTATAAAAATGATTGTAACTCGTAATTATTATGAATCTAGATCAAAGACTATATGTAAAACAATTTAAATTCATTGCATGATTTAAAAAGACTGTAAACTGATTTTTGTACCACGTGGTCACAACCAACATTTCTGTATAAATACGACTGTTCGAACGCACAGCCACTAACTTGAGTGCGGATCGTCGAACAGAACGGAGCTCTGCAGAAAATACAAGATTAATTTGAAAAAGTGGAGAAATCTTATTTCGAAGTACCTAACATGGACCCTACTGAAGTTAGTGACGTCAGCTATGCTGATGTCACACTTTTTAAAAACAATAACACGGCACCCGCGCCGTTATATATGTATATATAGATTGACCAATTCACATAAATCAGTTGTACAAGGGGTTAAATATATTTGTTTGTAATTAATCTCAGGTCGTTAAAATTTATTCTTAATATAGGTTTTCGTGTAAAGTAATTGAAATTGTTATGTATTCATTTAATCCGGTTATCTAATATAACACATGAGGCAGAATTGAGGCAGAATGTTAGTAATAAAAAAAAATTTTCCGATTCATATTACATTGGATGTTAGTAGTAGTAGTAGTAGTAGTTGAATTACAAATTATATTTAACCCCATTTAGAATAGTATTATTACGTCACGCCTACCTATATAATTCGTGGTACGTATCATGACCGATAATTGTAACTAACACGATTAAGTATTATGTAAGTTTGACCAGAACACGACAAAACGCAGTCCCCCATTACTATATTATTCATCACTGACCCTCACTGTCGCTGTCACTCTTATCTGTAAACAAGAAGCAATCTTTCATGAGAATTTGCGCATTCATTACTAAAGCGACACGCATACTAAGATAATGTGCTTTATTTATTTTCGGTAATAATAACGTTATTTCTCTCGGGCCCCTTTTAATTTTTCGACGTGTTCTTTTGGATAATTTGCTAGTGCCCTTCTTTATTAAAAAGGACATGTATCCAATTATCATCGGAAAGCGTTTGTATTCAAATCCTACAATGACTGAACTGTATAAGGTATTTAAAAACTAATTTTAATACGTGAAAAAGTGATATCGGTGAAGGTGCTTTTATGTTGTTAAATAATTCATTTTCATTTGAATATAATAATAGTATTTTTAAAATGACTCTTAAACTCATGCTTATCATGTCATGCTATAGTTATCAAGCGATGTAAGCGATAAATAAATGTAAATTAAAATACTGCTAAAAATTATGTGAACACTATTTGTGTGTCAATTGTTATCTACACGTGTAGTTTAAAAAACTTAAAAGTTATGCGGCCAGTCAAAAGTAATAAAATAAAATAAAATGTAAAAAAGCTAAAAATGAAAGATGATAAAGCCAACAAGTTGAAAAGCTGCAAATCTAAAAAGAAAAGTGCGCACTAACTAAGTGCTGCGAACTACTGACCTTTCTTACCCGGGTATGCGTGTCTTTTTAATCTGTCATACAGATCCTCCTTTGTTCCGTATATGCTTGCGTTAGACCTCGCTAAGCTGTTCATCTTCCCATTCAATCCGTTGTGTAAACTTTCCTTCATGTATGTTTCGTTGTAGAAGTTAGGCATCTCCCATCCGTCTTCCTCGTCGTCGTAGTAATGTGCGTATGTAGAATGGTGGGAGGGAGCAATCGACTCCGCGTAAGGAGTATGAGCACCGTAGTAGAAATTGACTTGCGATCCGTTTTGGTCGATCGCCGGCGTCAAGGTTTTCTTTGGTTCCTTCTTCTTGGTTGATCTGTGAGAAAATTACAGTTTTTGATAAGTAATTTTATAAAAATAAAAAAAAGTTTTAAAGTTGCTTGAATTAGCAAAATGTCATAGTTGTGTTTTTGTACGGTTCAACTGGATAAACGGATGATATACTTAGACATTAAAAATGTAACTCTTCAACCGAATTTATTCACTTTGGTTGAAAAAAGCTGAACTATGGCAGAAAATTTGCTCATTTCATCCAACAATTAAGACAAAATCGAAACGGATATTTAGGAAATTAAATCGTTGCTTACATTTTTAAACAAATTACTTGTATTGGATATTATTTAATGATGTTCTAAATTGCATTCATCAGTCAATACCCTTTTAATAGTAAGCTCGTTTCATTTCATTGTGGCTTTATTGGTGTTAATGACAATGTAAAATTACATGGAAATATTAATAAGTTTGTTTTTTCCTGTTGAGTGTACACATATAATGTATCTCAATCTCAAAGGAAATAAATTTGAGATGTATCAATTATGAGCAATTTTTTTATGTAGTATGACTTTTTATTACTAAAGTCTACGCTTCGATAAATGTTGCTCTGTTTGAACGAGAAGGAATTAGTTAATGAAACCACGTACTACCCTGGGAATGCGCCATGAATCTATTTCAATGAACCACAGTTCCATTGACGGTCGAGAAAAATGCTCCTCCATCCTTTTGAAAATAGTTGATAGAATTTTTTTTTCAGTTAGAATCATAAAAAATACTTTTATATAAAATGGGACCATCATGTAGTCAATTCTGACATGCATGAAATTCATTAGTCATCATACTTCATCCAGTCCAATAATAAGTTGCCAAAATTACTTATTAAGTGTATTAAAATATAATAAAATTGAAATGTAGCTAAATCCGTCTATTAAATATTAAACGAAATTTTAACGTAGATGGGCTTTGTTGTCGATTTAGCGGTCAAAATATATTTTATTGGAATTTGATTTGTCTGTAAGAAAACCAATCCCTAAAATTATGTGGATGCTGTTTCTAAACGTAGGTTTTCTAAAGCGATGCCAGGTCAGGTAACTATAGTACAATTTTTTTCTCCATACAGTTTTGGTCATAATAGATAAGCCGGCTAGGGCGTGAGCATGTTACGCGGGCGCAACGCCATTATCGATAAAAACAAATGAGTCATCGAAGGCAGGTGCACGGCGGCGGTGCACTTTTAAAATTGCAGACGTTGAAATGTTACTGTATGAAGCAATTTCGAACGTTTCGCAAAAGAACTGGGAAGATTGTGTGAAGCATGCAGAAAAACTCCAAGATGAAGACTTGAAGAAACCTCATCTGGCAGAAGAATTCGTGATTCATGTGGATGACGATGACTGTGATGACTCTGATGTAGAATTTTAATGTAAATACTTTTAGATTTAATTTTAGATATAAGTTATTATCTTTTTTTGCTGTTTAATTTAAACTTATACTTCGTTCAAATTGGATATGGAAACTTTTTAAACAAACCATTAAAATTCTTTTGTAGGGTTTTCATCAACTGAGTTGTATTTGTAAATCAAATGCTTTAATGAAATTAAACTACTCATTGTATTATTTGTGAATCCTAAATTAACTTAGTATTGATCGATAACAACTTTAAACCGCGTGAAATTGAAGTAAAACTAATGTCATAAAAAACTTTCGTCATTGAAAAACTCACGCAGCCACAGCCTTATTTTCGTAAAGCGATTTGTAACATTTTGACAAAATATTATGTTTTGGGGTAAGCCTGCCTATACCTATAAAAAGAAATGACTATTAATACCTTACAGCAATAATGATTCTAATTAACTTTGCAACTTGGTCGTATTATAATTCCGATACAAGAACGTTTTGTTCCACGCAATATGTATAATAATAAAATTAATAACATTAAAATTTCCAACATGATTTATATACATAAATTCTATAAAGGCTATTTAGATTGTATTCATGACTAATTCGTATTTATTTAAATTATTTACCTGCTGTAAAATAAATAAAATTGAATTTGAACGACAACAATAAAAAAATAACGGAACGTTACGCGGCTTGCCGGCCGCCACAGACGTTATAATATTAAAGTAATCTGTGGTCATAGATACTGATAATAGAACAAAAAGTTTCGTGCACCTGTATGTTTGTGGTTGCCAGGCAACACTTTGTTTGCAAAGTTTCCATATCCAATTTGAACGAAGTATAGATATAAGTATTTATATTTATTTTTAATATAATTTATTTGAAATCATTTTTATTCTTATTTTAATAAATACGTTGTTTTATCTATTTTTCTTTCATTTTTATCACAATCCCACATAATGAAAAAACTAAATACACTATCGATAACGCTTATCGACAACAATAATGCGCATCACTATGCCCGTCCATATGGCCCGTGAGTGGGAGAGAGAGCAAAATACTCGCTTCACCGCTCCGACGTTTTATGACGCAAAGTGCACGGAGAAAAAAATTATACTATAGTATAATTTAAATTAGATTTACATATTACATAGCATTTATATGGATATTTTTGAATTGTGATGTTCGTGGTTTCATCCATCTTTGAGTTCAACCTCCCTGTTAACGGTGCACTCTGCTAACCAAGGAACTAGGCAATCCCTCTTTTCGAGGTCGGTGCCTGATCTTAAAGTTTTTTTACTTTAATATTCCCTGAAATATCAGTCGCAGAGTTGATAAGCCAGTATACAAGGGAGGCCGGCAACGCTTAAATATTAATTATTACGCCTAACATATTGTAGTTCGGCTTGGGCAATATTGCTTACTAAAGTTGTGTCCAGCTATTACCATAACATAAATGTAAATTCAAACCTGGCGCATATCATCCATACAAGTAGCACTAAGAAAATGATGAAGATGACTCCGCCGGCGACTCCGCTAGCGATGTACGCGAACTCGCTCTTGTCTCTGCAGTGTCTGCCCGTGAAGGAGCCAGTGCAGCGGCACGAAGGTTCACCTCGCGCGTCCTTTACGCATTCGCCGCCGTTGTCGCAGAATTCTAGGCACACATCTATAACAACATAACAAATTAGAAAAGTTATATTTAAAATCCACGCAACACGATTTAAAAACAGCGTTATACGACGATTTGAAGGACGATGAAAGTGATTCGTTCTGAAGTTTAAAACAAAAGCGTAAAGGAATTGAATTTTTTTTAAATATTTTTCGAGGTATATAATGTGGTAATTATTTCCTGTACTTTTTATTGTCTTGTTGCAGGAAGATTTGAGTATTATTTTGTGATCTCTTCTCTGAACCCCTATTGACATAAGCCCGATAGTTAATCTAGTAGATAAAGGGATTTTACGTAATTATTTGTGTCTTTGGATATGAGGTAATAATATGTTGTTTACTTACGAGCTTTGTGTACGATTTATGATTATCATTTTTAGATAGTTCTGTTAGAATAAATGAAGCAATCTTCAGTAGTATTTACTCATTTTACAGAACTAAATAAAATATGTACGTAATAAATATTCATGTATTATAAGAAAGTACAAATAAAAATATGTAAAAGGTATATTATGTCAACATAATGTATATTTTATGGAAGACAATTTATGCATTTATAATAAATTTTCGAGATAAATAATTTGAAGTTTCTGGTGCTTTATTATAGCACCCAAAACATGCGAATTTTATTCTATTGGATTGTACATCTCCGCTCGACGACATCACTTACCTATACACACTTTTCCAGTGCCGTTGAACCCGGGTTTGCACTGGCATTTAAATTCGCTGGTCTCTGGTATGAGGAGGCAGTATGCGTTAGCGTCACAATGCATTTCGGGCCCGCTCATCTCACACGGGTTTGTACAGTCCGTTTCTGAAGTCTGGTGATTAAAAATAAATTTTTGTTAATGAAAATTACTTGAATTTGGTAGTGCTTATTTTATAAGGTTGTGTTATTTTGTTTTAGTTTGTTAGGTGCTGATATTTGTTTACTTGGTGTGTAGGTGTAATTCCATTAAAACTTATTGTTTTCACTGTATTACCATTCAACATGTTCCACTTCCACCACCAAGCCTCACCAACCAACCATTCACCAAGTTTCACGATATAACCCCACAAACTGATTTTTAACTTCTAATGTGTACTGTGAATTATTAAAACTTCATCGTGTTACTTCGATTATTGTCATCTGCTATCAAACCCAATTAATCGTGTATTTTTTGAAAATACAAGTTTCTGATAAATGTTTCAAAGAAGCAAGACGGCCATGACTGAAACTAGTTTTCATGGACACTTATAAATCATCCTATTTGCCTTAACTGGCGCAGTTCCAATCCAATAAATTTAGTAACATTATCAATGTCAGAATTAAATCATTTTATAATTTAGAAACGAACAAGTTTTTTATTAAAACCCTTCGTGTTATGAAAATAAATATTTAAATTCCATCCATGAATTAATTCAAGGAATTTAAGCAGTTCTTATCATTTTAGTAACTAAAGCTAGCAAGTAAAGGTGACCTATTTTTGACTTGTTCACTTGATCAAGTTTATTATAGCTATAAAATCGTCACGGCATTGGCATTTCAACAAAATAGAAATTGATAGTTGTGAGTTCCACTAGTTATAGGTGATTGTTCTGCAAATATATCGTAAAGTTTGATTATATATTGTTATGTTTAGTGTAGCCGTAGGATATTTTGTCGTACCGACCTTTTATTGGTATAGTCCGGCACGCACATAGTATTTGTTATATATTTGTATATAACAGTTCTACAAATTTTAAGTACATATTTTGTGACTATGGCTGTGATAAATCTATATGTATAAGCGTTGTACAAATATTCATTTCATGAATTAAAAAATCTTTACACTCTTTGCTCGTAATTCCAATAATATCAAGATTCAAATATTCCACACACATACTTTATTTTCTTCGAAAGTGTTTATTTATATTGGACGCTTGGTATAGCATTAGCGACTTTTTTTTGTACTTACAGCACCCGCTTCCCTGGTACTGGTGTTGATAGGACAAGCGATGCATAAAGTTTGCTGGGCTTCGGGCTGGTATGTGCCTTTCTTGCATGCTATGCATGTGTTAAGCGTCACGTTGAGGTAGTTTCCTGTAAGTTTGATTATTATAAGTGACTACTCAATACCATGAATGTGATTGAGGAAACATAGGCGATATAGAATGGGTGGTAAATAAAAACTTGTCTCGGTCTTAATTTAAGATCCTATCAACTGCTTTATCATACTAGGCGTATGATAAAACAAGAACTCCAATATTTTCTGAGTTGTCTTCATAATATGAATAGAAATAATTAAAACAAATGTAAAAGTAGTGAATACTTTTTTTTAATTTCAAAATGATAACGTCGAATGATCGCCTTTTAAAATTATTAACAATAAGAATCAAAATAAATCGCTTACCAGGTCTGCAGACTGGCAGAGAGCATTGGTCGGGCGAAGACGCTCCGGGTTGAGGGGTGGTGGTGCCCGGGGGGCAGGGTGCGCAAGCGGCGCCCGCGCCGTTTGTTCGCCATGTGCCTCGCGGGCAAGGTTCGCATCCACCATCGCTGCTTAACTGTTCCCCTACGATATGCATAAATGTAACATTTATGTAAAATTTACATGAAACTTTATCAAAGGTAATTACATACTGCTGTTATGTTAACATTTGATGTGCATTTTATTCAGTTTCAGTGTTATATAAAATTAGTTGAGAACTTGTAAATTTATTTTTATCAATGAAATTCATAAGTAATTTGAAAGCTTATTGTGGTGATGTTTTGGATATTAACTTAACTTAGGTACATAAATTTCATGGACTGCATGCATTGTGCGTTTCTTAGTCGTCCATTTTCATATTTAGCGTTAGCTTTTTTGTTTTAAGTTAATAGCCGACAAACGAGCAGACGAGCCACCTGATGATAAGTGGTCATCGTTGCCCATGGATATCAACAAGACCAAAGGTATCACTGATGCGTTGTCGGCCAGGAAATGAGAAGAAGGTAAGAAAGAAAGTACTGGATCTCAAGGCCCAGCCGGAACACGACGAATCGTTTGGCGGTTGACTCAAGCAGGAGGGTAGTAGCTGGCCAGGCAAACTATATATCATAATATCATTAATAATATTAATGACTGCATGATAATACTGATAATATAATCCTTACGAGAAACCCTACCACCAAGCAGGCTGGCTTCTGTCGCCTCTTACGACACCCTGTTCTGCCAGCATGGGAATGGGGGGCGTATTCTAGGCCGCCCCAAATACGGCCAGCTTACATATTTGTTTTCAAATATACCATTACGCGTATGCCAATATGCAATTTTAGTGCTGATTAAAAAGCCTATTTATTTACTTGCGTTTTTATTACTACAGTATTCACCTGAAGGGCAGTCGTCTCGGCATTCCACCACAGACACGGCCTCAGTGGCGCGCGTGGTCTGACCTCTCGCGCAGGCTATGCATGAGAAGGCTCCCTCGCTTGGCTGGTACGAGCCGTGACCGCATGGCCTGCACAGCTCCGCTTCGGCATCGTAGTACTTACCAGCTGCACATCTCTCTATAATTAGAAACAGAAATTTATCAATTATGCATGTTACAAACTTGTTTAAAAAGAAAAAGAAAAACACGTTGCATGAGTCTGAATTAACACGATGTACACGTTGACTCCTTGAAATTTACCATCACCTTATGCCGTCGAATATAATAAATCGAATAATGTATAACAAATGATTACAAGAAAATTTCTACACATAAAAAAATATATAATCAGTTACTAAGTAAGGAAAGATTGGAACATAAAAATATAGCAGCATTTGTGGTTACCGTCCCCGACATGATCATGATCGTAAGCAACTGTGACGCTTTCAGGAAAATTAAGAGAAAACAAGAAGAATAATAAAAAAAGGAAGTAATAAGAGTTTTTTAAGTGGTAGAGTACTTAATACTATAATCAGGATAGCGATTATTTCTGAGTAAAAGATATGAGGGAAGCTTTATTCCCCGTTTTTTCCACAGTGACAAAGCACATTTTTGTAATAGAAGAAAAAAAAAGTGTATTGATGATTGATGAAAAAATAGGACTTTACATGAATTTATTTATGTAAAATCACCCTTTTTACCAGATTAATCGAATATATTTGAAAGTATACAATGTTTACCTTTACAATCAGCGGCACTTCTCGCTCCAGTGGTCTGTGTGACTCCTGGTTGACCTGCGATCGCTGGACAAGCGGTGCACTGCAGCTGCCCGGCTTCCGATTGATATGTTCCAGCAGGACATGGTTTGCAAGAATCACTGGCCATATCAAGGAAGGTACCCACCGCGCACGAAACTATGTGAAAAAAATTTGTTAGTCACTTTCAAATTATTGTATTATTGAAATAGCAAATGTGTCTGTATATGACTATGTATGAAAAACAGTGCGTTAGAGTGATAATATTAATGTAACTTACCGCAATCGGGCGCCATAACAACTTGTCCCATCGGACACGCGTAGTCAGAAACAAGTTGCAAGCTGGCTGGGTCGGGTACCGTATTAGGTAAGATATTTCGCACGTCGAATTGTTCGTCCTCGAGAATTAACTTCTCCAGTAATCTCTGTACGGTGGAGCGTTCGTTGGTCCCGCCATGGATTACCGGGTCGCTGCATAGTCAATCCTCATTAGCATTGATTAAAATTATGGATAGCATAATAATTATTTTAATATTAACTCGTCCTCGCTTGGCTTTGGAAAATATAATTCACCAAAAATGATGTTTGAAATATGTAAAATTTTCCTGTTTGATCCATACATCTCTCTTCGTCTAAAATCGGTCTTATATATTGGTAAAACCACATGAAAATCCGTGCAGTAGTTATTAAAATGTTGCAAGTTTCAGACAGACGCCTGATTAAAATCAACCATTAATACCAACAAATCATAGGTAAGAACTAACATCACTGAAACTACAAGTTTTTGTATCATAGTTACATATTTATGTATGAAGTGACGTGGTGTTTGTCCAACATTATCGATAGTTTTTCTCAAGATAATAACATTTATCTGTGACATAAAAGCCGCTCTCACACGGTATCGTACTTTAATCGTACCTCGCGTTCAATAGGCAAACGGTTTATCGAAATACATCATAAGTATACTATAAATAATACCACTTCACTAATCCGTCGCATATAAAATTTAATTATAATAAATGCTACTTGCTTGAAGTGATCATAACCTACGGATCTTGTATGTAATACGTGATCGCCCGAGTAAACCAACTAAGGGTGCGGTCAATAATTGGATCGGTGATCGTTAGTGATAAAATTTGTTAATTGTTTTCGGCACACTAAGCCGACGATCCGGGTTGTTATTGAATTTAACAGCCGTTAAGCTGTTAAGCCTGACATGTTAGACACCTTCGGGGGCATAGGATTTGACCATTGACCCTTTCACCAATCTGCTGGAGCAGTGTTATCAACTATGCTCTAAGCACGACGAGAGATCCGTTGTTTTCAGTATCTTGCTTATGAATTGACGATAAACGGTACAAACTTATTGTATATATAAAGATACCATATAAATCGAATATTGCTTACGATGTTTAGTTTAAACAGTGCTTAAGTGCTATTTGTGCACGCAGACAACTTACATGACAGCCGGGAATGCGATCTCCACGCTATACGTGTCACCCGCTTGTCGACCCTCTCGACTGCTTCGTGTCCTAGGTGCAATATGAAATACATGCAAAGTGTTAAAAGAGAAACATGCCAGTTTATGCTAAAGAAATATGTTCGCTGCCAGTGCACATATAGTTGAATATATCAACAGGTGACGAGGTGATACAGTATTGGTATAACTACATAGGTTAAATGCTCTCAAAAAGAAATTAGGTATATGATGTGCATCTACTTGAATAATGTAATGCTTATTCCGTCACCGTCTACGTCATAATGACTACTATCTATACTATTTATATATCAACTTATTGTTTGTCTAATGATTTATATACTCACTCTTCGACGGGTATGATCGCATCGAGAACATATGTGTCTTCTGCTTTAGGTAACGGTTGCGGTGAAACTTGTCTTGTTTGCCTTACGTTGGCACGATGATCACACTTGACGTTTATGTCCAGCTCTTTGCACTCTCGAGTACCTGATAAACCGGCCAAATTGTTGATATTATTTGCGCAAGCAGTATAATACATATACTGCAGGTATATATAACTTTATTCTTACCGTCAATAGCATATGAACAGAAGTTCCAATCTCTGTTAAGCTGGTTAATGGCACTTCTTACTTTTTGGCGTAATACTGCCTGGCCAGCATCATTGCAAAGAACGGAACTTGGAAAGAGCATTGAAATTTTGAAAACTCGTTGAGCCGGAGAGGCAGCTGTAAAAAGAGACCATCATTACGGAAAAGTAATCACGTTGCCTGTTTTAATTATGATATGATTGGCCAATGCGGTCGCGTTCTGAACATTGCATGAATTGCATGAACATTCATGCAAGAAAAATGTTTGTGCAAGATTTTTGCAGGCAAAAGAAGAAAATTGTAATTTCAAGATATTAATACGACAAAAAGATCCAACACGCACCGATTTCGAAGTCGTTTTAGGATATAGTGTGGTTTTCTTTAATTTAATTTCATGAGATTTTGAAAATGTCTGTACAAAAGCTTCTAAGTAATATAAAATGTACTTACTCCTAAACATACTGCAAAAATAATTTTAATGAGACATCTTAAAAAGTAGTTTTTTTATAGGAAAAACATGTGAGTAAAATATTTTAAAACATACGTGAACACGCAGGGTACACAAGTGGTAGACTGGGGTCATTTGTTGGTCGCCAAAAGCCTTCAGCGCCACAAGTATAAAATGGTGGTACCGGCTGTGAGAATCTGAGACCGTCGCGACACGCAATCTCGCAAACCTTAAATTGACCACCTGCACCCCAGTCACGACATGACTGGTAACCGCCGAGAGGATCAGGAAGCGATGGACAAAATTCAGCTGTAACGAAATTGCTATTGTAAATTATCTTTATTGTTGTGGTGATAAATTGGAGAATAGATAGATTGTAACTTACATAAAACAGTAGCTTTGAAAGTACATGTGGCAGCATTTCCTGCAGCATCATACGCCACATACGCAATATCATAAGCTCCCCACGCAAGGTTTTGTCCGGGTTTGTGACCAGATTTCTCTACAATTTTCGTCACTCCTACATTATCACTAAATACTGGCATGTCCCAACTAACAATCGATGATCCATTTTTTCCTATTACCCATAAATCTCCAGGACAACGATCGATACGTGGGCTTTCCTTGTCGACTTGAAGTTGTTGACATTTGGTACCAGTATAACCGTTAGGACACACTCTTTGACCACAATGTGATGGCACTATTCTTTCAACACCTCCAATTACATCTTCATATCCAGCCCAAGTCAAAACTAAACCACTGTATAAAACGGGTTCTGTTCTGCAATCTCGGACCTGCTTCTGGATTTCGTTAGTCACATCTAATGCGCGATTCCATATTTGTACCTTGGTTAAGTGCCCTTGGAAACCCGATTCAGTGTATGACTTTGGATTATCCGACTGTGGTTTTCCTAATGTAACCCAAACGCTGAAACAATGTTTATTTTAATAACGAAATTGATTTGAAGACAAAATACCATAAAATAACTTGTTACAAAATTAAAAAGTAAACTTACTACTGTGGTAATGATTTGCCACTGCCATAACCTTCTATCTTGCTGGCTATTAAGCCTTCTGCGATAAGCGTTAATTCACCACCGTTGCTGCCATCCCAGACTAAAGCTACGTGATGCCATTGTCCATCATTAACGGTAGCAAATTCACCAAAACTCAAATATACGTCTTGGAGTTCTGGGAAAAGAGATATCTGAACACCACTGGAGTGTGCCTGGATGATAGTTCTTCTGTTTAGGGCAATATGTGAATTGCTAGAAAAAAAAGGTTTTAAAAAATATCCGAAATTAAAGTAATAAAATGTAGGGATGTTATGGAGCTCCGTAACCGTAACCGAAACTATAGGATATCCAAAATAAAATATATGCGAAACCGTAACCCAATCCGATAAAAAAGTTTCGAATAATTTCGGATAGGGGCAGAGTGTAAATGAAACACGTTATGCCAAATTTTCGACGGCCAAGCCCATATAATAGCCGCGTCGCTCTTTTTTAGACAATTTTCATTATTAAATGTCTAAGGCTATTATTCTTTTCTATGATTGTAATACCAGATAATACCTAGAAATAAAGTCAAAGTGTTGCCTTGTAAATTCATTATATATTTTTTCCGATTCCTAAATTATCAAAAATTATTTGAAACAATTATCTGAAATTATCTAAAACAATCGGATAATCCGAAATAATATCATATTCATAAACATAACCGAAACCGGTAAAGTATTAAACATATATCCGTATCCGTATTCAGATCCCAAATTTCATATCCATAACATCCCTAATAAAATGTAATTGTTCCTAAAATTTTTTACCTAACACCATAAGCTGTGAAAAAGATTCCTCCTTCGTCTTGTTGTGTATATTGTACCCACATAGCGATGGTTAAACTGTCAGCAGACCCGGTATCAAAAGGCACTACTTGAGCGGCACTTGAACGTAATGGGTCACTAAAGTAAAGGTCGTAATCAACGCTTATTGCTGCAATAAAAATATTTGAATAATATAAGAAGACATAATAGGAATAATAGGATTTTTTTTCGTATATTAGTAATTATTATATCATTACTTACTCTTCCTACAGTCATCACCCGTGAGGTTAAAAGGACATTGACAATAAAATCTGCCCGGTAAATCAATGCAAGTTGCAGATGGGGGGCAAGAATTTTCTTTACAATCGATGATATCCTCATCACAGTTTTTTCCTTTAAATCCTGGAGCACAAATGCAGGAATATCCTTCACCTTCATCAACACATGTTGCACCATTTTGACAGAGCCCAGCTTCGCACGCATCAAATTCGTATTGGCATCCAATACCAGTGTAATCTTGAGAGCAAGTACAGTTTAGACCGGAACCAAAATCTTGACATTTGCCTCCATGCATACATGGGCTACCAATGCATCTTTCAGGTGCTGTTTCACACTGTTTTCCATCTGTTCCGCTCGGACAACTGTAATAGAAGAAGATGGTAATTGTGTGAATGTTTACAACTATATAAATAGTTTTTAAGCTTCAAGAAGAGTAGACATTTTTTACGTACACGCAGAAGTAATCTTGGAAGAGGTCGATGCAGTTAGCATTATTTTGGCATGGTCGATTAATACAATTTCCTATATCTCTTTCACAGCGTTTACCAGTCCATCCGGGTTGACAAACACATTTGTAGTCGCCAATTTCATCCTTACATGAACCACTATTATAGCATGGGTTAGATGCGCAATCATCAATATTAGTCTCACACATCTCTCCTGTAAAACCTTCGCGACACACACATTGATATTTGTTATCTAGATCTACACATTGTTCCGTGCCTACAGGATTACAAGGCTCATTTAAGCACTCATCAATCGCTGTTTCACATTGAAGCCCAATAAACCCTGGACGACATTTGCATATAAATCCATCTAACTGATCAACACACGTAGCACCATTTTGACAGGGATCAGAGGCACAATCATCGATAGTATGTTGACATCTTTTTCCTGTATATCCCGCTTCACAATTACATGTAAAATCATCAATACTATCAATACAGCGGCCACCATTCTCACATGGAGAAATAACACATTCGTTAATATTTATGTCACAAGAAGGTCCAGACCAACCAGGGTCACATATACATTGATGAGTGAATAATTTGTCGACACAAATACCATGTTTGCAAGGTTCATTTGAACATAAGTCTATCTTTTCGTGGCATCGTTTTCCTGTAAAACCAGGTGGACAGTTACAGCTGAAGTCATTAACTAAATCAGTACATGGTGCACCTAGTAGACAAGGTTTTTCGATACAGTCATCAGTATTGGTTTCACATAGTTGTCCTTCCCACCCTGGAAGACACTCGCATTTAAATCTTCCCTGTTGTAATGCAATGCAAGAAGCACCGTTATTGCATGGATTTCCATTAGCGGAGCAGGGGTCAATCTGTAAGAGTATTATAAAAATAATTACATTAACGGAATAGATCACAATCATATATGTTATACATATTAAATATTACAATTAAGTTTACCGTAATATCACAATCAATTCCAGTATACCCGGATCTACATAAACACGTGAAATTGTTATATCCAGGTTCATCTTTGCACATAGCTCGTTCGGGACAAGTGTCATTTCTGCAATCTGACCTCTCTTCTTGACAATTAATTCCCCCATATCCAGTAGGGCAAGAACATCTATAACCTTGAGGTAAATCGATACAGGTGCCACCATTATAACACGGTTGACTTTCACATTCATCAATATCAATTTCACAGCGACGCCCTGAGAAACCAGCTGGACAATAGCATTGAATTCCATGGCCTTTAGGTACACAAAGCCCACCATGTTGACAAGCACTATTTGAACATTCAACAGGTAAACAATCTTCTAGTCCAGTAGCCCCGGTGTTAACAGTCTTCATATTAGTTGGGCATTCCATACATAAATTCTGACCTACTAAATTTTGATAGAAGTTTCTTGGACATTGTGAACAGGGTGCTAGGCCAGTTGGTGAATATGTTCCTGGAGAACATTTCGCTCTACATTTATCTCTTCCAGGTGCTGCAGGCTGGTAAGTGTAAGTATTGACAGGGCACGCCTGGCAATCTTTGAAACCGCCAACTGGTGGTTCTCCTGTGTAGCTATTTCTGGGACATTCTAAGCATGGAACCAAACCAGTAGGTGAATATGTTCCATATCCACAAACTGGTATACAATCTGTGATGTCTTTTGACCCTTCTTCTCTTGTAAAAGTTCCCTGTGGACATTTTAGGCACGATCCTTGTCGTGCTTGGTTTTGGAAGTATCCTCGTGGACACATTGTACAACTCTTTTGCTTTTCTCCAGCAAAAGTTCCAGCAGGGCAATGCACTGTAAATATGAAGAATTAATAGTTATTTATTTAGTCATATGTATTAAAATACATTTATAATAAAAAAGGTTACCACGTACAGCATCTAGGAACATCGTTCGTATCCATGTTGAGTACTTCTCCCACGCTACATGTAAATCCCCTTGAAATAGAACTTCGGATTGCTCGTAAGGGTGGGCACTGGTTTCCAATAGATGATACATTAAGGACTGGTTCGATAAGAGCACTAGCGTACGGTACGGATAAATCAAATATAAGATTAAGTGTGGAACCACAAAGATCATAAAGTTGTGTCTGTTTAATAGCAGGAGTAATGGCTAAAATGAAGTCCATCTTAACAACATTTTCATCTAGTAAACTTGGCATCGCCTTAATAAATGTTACGTTTATATTAACATTAACTGCTGAACAACGCTGCGACAGCCTCTCATTTAGTATGTTATCATATTGAGCTAGCAGATCTTTGTATTGCGGTAAACATGCATTCGATACTGCTCCGAGAGCACGATATTGTACACTTGCAACGACGTGATATGCAGCTTGTTGAGTATCTAAAAATAGTAAGCAGAATTAATTATAATTATTTTTAGGTGTAAATAAGATTATTTAGGGGAATTCGAGAAAAAAAAATGTATTTACTTTCAGAGACACAATCCGGTACAACGGCGGTTGGCACCCATTGGCGTTTGGTCTCGCACACAAATGTCTTAACAGGTTCACCATCTGTGAAACGGAATCCCGGACTACATGTAGCGATACATTGAATTCCTCTATCACCAGGCAGACAATTCAAAGCACCGTTGGCTGGTGGCATAAGTTCCCAGTCCACGCATGGCGTTGCTTGTACCGATACCTGAAAAATAAGTTGTGCTAGGTCAAAAAACTTACAATGTTTTTGATGATTGATATTTTATTTGTGGGAAAGACTTACTTGGAAGTGGCATTGAGCTTTATTGCCATATTTATCTGAAGCAACAACCGTGACATTTTCATAACCTCGTATAGGAATAACTGCTCTTTCAGGAATAAATTTCAACAATACTTCTCCTGACGCATCTGTTGCATTAATTCGTCGTCTAGTTTCATTAAAGTTAACAGCATAGCTATCTTGTTTATCTACTAGTTCTATAACATAGCTTTGTGGACAGTTAAGTCTTGGAGGAGTATAATCTGGTACAGTAATATTCACTTCACAAATTGCAACGTTTCCATCAAAATCGAATGCAACGTATCTCACTACCATATTATGGAATACTTGAATCGGTGTTCTAAAATGTTTAGGCGTAACATCTAGCCTGGCAATAGCGCCTGAATTGTCAGTTGCAGTTGGTTCAGTGAAGTTCACAGGAAGCAGTCCTCCGTTAACATCGGTTTGTACGATAATTGGCTGTTGAGGGCAATTCTGGAAAACTGGTGGCTCGTTGTCTGTAAGAGAATTGATAAAGTATTGTTATATATTTATTGGATTGTGAAGTTTGAAAGTTATTTATCAATTAATACTTGAAGTCATGCCATAATTAAAATCTTTTCTTACCAACGCAAGGTGAATAACCGTAGTCATAACCTAGTAAGGGTTCTACTGATGGTTCGTCACAACCCATCAACTCAAATTTAAGACAAGCATTGTCCATAAAACTTACGATGCCGAGAATAACAAATCTAGCTTGAACGTATTTTGGCAGAGTTATCATTGCTAGTTCACCGTAATTTCCTGGATCTCTCATGGTTAAATTAAAGTTAGGGAAATAAACAACATAATTTTCGTTTTCGGCTTGTTTGTAAAAGAATCTTATTTCTGTTGGTCGACCGACGATGTCAGAGGTTACTACACCTTTTACAAGAATAGCTTTTACTCTGTATACCTTTCCTAGGTCAACACTGACATAAGTGAATGCTTCTGTTTTACCACACCATCCTGTGACTGAATTGAGTCTGATATTTTTTGCTTCATAATTTGGTCGTTCAGAAGTAGCATTGATTGCTGAATCAGGAATTCTTCCAGATGCCAAACCAAGTGGTCTTATTACTTTGCATTCTGGTTCACGGATACACGTAATAGGTCTTGGGTTGATTAATATGTAACCAGGTCTAGAGCAGCCGAATAAAACTTCTGATCCTTGTTCGTAACTTCTAGCAAGTTGATAGCCATCTGCTGGTCTACCAGGATCTTCACATACAGGTCCTTCACAGCGTAAATCACCAAAGTCCCAAACGCCGTTTGCTTGACACCTCACTACATTATCATGTTTGCTTGTTTGTCCAGCAAGCTTAAATGTGTTTTGACATCCAAAGAAAAAGGAACTCTGATATCTTGTATCAAGATATTGACCGTATTCAGCGCCAGGTGTGGGCATAGGGACACCACAATCTTTACGAGGACATTGTGGTTGAGCTCCAGAAAGCCAATAGTCAGGTAGACCCTGAAATAAAATGTTTTTAATTTAAGAAATGTTAAATAGCAAACACAAGACCTCACTCAATTATAATAATTCCATAATTCTTACTGGTTTTGGATCATAAACACATTGTCGGAACGGAGATGTAACTGTATTTCTTAAATGACGTCCAGGACTTGTGCAGGTTATTGTGACATTATCTCTGTAAGGTACTAGAACGCTTTCCGGATCATCTCGGATAATTTTTAATCCATCATTTTTATCATCAGACAAAGTTACGCATCGAGCATCTGAAAATTTATAAATATATAAAAAATATAAGCATTATTAGTGGGGTAACTGCTACACAAATTTTATTGTTCATTTTTATTATTTTCGACTTACATTGACATTCAGGAGCAGTGCCGTTCCAAGTGCCACTTGATGTACAAAGTAAAGAGGAAAATCCAGACATTACGTAGCCAAAGTCACATTGGAACTGGACAATGTCACCAAAATGGTATGATGGTTTTGTTGATAAAAGTTGCCCGTTTTCTGGAGGAGCTAAAGCTGGGCACATAACCGGTACACACGATTTATTTCTTTGATAAGTGTCTCCATCTCTTTCGCCAGTTTCAGATTTTTCAATAGAGAAACCAGCAGTTCCATTAGCAGAGTATAGTTCATATCCAATGTTACAGGCGCACGAAAAGTTTCCAGGCCTGATGTGAAAGAAAATAAATTATTAATAATTTGGTATCTAGGAAAATTAGTTAAATATTATTATGGCTACAAAGTTAAGTATTATACTTACGTATTAATACATTTTTGATCACAACCACCATTATTCTCATTACATTCGTTGATATCAGCACAGTCTAATCTAGCACAACCCATTATTTCTATTTTTAGACACGGGGCTCCAACGTAATCCTGGATCTTGAATTTCACAAACTGAGCTTCTATCGGCATTGGTAGATTTAAAACAGATAGGGTAGGTTCCAAAATGCGGAACTCAACAGCGGTACCATCTGGGTTAGTATAATCTTTGAATACGTCAGTCAAATTATTTGTGTATTGAATTCTAATTGCTGATGTAAATGCAATATTGCCATCAGCACGCATAACACTCATTGTACGGAATCCTCTGACTATTGTTGGTGATCGTAGGTCTACTAGAATCCAGTTTGCTCCAGCTTCAAGATTATTTCCACACCAACCGCCTCCATTATTCAATCGGATCATCTGGAAGTCAGCAAATAAAAGTAACATTTTTAGTTATTATCTACGAGATCCAAGTACTGTATTGTACAAGTAAGTGTAATATTTATTTATAACTTACGCCTTTGTGATATCCAGACTCTGGTGTGGATGTCGTAATAGATTCATCAGGAATTGCACCATTAATTAATCCAAGGTCTCCAACAGGTCTGCAGTCTAAGCTTGGAGCAAAGCCAGCCTTGCAAGGACAGAAGAATCCTCCTTGAGTGTTTTTGCATTCAGTTGATGCCGAATCACATTGACTATTAATGCACTCATTGATATCTTCGCAGGTGGGAGCGGCATCAAAGTCTTGGTTAGGTCCACATTTCAATACACTAGGACCATTGAGTCTATAGCCTATAAAATAATGTGTAAATAAATTATACTATTATAATTTACATTTGAAGTTTAACTCTTAAAACCTAGAAATATAATATATAATATCAAAAGAATGTAAGGATAGTATTTACATAAATTATCGTTTTTATAAATGTTATTTTATATTGACAAACAATATTATATCACAATTATCTACCTTTATGACACTGAACACGTGCTTCATCTCCAAACATATAAACCCTTGTTTGATCAACGATGAACCCGTTTTTGATTTCAGGGAATTTAGGGCAAAGGGCTTTTGAACAAGTGGGTACGTCTCCAGACCAAGTACCGTTGCTCATGCAAAGTAGAACTGGTTGTCCAGAACGTACATAGCCAGGTTCACACTCATATCGAACAATTGTGCCGTAACTTCTGCCACCACCATTTAGAATGGTCACGTTAGCATGGGGTACGTCCGGAAGAGCAACACACTGTGATGCTGAAAAAATAAACATTAATTATGATTAAAAAAAAACAAAATTGCTTTCCTTCTTCAAGACATTTAACACGTCTAGTACGTACCAAGACAAGTAGGTGTTCTTTCCCACCTTCCGTCAGATAAACATGATATTCTTTCAATTGGTTGTCCAGTCGGAAAAGCAAATCCAGCGTAACATTGATATGTGGCAACACCACGGTAAGTAACATTTGTAGAGCCAATGGAGAATCCGTTGTCAATTTGCGGTACAGGTCCACAATATACTTCTGTAAATTATAGAAACATAATTTTTATTAGTAGTTGTTTTCAATGTTTTATAAATGTGGTTTATAAGAATGTATACTGAAGTACAAGGTCCTCATTTGTATAAATATTAAAACTGTAACGCAACTAAATCTTTTCATTAAGTATTGTAGATAGACGTTGTTGTCAGTAGAAAGGCCGAAACATATTCTTTTGAATTTTTTTCTATCTTTCGACTTTATATAGTTCAACATTATCTAGATAATTTTCATCCCTGTAAATGCATTTGTTTCAGCGAATTAAGAAATAAAAGTCACTTTGCAAATTCTGTTAAGAGGGATTATCCCATATACAAAATTTAATTTACTAAAGTTAAACTGTAATAATTGAAACTTTAAAATTTATGGAACAAGGAAAACTGTTCCCAAGAATAAATTAATGGGTAAATATGAAATTGATTAAACGTCTGATAAAAATAGT
>PDGT01000009.1:6414333-6482234 GCA_003671415.1 Megathymus violae | reverse complement strand
ACGGCCATTAACTTATGAATCGTTATGAAACTTCTCAATTTGATCGTATGTAAAGATGATTTCTAGTTTTTTTTTTATTCAGTAGACTAAAAACGATGATAAGTAGGCACCGGCATTCATATGTATCAGCAATGACAGGGAGTATCAGCGACGCGTATCCGATCAAGAAGAGACGGTTATCCGGTTTGTTCTGCTTCACGGACTCTTCTGCAACTATAGTATATAAAAATTTTAATGGTTGATTTTTAGGAACATGGTGCTAATTAGTTAAGTAGGTAAATAAACTCCACTATGATAATATCGGCCAACGGATTAAGTGAGTCCAACAGAAGGGATCTACCTCGATCCAACGGAAGGAATCTCGAGAGTTTAGTATACTACTACGAATTGTTTCCAGAAGTAACGGCAGTTTTGCTTATAACACAATTTCTCGGCATTAAGGAACCTGCACCCGCTCAGCTCCCATGTCTATGGTCTCGGTTGACTGGGGATGTAACTGTCTAGAATCGGAGTCCGGTTTCGATCCGGCACCCGGTCACCGACACGGTGTCTGAGAATCAATCGCTTCAAGTGCATCCTTAAGGTCACCTTCCATTAAACCGACTATGCGTATATTTATCGTAAGATTGCTGAGAGAAAAATACGTCGAATGTTTTACATAATGACGCTGACGATTTATCAATCAGCTCAAAAACTTGAAATGCCGCAGACTATACTTCTGATTTTCACATAGATGTTTGTTACGAAAATGTTTTTTGAAATTTTAATTTAATGGAAATAAAGTACGAAACTAAGGAAATTACTTAATGAGGCTCGTTTATTGCTTTTCAACAAAAAATATGTAATTAATATTGTTAGATTCGACGAATGATATGTTGAAAACGTCATAATTAGTAGAATGTTATTTCTGCTCTCTATAATTATAGAAATAACAATATTATAATAATAATATAATTAAGTTTAATATTATTATTCCGTATAATTATACGGAAAATTATTATTCTCAATGATGTCTTACAATATTAACTTATTATTTTTATCTTACGTCCATCTTCTATTACTACCTATTGGTTTAAGATTTTAATAACTTCTAATTTCGAGTCAGATCTGTTCTGATATCTGAAGAACGCAGTTTCAAAAACGTAACTTAATTTTGCACATGCTGGTAGTTGGAGGCGGATGTTGTTCAACCGGATATTGACTTACATCTGTGCAAGCAGATCAAAGCTTTGCGCTACCCACAATGGTATATATGGCCCCGACCACTCTGCTTAACATCTATTGTTAAAAAATCTTTTAAACAATGACATTGTAATTAAAACGCTACGTACCATTATTTTGCAAGTCGTTGTAAGACTTTCATTCGAAAAACCAGCTCACATTTCGTCATTTTTATTTGACAACTGTATCGTGATTGCGTAATCGTGAATAAATGTATAATATGAAACAGTGCTTAGTTTCTAAGGCCGCTGTTTCTTTATACTATATCATTTTAGAGTCATCGGTGAGTCACGCTGGCACGCGTACTATATGTGTGTTGGAGACGCCTTTCGCTCATTACGAATATGACTTTTCAAGGCCGAACGCTTGTTTGACGACTGATCGACTCATACAGCTTTAAGAGATCAAAGTTAACATTGTTATATTGTATAGACGTACCCAGTATTATTTCACATTATAGTAGAGAAGAATCGATTATAATTAAGCTTTATGTATTCGCTGAATCCGAATTAATTGATTCGTACAAAGCTGATTAAGTTCTAAAGACCGTCTTAGTATGTTAATGAACGAGTAAGTATATCTTACACAGTTCAGCAGGGGTTCAGTCAATTATGAGCTGAAATTAAATTCCAGTTTTCATCTACGCCTGAATTTCGGCTGTATTTGCAGCTGACGTTACAAAGCGGCTGATTCAATTGTGACTTCTAAACATTATTTTGATCCAAACAAAGTTAGAAGGGGATATGCATATATTAACGAAATATTTCGCTTGTGTATTCACTGTTTTCAAATCTAATATCACTCTTTTTTACCAATAAAGCGTAACAACAACATCAAGAGATCTCTAAAATTTTTGTTGGATTGTTCTACGTGAGTCACTTGGACACATTTGCAGTCCAACGACATTTCGTTAGCTCTAGCTATGGAACTGAGACGTGGTCCTTAGCAGTCAACCTCATTCGAAAGCTGAAAGTAGTACACAAACAAATGTTAGGAATTTCACCGCATCACGCCAAAGAATTTGGAACTTTGAAAGTAGTACACGAAGAAAGTTTACGTAAGCGCCTTAGAATCATTTAAATTTGGTGTCAATTTCAATTCATGTTTGTGGCCAACAGCGTTGTTTGAATACGGTTTAGCAGCTGACATGAGGTCGTACTAACATGTTACTGTATCTTCGACTGCTACGTCTTAAAGGTAAAAAGGCAAAGGGAAGGAGAAATGCGGAGGCCCACTTGACTTAATTAACGAGATTAGTTTGGGAAACGGCGCGTATAACAAAAAAAATCTAGCGTTATGATGCGCATGTATAATGTAATGTTATTATTAAGTTACGAGTTAGTATATTACAATAACAGCTACAAGAACCGTCACCAGTGCAATCAACATACACGGTATGTAGCAATAACACTGTTAATATGCGCAGATAGTTCATGTTTGGTGGTAATTGGACATTCTAAGTTGCTATTGTTACCTTGATGAACGAGCATCAAGTGCGCCTACTAAACAAGTGACCCAGATTATGATGCTCCAAATGGCAGTAGATCTGAGACATGTTTAGAGCCAATAAATAATAATACGCTAGCTCCTGGTCTCTTGGAACAGTTGACAACTTATCAAGATTCTAACGACTAACGAATACAGATATTCGTGAGGATTTAGCAATCAATAGAATGCAAAATGAAACAAATTTTTATATGTGTATTATGTAGTATCCTTTGACGTTGTTAATCTGGTTTAGATATTTCTGTTTAGTAGTATTAATATTTTCTTTTGTAATAAACTCTAGAGGTAAAGCGGCGATAATTAGTACGTAGCGAAGCTGTAGGCTCGAATGCTTTCAAGTGTTTAATTAATCATCATAAAATAATAAAAATAATAATAAAAAGCAAAAAGCTTTTGCTTCTGAATTTGCCTTAGCCGGCTGACATGTAACAACTAGAGCTTCGATTAAACAAGACTGGGTGAAGTGAGCATCTACGAGTTATCAGTGCGATCTTGTCGAACATCGTAGCTTGGTTAGGGGGGAATGAAGGCACCTTCACTTAAAAGCCGATACGAGTGCTCATTGGATATCCAACCATACGTTGATACTCAACCATATGTTGATTCGGTGAATTTCTGTGCCGGATTGAATGCGAGGCAACAACGTAATGGTAAAACTGAGGCAGGGATGAGAATAACGTACAGCACATCCTTGAACAGTATTCTGTATGGGAGTCGGTGCAGCGTGTATTAGTTGAATGGGTCGTGAGAGATTTTCCTTTGGCTAACAATAGTGGCGCCTACGCTGGCGAAGAACGCTTCGTGGAAGGGCGTAATTTCCTTCTGCAAAATCGACATGGTAAGAAAGAAACCAACGGACAGAATTGCAAAAGACCCGTTTCCGCTCGGAGTCACGTTACGGGGATGCACCCTCTCGTAGTCATCTTTGCAACCCCAGAAAGCTGTACTTTGCAGGAATAGTAAATTGAGGGATAATTTATAGCTTTCGAGATGAGATATATGAGATTCTAGACCCCCCTGTGTTGTATCAGAAAGTTGCTAGAAGATTTTAGTGGGTAGGAATCGCAAAATAAATAGTCGAATGTGAAGATGAGATATTTTCAGACTGTATAAATACTCGGGAAACTATTGTGGGTTTCCAAACAACAAAGTGACAAGGGGTCATATTGTCTACAAAGAAACCTTTCTAGAAACATTTGATAAACAATTTACTGCACGCGATATTATCTAGAATGTCATGCTGAATCTAGGTTAGTATTTATTACTTTTGCATTCAAAGTGATCGAACTGTTGTAGCGGTAGACGACATTATAAAATGTAGATATCTGTACAAGTTATTATACTACGGAGTTGTGGTTATCAAATGGCGGACCAGAATCAAACGGCAAGAAACGTGTTCCCGTAACGTGAAGTTAAATTATTCGATAATCTTGCTTCTGCTGAGGTACCAGATATAGTTTTATTTACGTTATCTATACTAATAAAAACTTTGAGGAAGTCGAATCACTTGTCCGATTTTTCTGTAATTCATTTCTTTCTGCCTGTGTCTGTTAATGCATTATGCAAAAATCATGAAATAGATTTTTAATTTACATTATGGGTCAATGACTATATATACTATTCATAGATATTTCGATACTATGAAAATAAATCTATTCGAGCGGATTAGGAAATAAAACTTAGTATGGAGAAAATTCAGTTTTTACTGCTTTTCTGCAGTTATATTTTTATTCATTCGATTTTTAGTTCACATAACTAGAAACGTCGACCCAATAACAATAAAATGAGGAAAATATAAAATTTACTTAATACCTGATAAAATAAATAACAATTGTTTCATGTGCATGGGGGTATTGCAAACGGAAGGGACAGGTTTTCTGAAGTTAAGCGAGGAAGGGTTATCAGTCTTCAATGAATGTAATGACGATGATATAAATATGAAGTTGTTTTAACAAACACTTATAGACAGAACGGCTTAACCTTTATTGCTTTACCATGAGCAGTTACGATAGAAAAACTGACAAGAAGTTTCCTTAGGAGGATAATTTTCCCATCCATGCACTCCATATTTATATAGCCATTTGTACATTACGTACTATGATGGCTGGTTTTGCGTTATTGCATGCATTCTACAATAAAAATTCTAATATAATGAGCAAAAGAGTGCTTTAATAAGCCACGATCGCAATGGAATCGGTACCTCTACCTTTATTTACTTTAATATAGAAGAAAGTAAATCTTTTCTTAGTTTCCCTCAGGTACGTCTTGAGAAAATAGAAGTAAAATTATTACGGCTAATGGCAATGCTAAGGCACTGACTATTGACTGAAAGAAGAATTGTTTACGGTCGACGTAATAGACTTTACATTACAGTTCGCGTCTGTATTTATCACGTTTGAAATTAAAAATCAATGGAAGCTATGGTGTTGGCGTGAAGAAAAAAAATCTAATAAAAAACCATTTATTGATAATAGGTTTTTTAATACAATTGTTGGTTGTCAAGAAGATATATCTGTTTAGTGAAACGTTCGCCTTTTGTATAACTTATAACCTGATTTGTTAATAAGTAACAATGATTATCTGAAAGAACTTTTAGTTTACGAATATGTAATGTAAAATGCGTTAAGTGTTTTCTCTGAAGTACAGTAAAGTTTATTTGTATTGCATTGTGTAGTCCATGTCACCTGGAATATAGGGATTATTTTTTACAAAGGTATAAATGTGCGAGCGATAGTTTTTATTTGAAATTTATAACAGATATCGATGGTTCATAGTGATCACTTCACGCCAGGAAGACTATTTGTCTGTGAAGGAATGTAGGTCATCAAGGTGTAATTATAATATTATTCAATTTAGTACCGCGAGATCATATCTTTTACGGCAATTAAGATTTTACCAATTTTATGGAGCGCAAGAATTAACTAACTTCACAGTAAGAAAATTATGAACTCCACATCAGCTTTATCTACCTATTTACATATAAAACGATGTTAAAAACGTATTACAGGTTTACTCTGCAATTTTATGTAGGTAATAATATTAATTATTTTATATGTTCGCTATTTTACATTATGTATGGACTGGTCATTAGAATCTTTCTGTATATTTCCTATGTATGTACAATTTTAACATCTTGCGAACTACATGGTTTGTAAGAAATATGTAGAATGTAATTACTAATGTTTGAAAGCAAGTCTTCGTGAATTTTAAAAGTATTACCTACTAAATTTCTTTAAACATATACTACAATCTAATGTCAGGCAATTGAGACATCTAATTCAGGATGACATCCCCAAAAACAGACTAAAGACAATTATTCGGTTCAGTATAGTATCAGTTTATTGGTTGAATTATTTTTTTATATCAATGTTAAATCGTATTAACGGTAACATTGTACTGTAAGTAATGAATAATAGGCGTGTCCTACACTTTAACATCTTGGTCGGCTTCGCGTTCATGATACCTTAGCGCCATGGACACCAAAATGCGGTGGTGACCAGTTATCATCATATAGTCAGCCTACGCTTTATTCGGCCATTTACTAAAAAAATGTTTGTACGTCAAGTGTACAAACATTCATGTCAAGTTTGTCAAGTGTAGCTCACAAAATAAATCTATACATATTATAAAATTCAAACTGATCGTTTTCTATACGTGAAGGTTATATGAGTTTTTTTTTATTATTAGGGGTCTTTATTAACGCAATGGAATACAAAATATTAGTTGTGAGAATTTTTGTCTGTTTGTCTCTATGTCTGTGCGATTGTTCACGCTAATCCCAGAAACGGCTTATTCGATTCGTTATGGTTTTCACTAATTTATTGCAGTAAGCGTCACCTAATATTTAAACTTCGTTTCATTTCAATCCATCCATAAATAAAAAAGTTATCAATTAATATACGAATTTTTAATTTACAAACCAACCAACTACTAAAACAATGTAGGTGCTAGGTATTTCTAAGCGTAAGGTTGTTTTTCTGAAGCGAAGCGAGGGCGGTTTGGTACTGTGTATATATGTACTAGCAAACAGCCCTCACTTCGCTATATATATATATATATAAATTTCGGTACCACTCACAAAACAATTTTTTAAATAATACAATTCCTTTGTAAATAACTCGTTGCAAAGTCAAAGACAGAAGCAACACAACGCAAGAACGCGCCGTCTATTGCATTTATCTAAATCAACGTTTCTCAACTAATAGCTGGTGAAACATTTTTTTAATTTATAACTTCTTCGGGCAGAGGAGACAAAAATTAGTTATGATTTAAGTTACAATATTGGTTATTTTTGTTCTGTATTATGTTTTGTACACTAACTATTGGTTTCATTATTTATTATTTATATTTATTTAATCTATTAAAATTAAATACAATTCATTTGTACCGAATTTAACGCTAGCTATTTTATTGTGCGAAATTTTCATTGTAACTATTTGGTTAACAGACTGGCTTATATACTTTCGAGTTAAGAATATTGGCTGTTTAAATAGTAAAAAGACGAATATTTATAAAGTGTTATGTCAAGTTGCTTGATTCGCATTACAAGTTTTCATTGCGATAGAAATAATATATTATTTTTCTCTTAAACCTTTAAATATAATTCGGTTTTTTTTCAGTCAGTCAATACAGGTAAAAATTTGACTTATCACGTTATAAACATTAATTTTTGGTATTCATTAAAAACTTTGAGATATTATGACCAATAGCAACTATCATGAAGCTTCATAACTCGGCTTAGTTGGTGAAAGTGATGGAATTTCTCATGTCTTAATGACAATATCCTCGTCTGTTTGCGGGGAGTGTGAAAATAAGTTCCCTGGTGCGTTCTATTTCCAAACATTTCTAGAGAGTTGTGTTCATTAGAGTTGTCTATATGTTGATGATAATCGCGATATAAATTATATTTCTTTCTTAGCCCCATACCATACTATACCATTACTTACATTACCATTACCATTACGATTGATATATAATCACTTAATATTTAAAGTTCGTCTATTGCAATCTGTCCATAAATAAAAAAGTCATGAAAAGAAAGACCCAGCCCTAAAACTATACTGGTGTTGTTTAAAACGTAAGGCGTAATTTGTCTGTAGCGAACCAAGGCCAGTTTGCTAATTATACATATAAACTTGATGTATAGCCTATGACTATTAAGAATAATATACCTTTGAAAGGGTAAAAGAATTTTTCAAAAAGGTGCTGTGGTTCCGGAGATTACCTTATGCATACACACAAACTCATAAAGTTACCATATAAATAGACAGAGACCGACATTGAAAATCTGTTAAGTAAAAAATTAACGTTTATTTTATTTTATTTTATTTTTTAAACGTTTACAAACTCACACTCCCGCACTAGGATTCCTTGTGTTGCGGGTGTCATAGACATACACAAATATGACATTACAAACACCCATGACCCGAAACATTTGTCAGTCACACAAATGTTTGCCCCTGCTGGCAATCGTACTCGGGACCCCGTGCTCGGCAGGCAGGGTCACTACCAAATGGACTATGGGGTCCGCGCACGTTACTAAAATTAAAAAATAAAATCTCGTGGAAGGAACGGGGACGACACTCGAAGAGTTGTAATAAGAAAATTAGTATCTCTAGGGAAGATACCCCAAAATTATTTTTAAAGATTACGGGGATATGATAATCACGACCGATTTTTGGAGGAAATTAAAGATAAGGCAGAAGCTCGAGTATTTTTCTGGGATAACTGATTAAAAGCCCCTTGAGAACCTTGCAAAATGGTAAGACGGTAAAATTTACGTAAGCCAAAAACAAACTGGTTTTACATACAGAAATAGGAATCTTTCTATTTAATATATCTCTCCATATTTTTACGAGCATATTAAAATTACAGGTCTCATTGAAAAACCAATTTAGGAAACATTTTCGCAAGACAATTTTTTTCGGTTTCAAATGTCTTTTAAAACAGAACGAATCTTATTACTTTGAAATGGCATTAATGAATAAAGGCTCTTCTAAACTAACCCAATAAGTAACGTCAGTTTATAAGTGCAGTGCAGTCGATAATTTTGAGACATGCAGAAGCGTTTGTTACATTTTTACGATCATTACTAATGAAAACGAAAAAACTTAATCGAAGCGTACGGGTGAATAAGCTACGAAAAGATATAGAACATACATATTCCACACTGGATCGGAAACCATTAAAGAGATTATACACCAACACCATCGAGTGCGCGGAAACGTTCGCGTTGAGTGCCGCACGATTTCATTCATTTTTAAAAGTAGGTACGTAATGTTACCGTGAGGTTATTTCTAAATTTGAATTAGAGTTATTTCGGTAGGTTTACGACTTTGTTACAAGTGATTGATGAATTTAGTAATTATCAATACGATCCGAAATCGAAGCGTTTCGCTGTTTCAAAATGTACTAACCCCTTTTACTGTGAAGAAATTGAGAAACACAAGGAATTCATTTTGATGGAATATCTGTTGTCAATCTGATGTCGAAGTATCAATGCTGAGCGGTATCTTAGCAAATGCTTGCGAAATAATTAGCTTTTATCACTGTGAGCAATAAGCTAATAAGGCTAGTAACTCGAAATTATAACTCAGCTCTCAACACGAGAGACTTCCTGGTCATCGCCGTGGTTAAATTTTCGCATAACCTTTCATATAACCATGACTTGGTACTAGGTAATAAATATCTACAAAATAGAGGATCCGATGACGTAACATTCAGATTGTGTCATAAATCAATCATTGCTCTGAATCTGATATTGCCATTTTAATGATTGTTCAAGCACAGATAATACAACATGTTTAAACAGATAATTACACACGATCTGTTTAGACCTGTTGTTCAATTTCATGCAATGCAAATTAACAAACTAACAAACGTAATTTTAGATTAAAAGCTATGCTTAGTTTACAATGCCAATAACAATGCAAATGATACACATAAAACGGTTTAGACTCAGTATTAACATGAATTTAACAGAACTAACTTGGGGTAAGGGATGAGTTCGTGTATCGGTGTGAAACTATTAGTAAAACAGAGGCTAATATTATGTGAATTGTTTTCAATATTTTTGTTTTGTAGTATCGGGAAGTCATTAAAAAGCGGCGGTGATATTTCAACCTATCATCAAAAGACCCGTATGCTCGATTGTTGCTAGTAACATAAAAATATTCAAATAGTAATAGTACACGATCAAAGTGAAATAAGAGTGTTGGAATTAATTTGAATGCAGTAAAATTAACAGTCGGTGAAATGTCAATCCAGTGCAATCAAAAAACCGGTATAAAAATCTTTATTTCTCATTGAGACAACAAACTATCACTTAAGAGGACGTCTGATTAATGACGGATAATTTTAACGTATATTCGAGACCGACGACGATGAGGCGAATTTGCGATAATTATAATGTAAAACTTTGTAGTTGATTCGTAGGCAGTGTGAAAAGCGGTTAAACCTCAATTCTAGGTATTAAAAGCGATAAAAATAAATTGCAACTCTTGCATTTGAATTTTAAAGGCTTAATAACAAAGATTCAGAGGGTGTAACTGCAACCAGATATTATTAATTGGTTCTTATATCTGATCTAGAATAATGTTGTAAACTAGTAAACCGCCCACGTTTCGCTTCAGAAAAACAACGCCTTACGCTTAGAAATAGCATTTGCACTGTTTTAGGACTGGGTATTAATAGTGAAACCCATAACGAAATTAGTTAAGCCGTTTCAGAGATTAGCGCACAGACAAACAGACACAAATTCTAACGACTATTGTTTTGGGTTCTATTGCGTTAACAACGTTTTTCTCATATATCCTTCAAGTAAAGGGACAAGTTTACAATTATATTATATCTACAGATGACACATTAATTATAGCCACGTCTTAGTTAATGATACATTATTTCGTGTAATTAAATTACAAGTGACTGAGATACAAACGATTTCTTGTATATAAAATAAACCAACAAATATTTTTTTAATTGACTGTAAGGACTAATTAAAAAGCAGACGGGCCACCTGCTGTTAAGCAGTCACCGTCGCCTATGGACATGTGCAACCCAAGAGGAGTCGCCGATGCACCGCCCGCCCTGAAGGAAAGTTCTGTTTACGCCTTTCTTGAAGAACCTGTTTTAGCAGAACAAGTCGTAGCGCTCCAGGATGACCTCAGAAAGACTTTGAAGGAATATATTCATATTTACTAAACTTAAATTCAAGTACAAAGAGATGAATTTATCTATGAAGATACGAGAGATGAATTGAGAACGATTTTATTAATTTATAATGTTTGTTTGTGGTATCGATATTTTATTTTGGGATATACCTAATTATATTTTATTTCTACACATTTTTAAAAGCAATACGCTTAGTTCGGATTTTTAACAATCTGAAATTCCATACGATGAACAGGTATAAACACAAAAGTACTTTTCAGAATGATACAACATGAATCTTAAAACGAACTAATGTCAAAAAAAAAAACCTGTAAATTGTTTCCAACAACATCATGTTTAGTAACAGTACGCATTGGACATTATTGCACTGAAAGATTTACACTTAAAGATATACCGTAATACTAGATCGCGATATTTTAAAAATCATCGGTTGTGGATTTAGTGCTGCCGATTTTGGTAGATTTCACAAGATTAAGATTCTAACTCTTTGTATTGTATTGCTCGTTTAGTTTATCGCTTATAGATAAGGTCATATAAAGTTATACAAATGAGACATAAACAACTATAATAAGTATCTGTTGCGGTCGTGAATCCAGCCGGAGATCTTTCACTTGGTACAGAGTCACTCAACTGAGTTACAGTGCCGTCAAACCTATGTCATACTAACGTGGGTTAAACATCCCAAATATTACAAATATTACAGGACATGTAGCAACGAGGATGTCGGGTGAGTAATTAATATAAATATATTTCAAGTTAAAGTAGAAAAAGGCTTTATGCGAGAAGGCCGCGTGAATTGAATCAAGTGGGAATCTACAGCAGAGAATTTTATACGTATAGTTGTGACCCTCTGATTCAACTTCGAACGGGCAACGAATCTAATAGATTTTGGTTTGCAGTAAACATTTATCACCTTAGTCATCTAATCCACGTTACTGTTTCATAGACGCAACTTGTAAAAGCCATAAAATGGATTTCAGTGCATATTCTGTGAGTCCCATATTCTGTAATAGGGGGCGGAGGACGTAAATGCATTTCCAGGGGTAAAAATCCGCTGTGGCTTCGCTCCCGAAAATATGATTCTTGTTTATGAGTTGCTATTCGATTCTATGAGGCGTTTTATATATATTATTATTCGTATTTTTATAAACAAAATTTTGAATACACACATACAAATAATAGAAAAGATAGTCAAGTTGAGTAATCGACTCAATACTACAGTTCAGTATTCTTGTAAGTTGGTAACTAACTTCGTTATTCGTATCTTTTGTACACAAAACCTGTTCTCTATCGAATGAACAACATTCGATATGTGTGGCAGATATCTTATCAAGGAAATAAATTAGTTTGCTGAACTAGGTAACGTAAACATCAAAAGTTTTCTGCGGGATAAAGGATGTCTTAGTAAAGGCTATACATCGTTCCCGATATGGACATTAGCAAATTCTATTCATACCAAATATTATAATGGCCGGGCCATTTGGATTGTCAGTGTGCAGCTTATAGCAAAAAATTATAATTCATTCTAAATTCCTCCAGACTAACGGTGAGGCTTAAAGTACATGATTTTTTCTTAACAAATTTTCTGCATAATACCTATATTAGAAAATACTTTGTAAATGTATTTTCAATCTTAGAATTCTCGTCCTCGACTTTTAACGGTCTTACTGTAAACCTACTGTAGACCTGGTGAGTTTAAGATTAAGAATTTTTGGGACTAGCCCATTGGATATTACTTAGGATAGCACTAATGCGTGTTTATTAGAAATCCATAATCTCCCCACTTATGTCGGATAGCTGTCCGGAGGGTAGGAATTCCGAAAAATTCAAAGATTTAGCCCCGATACAGAAAATACATCTCCTCTGTAACATATCTTTGATCGGGTCACGTTAACCTATATTTGTGTCAAATAGGGTGTGACATTCAGACAAAAAAACATGCGAGTAATATATGAGGGTTTGGTTTTTCATCAGTTGTACGGAATTTTAAACATCTATGATTACTTCTATTATTACTCTTTTGTGTAGTTAGATTTTTACCCTAAGAAAAAAAAAGTTGGGTGAGTATGTAGCGGTATTCAGTAAAAAATATTGTAAGAAAAATAGAGAAATATATATAAAGATAGATATTGAAATAGGGAGAGATAACTATAGAAGATAGCAAAGTAATCCATTAAAATGATTTATGAGATTTTGACGTGACAACGTCTCTCGGTAGATTAGCATGTTCCAAAGAGGCCAAATTTATTGAAATATAAAGTAAAAGGTTTTTTGTTTGTGATAATAATGCGAAATATGCGGTATTTTATTGTCAAAGCTAAGTCCAAGAGCGGTCCAGAAGTATTACCTTTAAATTATATTTCGTATTTTTACTGTATCTCTCTCAAATATTACATGGTATGTAGTCCATACACAAATTTGTAATTATTAGGCAATAAAAAAAATAATCTCTTTCCTACTGGTGGGCACTAGTCTCCACTCATTTCTGGCCAATTGGGTGTTCATAGATTTCACACCTCTTAAGATTTAGTTGAGGATTTGCACCTACAAGTTTTCCTTACATATTTACTTTTACTTAATTAATTAAATTAAGAATACTCTCACACACTTAACTTCAAAATTATTAAGGAGTTTGCAAAATTGTAGTGTCTGAATTTTGTTATTGATTTTGTGACGCGAAATAGTGACGCGAATTTAAACATTGTAGTTATTGTAAATCGATTTAAACTTTAATCTCCTAACCGACAATCGTGTCAATGAACCCGTAATCGGAGTTCCATTTAAACAAAACAAAAACAAAATTCATTTATTGGGCGACTTCGACGTTTCAAATTTTAAGAAGCTATTAAGTTGATTAGATTTCAAAATAAGTTTCGGTTGCAGTGTTGAAAATCTACTTATCAAGGGTTTCACTGTTTCCCTCTTGGCTGATCGTCGATTACGTCCCCGCAGCATGTACATAAACGGCGGTGACCACTCACAAAATCAGAATTACAAATATATTTTTTTAAATAGTGTTATTTCTGTTATTTTGTGATATCCGAAATTATATTTTATTATAATCAGTTCGTAAGGACCATTAAGCAATCGAGAAAAGTCGGCAAATTAGTCCATACTCGATTTGCTTAGTACTTCATACGATAAATTAATATGGCTTATGCTGTCTTTTCGTAAGATTTTATTATTTATGCTTCTGAAATTGACGCTAAACTAGAAGACACAGTTACTGCCCTATATGGCGTAGAAATCTTCTAGAGGAAGTTGCTTCTTCTGATTGTTTAGAATGCTTGTAGTCGAATTAACATTAACAGATTTGTTGATAATAAGTTTTAGTAATTGTCTTCGCCAGCTAAGACTAATACAAAAATGTTTAAAGCTTAAAATGTTGTTGATTAATAAGAAGGAATAAGGTTTAACTCGAATAAAATAGTTTATTTTACAGCTTAATAGTTTATTTTAGGGTTCGTAATCTGGGGTACTTTTTATGGCAGGAAACAGATCTGTTCCCGTGTGTTTAGATATAAAAGTTAAAATGTACATTCTAATAAGGGTTAAAAGATAGTAAATAACACTTTAACTTTCTTGCTACAACTATTACGATAAATAAATATGTAATTCACAGAACCGATTCCTATAAAAAACGGGGAATTATATCTAGACATAAGGCTTAGATTTTATGTTTCTGTGTTGTTTTCTAGCTGTTTTCTTTTATATAGTGTTTGGTAGATGTTGAGGAGCTTTAATGTTATCAATAAAAAAAAAAATTAAAAAAGAACGTTATTCGACAATTATGGTCGAAATTCGACCACTAGGAGTGAAAGCGACTAGGAGGCAGATTATTATGTTATAAACAGTTACAAAACCTACTTCAAAGTTCTGTTGATAAGGGTTTTAAATGACAAGTTGAAGCAGTTTACTTTTTGTCCTCAGTTAATGTCACTCCAGGGAACGGGTCTAACTGTACGTGAGGTCAAAGGTAGCTTTATCTTAGTTGAATCTAAACTTTGATAGTGATTTAGTCCGCAAGAATTTAATAATGTCTTTGATTTACTGTATCGTAGCTGGTAATAACTATGTATGTCGAGTGAAGGATAATGTCAGAATGTTTGTTATCGGATTTTGATTGTTTGTGGTATCTTAAGTGTATATGATTAAATAGAAAAGAAGACATAATATATTTGTTGTTTTGAGACAATTACCTAATCATAAAATCTAAATCTTCTTAAATGGTGGTAATCCAGTCCCACATAAATAATCATAAACTGAAATAGTTCACATTTTATACATTGCAGACAACATCTACTTAATAAGCTATTAGTAATAATATAATGTTAAACGTGTTATATATAAACATAATTTTAAAGTGAATTCCCACTTAGGTCAAAAAAAATTATTTGATGTTTACTTGTTACTAAACAAACCAGCTGGGTTTGTCTATGTGCCACAGTGAAATCTATGTTTCTTAAATTCAACTGTCCTGTTACGTTGTGATAATGTTCACTACTTAGTTTTTCTACGGAATCATAGATGGCGCAGAAACTTTATGACTCCATTTTGAATTTTACTGTGTTTCATATAAAAATAAAAATAAATTTTATTATTGAATAAATATTTGAAAATAAAACTGTATTAAAATCAAATGTCATCCACTACAATTTAACAAAAAATGTTTCTGAACTTGAGGGGATGAATAAAAAAGTATTTTATTAACGATTGAGAATTTAAAGAAGATTAATATATCCACACACCGGTAGAATTAGCGGAACATAAAAAAGGGATATTGTCAAATAGTTAATTTTATTTTTAAACAAATAATAATTAAACACGAAACATGAATTAAATTGACGTGTTTTCACATTAATTTGCAACACCATACATAAAGTTTAATGAAAAAAACACAAATTAAACAAAATGCATTTTTCTTCGATGTCGTAATGACAGAGAGACATTTGAAAATTTAAAATTTTCTGACGGTTCACAATTAATTAAATGCATGTTTAATAACGAGTGTTTCTCCCCCGTGCTCTGACCAAGGTTTCCATCCGTCTGGGCATGCTGCGCATGATGCTACCGATGATTTCTTGGGGCAACCTCTGCCATTCTTCAAGTAATGCGTTTCGCAATTCGCCCAGATTGTTGGGATGTGGCATTCTTGATTTGACACTCCTCTTTAGCAAGTCCCAAACATGTTCGATTGGATTCATATCCGGGGACCGTGCTGGCCACTCCATCACCGTTACACCAACATGGTTTAGGTATGCCTGTACTATGCGAGCACTTTGGGCCCGAGCAATATCCTGCATTAAAATGAATTCGTTGCCAATAAAGGAGGCAAATGGCACAACATGTTCTTCTAAAATCTCCCTGATATACCGATCAGCAGTCAGATTCCCGCCATCGACCATCACCAACTTTGTGCGAGCTCCTAAACATATTGCTAAAACACTCCCCCAGACCATAATTGAGCCGCCGCCATATGCCACTGAATTTTCAAAATTCGACTGGATATAACGCTCTCCTTTGTGTCTCAATACTCGCTGCCTTCCATCAATCTGATTTAACAGAATTCTGCATTCATCAGTAAAGAGTAGTCGGTTTGTGCGGTGGTGTCTCTCAAGTTTTGATGCTTTGGCGGGCACAAATGAGCCTATACCGACTTCTTTGAATCTCCTGCGAACTGTCCGCTCACTCACTCTTACTCCTCGAACCTCGTCCAATACATTTCGGGCCTGCACCGCCGTGAGTTTCGTGTTCCGACGAACTTGAAATTGTAGAAAACGGTCATCTCTCCTTGAAGTACACCTCTTTCTACCTTGTCCTCTCCTCCTCACTAAAGAATTCGTCAATCTGTACCGTTGGATGCTACGATGAATCGCTGATAACGATCGACGAAGTCTTGTGGCAATCGATCTGTAGGATTGACCATTTCTTCTCATCTCATCTGCCCTAATGATTTCTGATAGCGTTAAATCAGGCATACCCTACGCTCGTAACTAATCAATATGCGAGAAAACACAAAATCCTCAGAAAACTGCAATACAATGTTTTTAAAACGAAAATCACAAACTTTACGCAAACGGAAAATCTATTTTGAAGCAACCGATACAGATGTGTGAACGAAAAATTAAAACAAACGAATGAAAAAAGTGACCGTCGGCTAATGTTCCATTTTCAAATTAGTCATAAATAAAAAAAGTAATGTAACCAGCCAGTGTTACGAAAAAATATATTTGATTTTTCTTTTTTTACGTTCCGCTAATTCTGCCGGTGTGTTTATATTAGTAAGAATGTAAATTATTAGTAGGAATTAAAAAAAAACAATATTAAATAAATTGTATTTGTGCATTTTGACAAATAAATAGAAAATATTTGAAAAATATTGATTTGACTTTAGAGACGAGTCTGTTTTACACATAATTATTTTCGCTGACTGTATCATATATGCAGCCTAATTAAAAAATTCTAGTTCTATAATTTTATTTTATAATCAAAGAATTTCTTATTTTTAACTACTCAATATGTTTTCATCTCGCCGTAGAAGTCAGTAACAAATTATCTCGTTCATTGTGTCTCAGCGATCTATTTTACTTCAACGGGCAAACGCGTTAATTCTCACGTCACATTGACTTAATCCGTCTTCAGTACCCTCCACTGCTACAAGATTGACTGCAACTCCAATATCCCATGTAATTTAACTCTCTCAGCATTGCACTTTAGTTAATGCACAAGTTTCAAGATTGATTACCGCTAGATGTCAGTTTTTAGAATCACGAAAAGATCTTGCATGAGTTTATATTTTCAAGTCACTATGATATTGAAGATGAATGAGTCTAGAATCTTGGAGAACTTTGCGAGAAAATCAATAAAGTTATCAATCATAAATCCTTAACAGGGATAATCACTTAATTTTATTTAAATCTTTAAAATTTTCCATTTAAAAATTAATAATTTACGAATTTTATAGTGCTTGTGTTGTACGTATACCTTTTATTTATTTGTCTACTAATATATTTTAGGATAATCTGAAGATATCGCTTTTAGCGATAATATTGCAAAATTTGCGCTATTTTGTATATTTCTTGTAAAAATATGTACATTTCTGTACGGGTATGCAATAAAGTGTTCATTGGATAAATATTACATTTTAAATTCAAGGATAGGGGGAGTGGGACACTACATGGACGTAACGACTAACAATTACGAGAAATTAAAAAAAAAAAAAAACTACATGTGTAATTTTTTCATGTCATTTTTTTCAGATTTCGTGCTACTTATTAATCTTTTTTATCATTGGTAATTTAAATATGATAAAAATATTAGATGAAGTTCTACAGAAACATTTTTATATCCAAATATAATGTTAGTTTCGCCCTTCTTAAACATTTGTGTTGTATATTACATACAAGTTTTGAATCCGTAACATCTTTAAATGAATATCTTCCAGCATTTAAATTTCCACCAACGTGAAACTCATATAACATTATATTTTACTAACTATATATGAAATTCAAGAGATTTGCTAAAAGTTTTTGATTCCGATGTGGCGAGTAATCCATAAATCTTTGAGACGTGTCACGGTAAGCGAAATTTATTACATGCAGATAAAATTTCTTCGTGACTATTCGCGTAAACGAGTTGAAGTTAAAAAATATTTTATGTCAATGTATCATCTACCAGTCATTCAGCTCAGCGTATGCGGAGTGGCAATTTTCCAGTATTAATTATGGAGTCGATGAAGATTACTGAATACGGTGCCCCGACTAATTCGTTTAAATCGTGTTTCACGTTGGCACCGCTCATTTCACACTTGAGTGTTTGTTGCTTAGGTCTGGCAAGCCTCTCGCCGGATCGCTTCATCTGGTCGGACGACACTTACTACTATTTAGCCTCATGAGAGATGAAATAAGTTTATTTGTAGCTGTTGTTAGCTATACATATTTGTATTTTATATACATATTTGTGTAAGGTGTTCCACCCATCCTTAAGCCCAAGCCAATTTCTTGCTCATAGTTCACACTGCTGAACAACAGACGAAGATATCGCGAACGGTTCCTTCTGTTAGTGTAGATCTATACTAAGCGGATTAATTTTGATGGAAGTCGTGCATGGTGGTTTAATAACTTCCTGGCTACCTAACACTAGAATTTTCCGTTATTTTTTACGGGCTTCGGTTGCACCGTCGGCGTTTCCGTAATAGGTGGATCTTACGGTTCCATTTTGACTGTCAACATGTCGTAGAAGCCCTCGATGTTGCAGACTTACATGGAGGGCAATTACCACTTACCATAAAGTGGGAATACAGCTCGTTTGTCAGCTATTGACATATTGAATAGGAATCATAGTGTGTTATCTGGATTCTTTTCATGGCTGATAATGATTATATAAGTTGTTCTTTATCAATGGATTGGATCTTTATCGATGGCATAAGCTCGATGAGTTATCGCGGGATACCGAGCTTAGCTAATGGATAATATTAATTATAATAATATCCATTAAATTTCATTACTGTAACTCATATAAAATTCGTTTTTATATATAGCATAGTATTACGTAGTCTATTCAGTGCTATAAAAAAAAATTAATAACACAATTTACACTCTAATTTAAAATGAGACTTGCGTTATATAAATTAACATTTCCTTAGAGAATATTCATATTCATCAGTATACATTGAACACTTAATAAACCTTTCAGATATTAAAAGCGGTGTAATTTACATAACCAGGTATCGCATGAATAACCTTCACCTTTGACCTACAGGTTCCACTTCAGGTATTTTGAAGTACGGTCGTGCACAGAGAGTACTCAACCTGTCCATAATTAAAACGCAGTATTAGATTACTGGATTATTTCCTCTGTAAAATTGCGTGGATATTTCTACAGTTTACTAAGTAAAAGGTTTCTATACACTTTATTACCACGTATTACATTAGGTAACGTAATTAAGTTAGGATTGTGGTATAACACTCAAATGAAAATCTTCTGTGGGTTAAACTGAATCAGGCGATCCATATCTCTCTCCATATTTTCGATCATCATAAAAGCAATTTTAAACCACTTTTAAATATAACTGAACGTCAGCTTATTTTTGGATATATTTCAGTGGCTGTGAAAGTTCACTTCAAATGTTGTTGATTTTCTTGGTCTGTCCCCATTATTGGTAAAACTTTATCTTAGATTGGCGGTTTATAACAATACTGTAATTTTGATTTACGTTTTTTATTTATATATATATATATGTTTTTGATATCCTTTAAAGTAATAAAAGTATAAGTCTTCCTGTATAATAGGGACAATCTATAACGTATTTTTATCGGAGTTATAAGATCAATAGGACTGCCGTAATACATACACATACGGAAAATGAAGGTTCTAAAAAAATATGGGGAAAAAATCAGATTACCTTTGAAACCGGTGACGTGCATCTCTCGATGGTCACAAGAAGTCTGCTAATCGTGTGCGTTGATTTGGCATTAATACTATGAAAGAACTTTGTCTAATGCTAAATTGGTCTTAAGTCGGACCAGCAGTCGGAACTATAAAGTCTATCAAATGTGTGATATAACCTACTTAAGCTAAATAAATTATCTGCAGCGAGTGTTTAGCGCAATAAATTCTTTAAAGTGACTTAAAGCACTAAGGCTATCTAATGCATTCATATCCACACAAAGAGCACTGTGCATATTAAGGTTAATTTTAATTTAGTGAATGAATGTGTTCATAAATAATGCTGCTCTTAGTGCGGTGCGACATTAGGGTAGGTAGTTTAATTTAATAAACACATTAGACAGAGTAAAGTGACGAAGTGTGCTTTATGCTATGAGTACATTAACAGACGACCACGATTCGTGGATATATGAGAGTATTTTGTTGTCAAAATATGTTTATGATATTTATGGACGATTTCGCAGATTTAGTAATGTTATGCAGTACTTTCTAGGTACAAAATGTGAAACGACTCACGTTGCTGAAGAAATATAACTTAAAAAGAGTTGGAGTGACCGTCGCTATTTAGTTTTAAAACCATAAGATATAACCATGCCTATAAACGCAAAGCCACAAAGACAACATAAATTAATAAGCAAAAAGGAACCTTGAAAACTTGGCTACCAAGCAGGTGGGATTTCATTGTAAAAGCTTATTATAAGTTTACATAAACTATCCAAATTATGAATGACTTATTATTTGTTGAAAAGAGAAATATGACAAAAGAATAAAAGTGTATTTATATTATGTTATTTGCCAAGCTCACTGCTGAGTATGTTACGCTACTAAAAACTGAAACCCACATTAAATATGATTCTGCCACTGTGATCCCGCGGTACTACGTTTGTGCCTCAGTTTATTTAGTACTGTTTATATAGTGGATTATCAATTAAGAGTATCAGAAGAGACCGACGAAAAACTAACACGTGGGTTACAGACGTTTGAATAAGGGTCAATTTATTAACTTAGATTCATTTTATAGATGAGATTGTATGTTAATTTTCAAGTTAAGACAATTCCAGGGTTCTGTAGCTAAAATTAAAACGTTTGTCCGTTTGACTATAAATATTGACGATTTTACTCAGACATTGGTTTTACAAAAACGAAATTCGAAAAGTACCTGTGTTATTTGAACCGTTAAATAACGCAGAAATAAAACTGTAGACGAAAAAATCTTGAGCAGGAATTCTGTACATGTCAGTAAGACATTATCCGGTTCATATATCAATGTAAATTACAAAGATGTATAAATATTTTTTTTATCAGTAATTGCTATTTATTATTACTATTGTGTCTTACTCTTTCTAAGATTGTAATTATGGGACGTTAAACTGGGGACTTTTAACTGATATACCTTTTAAAATACTGTTTGACTATGTTATGTTGTATAGTTTATGAGATTAAGGGTTTTTCAGTTACCAATAATTTAAGTATAAAAACTTTAAAAATATTATGTTTAGTATGAAATACAAACCTATTTTTGTTTACGATTAAATCAATCCCATTACTTGTCCTGACTACGGAATCCGGAATCCTTCGTTGTGCATGTTCCGGCATACACTTGGCATCTTTATTTAAATGTTATGTTTGTAAAATATTAAATGGTAAAATATTAAAGTGTATATACTCGCACTTACAATTATTAACAATTCATTTTGCATATTATATCAATAATACCTAAAACATTTATACAGCAACACATGTTTAATACGTTGGTTAGTGTTACATTCAACATGATGCCATATTTACTACAATGTGTCAATACCTACGATACTAGTGTACACCGAATAACCGCCGTATATTTTGGAGCATTTGGCGGTTTTTTACGTTTTACGCATGAGAAAATCTATTCATCGATATGGATGTGTTTCCTGACATTTGAATATATCATAACAAAACGGTGATTGAATAATTGTATGAAATATATCTCTCACGAATATTCAGATTCAATTCAGATTGATTAAAAGTTAATTTCTGATATTAAATAATTATCATTCGCTATGAGTCTTTATGCAGAGTAGTGTACTAAAGCTAAAGTTTCACAAAGCGATTATTTCAGCGCGCGCCACTGTTACAGAGCCGCCATATGTGTAGAATTTATTAAACTATGTATAAACGACATTGTCCACATGCGAATTACGCCCATTTTGTTTGAGCCACCCTTTGCGCTGGTCGACGATCGATATGCGGCGCTATACAAATTACCATAGATAAAAGTAATTTGGGATTTTGTTTTTTAAATTTCATCCCGTTCATCATCGATCCCGCTAATCAATAGAGGTGGTTTGGAAGTTGTTTGAAATCTCTTAGAGTGATAATTCTCGAAAGTGTAATGATTTCATCATTAAACCAACGTTACTAACGTATTGTAACATTTAGGTCATTCTTTGAGGTTAGCCATAGTAATAACTGGTGATAATAGAAGGTCGAAAATGTTTTTTACTCACCATTTGGACACGTAAAAATATTCCCCTGAAAACAGAAAAAAAAATTATTACACATTTGCTTTTAATATAACAGAAGAGACTAGGTTTACGTATTTTTTGGCTATTAGTGTCCAACAGTATTAAATAATATACTTGTGCTCCGCTGTATTTAACTGTGAATTGATATACTAGTTATAGCTAATAACTTAGTGGCTTTCAAAATATATAACTCACAGTTCTTGAGTTCAAATTCTGCAGGCACTTCTTATTTTTAAAGTTTCGTGTATATTTAAAATTAAAAATAAATTATCACATACATTACACAACGGACAGTGTGATGAATTATGGAATTACACCTAATCAATAGGAAAGGAGACATAAGCTTCGCAAAGAGACAGTTATGGGTTGTGATGATAAAGATGATGATGATACATGGTCTATAGTGACCATTGAACAATAGACAATTAGTACTTGTGTTTTATATTTTTATAGAAAATTAAAAAAATTGGCATAAGTAATTTTTGCAAATTGTATTCTATCGAAATTAGTTTCTCTTGCAAGGAAGGTTCCACCAAAGTTTGAGGGTAAAAGAATATGTAGAAAAAAGAATCGCGGTTTTAATACCCGTCCAAGGCGATTAAAGATTGAATATATTTGATTAATTAATTTTGAGATTACACTGAAGACACAGTTGAGAGTGTAACTCCTCACTTTAGTACCCGGAATGTTGTTAAATATTAGTAAAAGGGCTTTTCAATATTTTTTTAATCATCTTTAAAAACACCCCTTTCGGTTGTACCATATTTGGTAATTCAAAATTGTTTGATTTATAAACTTAACTGTCAGTACTTAGTTCCGTTACTTACAGTTTCCATTTTAAATTTGAATTCGTATATGTGAATTATCTACATCGACCAAAGAAAGTTTGGTGATTTATAATTGCAGCACTCTTTATACTGCGTCTCCATCAGGTATTGTAAAGTCACTACGAAGATTGGTTGGCACATTGGGGAAAGTGTGCTCGAGGGCACCCGCCACCCGTGACCGATCAACCGCAGACAGAACAATTGAAGAATTGACTACAATGTAATGCCAGTTTGATAATAATATTAATCTGAATATACCATTGGTGTTGTCACTTGCAATACCAATAATCAAGAACGAGAATCAGTTTAGGAATGTGGCTATGGCAAACTTGCGACAAGTAATTTGAAAGTGAAAATTAATTTTTTTATCAGCACGTTGGCATTGACATATTTGTGTATTTTGACATGATACAATAACTACATTGTATTTGTTAATTACATTTGATAATTATTCCGTGTTAATTATTAGTTAAAATAGAACGTTCATTAACGGACTTGTGTCTTTCTTTCTACTGATATATATATATATATATATATATATATATATCCTGAGTTTTTTTTTAATACGCTGAAGTATTATTGCTTTAGTGGGAAATAATTATTTAAAAGGTTTATAGAATTTTATTTGTTGATGTTGAACATGTTGATGTTGTTGAATTTCAATTTCATTTACCTCTTTAAATAGGTACTATTAAAATGGATCTTCATTGCTGTGTACAGACTTTATTGAATAGGTACTACCCAAGCAGTTTTGAGTAAGCAAACACTAAAACGTTTGGGAAACCACGACATCCAATATTCTTTAGTGCCTGAAGTCGAAGGGGTTCGAGTTGTGTGTGTTGGCAGTTAAAACAGATGGATGTGGACCGTGGTGCTTTACTATTGGCCTATAAATAAGCTTAAAAATACGCCTTGTTTTGAAGAGAGCTACCTCGGTATTACGCTAATTTGAATGGAATGAAATTCTCAGATAAAATGGTGACACGCATCACAACATTATCTACTTAAAGTTTCAAATTCTAGTTATACAATTTCAAGTTCGGTAGAGAAATTAATTAAATGTTGGCAGCATTTTGGTAAAAGTAGCATAGAATGTTTAACTGATAAAGATGGGCAATTAATTGATGAGGGGTTTAAAAAATATGTTATACACTGATAGCGCCATAGGAACAAATGAAACGTAGACATCTAAAATGAAAATATTTAAAAAAGGACGATATTCCTATTTTTTTTCCTAATGGATATCTACGTATAAAAGCTACTTACTATCAAAATGTGAAGTTTTTAAATACGGCAGTGACAGCTGGGCGTTGATAAATCAGCTAATTAGGGCAGAGATTTTTGTGTATTAAGACGATTCCTTTGATGTAGCCCGCGAAATTTAAGTTTCTTTTCGCTTTTCGCAAATTATAGCTATTTAAGTCGCGTTATGGTAAAGTGGGTTTTGCCGATATACAATATGAGCTTACTGAATAATAATTTTAAAAATCATTAATATAACTCTCTAAGTATTTGTTAAAAATTATGTGGTAATTTCGTGAAATAAATTGAATCCATTATTCAGTAAATATATTTTTTAATATAGTCGCGAATGGTATTTTCCGCTCTATTTTGATATTCCGCGTGCCAGCATTCGACGCTTGTAAGAATTACTAACCAAAGAGTACATTTACATAGGCTACTCAATCTCAGAGCAAATATCGTAGAAACGAAACGATTATAATGACATAAAGATAGGGAACATATAAATTTCCTTTAAACGAGCCTAGCTGTTAGGATTTTTAATTTTGCAGTATTACAGATTCCACCACATCAGGAGTAACTTCTATAAATAAATCTATAAATAACAGATGGCTCTATAAATATTACATGTTTGGTTTAATGTCCTGTACATAGATATCGCTTAAAAATTTCAAAATGTAGTACTACAAAACATTATGTAATCTTAGGTAGATATTTAAATAATACTAAAAATTAATAATAGAATTAAATACAATATTTTACTGTAGGTATATCAATTCTTATAAGGTTTATAAACTATGGTCTCTACCAACCATCAACTGATCAATTTCTGATAAAAATTCACTCTCAACATTATTTCCAAACGTGCCAAAAGAAGCATAACTTCAAAAATTAATAAAGAAAACAGCAGGATTCGTTTTTTCAAAAAAAGATGTGGTTCTATGTTTATATCATGATTCAATTTTCAATATTCAATTCCGAAACAACTTTAACAATACTTTGCGATTTAAACTTGATCAATACCGGAATATAATACTAATGAAATAGTGCGCTGTGGAGGGATTGCATCTAGCGTATCTACCAACTATCTGCCTTGACACCGACTTCAAACATTTCCCTATGTGGTGAATATAATAATATTTTATTTAAATTTATTTTCGCGTTTAGTACCAATTATGGATTTTTTCTTTTGAAAGTTAGTTTTATGTATTTAATTTTTTTTTATTTAGAATATCGTTGTCGTTCAGAATATTTATTACTTGTGCATAATAAAAAATAGTTTCCATCTGTCAAAGTCTGTATTAACTTTTGAACTTGGATCTCTTAAGATTGTGTAAGATCACATCAGAAAACACTCTCAGGCATGAAATTCAATAACCTCTAGGGGTTTAGAGCCCGAGACAATCATGCGGTTCACTCAATGATCAGTTTTGCATAATAACTATTTGCATACCATCACATATTGTTTAGCCTACCAACCAAAGTCACAAACATATTAAAGGAGTATATATTGCAGGATATTTCTCTATTTACTCTCATAAAAGATATTTGGTGACAAAGTCAAAAGTTAAATGTCATAAAACATTTTATTTTCATTCCAATTACAGACATATTCGTATTAATAGTAGTTTGATTCATACTAGTAAATAAGTTTTTTTAAAGAAATAAGTGTTTGCATTATTTATTTTGAAATATTTATGAAGGTTTAACATTGCGACTTAAAAACCCTTATACCTTAAAAGCTTTTGTAAATTAAGTTATGAATAAATAATGTTTAGTCAAAATAACTAAAGAAGCAATTTTATCTGTAACACCCTAATTTATTTAATTAGATCGATAATTAGATTACACATTCGACATTATTGTATTACATTGTTATAGAGTACTTGGCTAATATTATTATATATTGTAATCTCACTACACTAACGTGAACCGTTCCCTAATTGTTGAACACCCTGTCGGTGGTCACGATAGTATTACAATTACGAAACCAATACTTCTAAGTGACTGAGACGAATAAAGCATTACAAAAGATGAGCGGCAAGAATTAAAGGAATTGAAGGATGAGACGTTGAAGGGATTTAGGTAGAAATGGAAGCTTGGAAATGTGAATGTAGTCGATAAAAGAAATGGGATTTACTACATTCAGTAAAAGGAAAGTTTGATCGTTAAGTTAAGCTAAAAGATTTTTAGCATAAGATTTATTTAACACTTTCCTATCTGGTTTATATTTTTAATTTTGCCATATCTATATGTTTTTTTTTTTAAAAGGACACATCTAGAATAATACGCGATATATTTCGTTCAAAAAAGTGTCTGGAGAGCGTCTTATTACGTCTAATCAAAATATGTCACCTGACTCGCTGGACGTACTATTACGATTTCCAAATAATGTAGACAACATTAGTGTTGTCATAGTCACATTTTTATAGAACCAAAATAAAATGCAGGTAGCTATACAAATTCTTATAATTAAATAGTAGCCAGTCAGTATATTTATAGTAAATTAGTAATTATAAAAAAAAAATATGTACAAGCATAAAAGTGATACATACAATCGTGAAACAAGAAATAGGCATAATTTGATTACATCTCCATATCGTCTTCAAAAGGTTCAGCGTTTTTTATGGGGCTTGGAGTTCGTTTTTACAATAAGGTTCCGAAGTTGATACGTGAGTTGTCCATTAGAACTTTTAAGCGACGCATTAAAATACAGCTTATAGGCAAATGATATTATAGTATAGATGAATATATTAGTGACAAGGACTTCTGGAATTAATAGTGTCGAATCCAGTTCCGCACAGGTTTAATCTTTTGTAATTACAATGTGTCGTTTAAAAGATGTGCTGAGGAGTTTCTTTCGCCGTTTCTTCTCCTCAACGTTAAAGCACTGTTTCAAAACGGTAGTAGAAGCAAAAAATAACGTGCATAAGTGTATTTACAGAATACCTACATGATTAAATGATTTTGAATTTTGAATTTTTTGAAAAGTATTTTTCACTGTTTCACAAATATTGCTCGAGTTCTATGAACACATACAAGGGAGCCGTCCTTCTAATAAAATTGTTCTGCTCGTTTATGATAAAGAAAAGTTTCAGTGGACATATAAGACCACCGTGTGGGTAAATGGATTTAGGTCGAACGTAATATCATGCTGGCCGCATAGAAAGGGGTAAGAAATGACTAGTATAAGAATATTAAGTATTCGTAATGATGTTATTAATAAAAGTAACGTTGTCATTGCTAAAAGTCAGGATAAACCGATATTTGTATGGTCATTATGAAAGTTAGAAAGAATATCGTATGATTATTAAACAGTACATATATGTTCAAAACATAGAAATCAGCGGGCATAGAATGTAAACTAATATCTAATTTCTTCATAGGGTTAAGTCAAAAGATATGCGTGGTAACTTTGATTAAAATCACTTGTCAAAGCCATTCATTTACCCTAACGGTATAACATCAGTATTGTCAACAATGTTATATCAATACTTTTAACAAATCAAACACTTTCATAAAACCCAAACTAGATTGAAAGAAGATTTTACAACTAATAAAAACCTAACTTACATAATACAATATTTCATAAGAATTGGTAATGTAAATAATCTGTTTTTGTATGAATATGAGTACACATGTAATCATTTTTGAATATGGCTTAATTCGGACTTATATTGATTTATTGATAATTTGATATAAGTAATGTAATATAAATAATAAAAATATACTAATAGTTGTAATTAAGAAATGATTTATAAAGTTATTAAAGTAAAAAAGTTTTATTACGCATTATGTTCTAAATATAATAAAAAAGATTGTCGAATGTTTCCTACGATAGGAAGGTTGTATTGTAGGAGTAACAATCATGTAAGTATTACCTTTTTACAGGAGCTGCTGAACAAACAAGAAAAATGTAGTACTGTACTAAACTTTAGTGTCCATTCATATGTACCTATCATAGCGATAAATCGCGTTGTTTTTTGTTGTATAATGTCGAGCGTATGAAACTATTCAAGAAAATCATATTTTTCTTCAGATTTGTAGGGACCCTATGTCAGTACATTATTGTAAATAAGAAACCCTATTTTGTTACCATAGCATTTATAAATTATATCACTGTCATTCATCTTTCTTACGTCTTTGATTTTATCACTATTAAATATTTTCATTATATTTGGAATCCTATTTACTCTTTAAACCTCATCGATACGCATTTCCACATAACTTAAGGTGAAAAGTATAAAAGACGGTAGAAACACTTTTGCATTTAGCTCTCGTAACGGAAACAGCTCTCTGACGTGTTAATTGTTTTCGGATCGCTGCCAAAATGTGTTGTGTCAATTAATTAGCAAAATTAATATTTTTCCGCTCGTACACTCCCACCCTCGCACTTCCTCTGTTGCGGATGGCATCGACATATAAACAGATATAAAAAACATCCACGACCCGAAATAAAAAAATATCTTTCACATTTATATATCTATCCCGGTCTGGTTCAAGCCGATTCGCCGCGTACTTCAAGCAAAGTCACTAGCTACAGAGTTACAAGGTTAAAAAAGTTAAAAATTGTAAAATGCTTATAGAAATCAAAAACATATTTTGTACAAATAAGGGTCCGCACATGTTATTGTTTTGCTATATGATCTAAGGTAACTTTCAATACGATTTTGTTTTGCTTACTCGGGTTTAAATGTTGCATGTTTGTTAATAACGTGGTTGTTAGTCGTCAATATATTTAGGAACGAGATTTTTTTCGCGTAATTGTGATAATTTTAATAAAATTTGTATACGTATATGTTACTGCAGTCACACCACTATAATGAAGTTTACTTCACGTCAAATTAAATATAGTGAATATTTATAATTTTTAAGGACTAATGAAAAAACAGACATGTCATCTGATGTTATCTAGCCACCGTTGCCTATGGACATGTGTAACTTTAGAAATGTCGCCAACGCATCGCCGGCCCGTCTCTTTTTATACCTTTTTTGGTCATCAAATAGATTACGTGTTTGCTGTTGGAGTATTGTACGAAATTAATCACAATATTTACAACGTTCATCGTATTTGGATTCAATCATGCAGATAAAATATGTGCATGTAATGGCAATAATGATAATCATCTCATTCGTATGTAAGTATGTCTGATTAAATAATAAGAATGATATACTGAAAGCGCACTGATTGTAAAGTTTATCTGAAGCAGTTATAACCAGAATATTTGTTTGAATTGGCACGTAAATTACTGTTATAGACGGGCCGACTTTTTTTATTATTGAATATTCTAAGATATAAGGTCTAGTGAACGGGTCTATTGAAGCGTGGAACCTAACGAAATATTTTCTATAATCGCATTCCTACTTCGATTTATTGGACTGCAATAAGTAAATTCAAACCGGGCTAAATCAGGAGGAGGATAAAAACATTGAGAAGTTTTTTGTAAAAATTTTCATTTTGATTCGAAGGATAATATTACAACGAACGAGTCTTCCGCCCCTGAGAACTCGCAATAATTTTTAAGGGCTCTTCAAATCTATTGATTATTTATAGTGCGCCTTCCAGCTTCTACTTGTGCGCTCGATATGAATATAAAAATTGTGTACGAAATGAAATTCTTGCCTTTTTTATTTTAGGTACCAATCGTCGTCATTTCTCTTCGTACTAATTGTGGTTCTAAATTTTATTATTTTTTACTAATATTAAGCAATTAATATTATATAAATTTAGTAAGCTTGTCCGTCTGTAATTTTAATTTTATTGACATATTTCATAAATATTCGTTTTATGACTTACTGACTCAAATTTAAACATTTTCTATAGTTTTTCTATCTGTCTGTCTGCCTGTCTGTTTTACGTCCTGCTATAACTTAAAAATGTGTTGACCGATCTTGATGAAAATTAGTATATGTATAGAAAGGACATGTGATTGCGCATGCACATGACAAGCCATATATGATATCGGTTTTCAAAAAAAATGGTGATCATTATTTTCACATTTCTTCCGCAGCCACTTGTTTCTTTCCAATTTGTGTAATTTTGTTTTAAATCGGTTGTCCTTTGTTACGTCTAAAGATGAAATGTTTGTAATTATCTTATTAATTATTATTCTGGGGTGTTGTGTTCAACCATATAAATCGTGAAATATTTTTAGAGAGAAAAATAAAAAATATTACAAATGAAATACATTTTGCGATGGTGAACTACGTTAAAACAAAACTTGAAACTATTTATATATCTGCGCAGAAAAAGTTTCGAACGAAAAAAAAAGCTTGCTTGTTTCTTTCAAAGTGTTATATTGTTATTAAAGTATCACATACTATAACATCTATCTACGGATAGATATCGTATTGCTTTCATTTTTGTTATTCACGGGTGTAGGAACAAAAAAACAAAACAATATATTTTGTTAAAATGCGTCGCTGAAGCCTCATAAATTGTTTGGGGTATTAAAGTTTTATAATTAACCGTATTTAACGTACACGATATATGCGTTACCGACCGTTGTAAAACATAATGGGTAATGGAAGGTCACATGAGTGTGTCGTTAAAAATTATACAATCTCTAAATAACTCAACACAGTTACTATCTCTAAATAATCATATTGTTTTTAACTTTCTAAACATAGTTAGATAAGATGGGATTAATAACAATAATGTAATAAACGTTCACACCATCCCACGCCCGCACTTCCGTGGATGCAATGCGTTGCGGGTGGTATGAACGTACACAAATAAAAACATTACAAACATCAACGACTGGAGAACAAACGTTCAGCTGTCATTTAAATGTCTGCCCAGGTCGTGAATCGAATCCGGGATCCCTTCCTCGATATGCAGGGTCACTACCAATTCTGCTACGGGGTTGTCAGTGGCTATAATTTAATTAAAATAATTAATCATTAAAAATTATATTGTTTCACTGCTGTCATGTACGTAAAAGCCGGCCAAGTGCGGATTGGCCGACTAGACTTATTTGAAACCAGCACTACAGGTGTTTTTAGGATTTTTTTCTTCAAAAAAACGAAGAAAAAATATGTAAGTAAATATTTGTTGAAGGCAAGAGCAATTACTACTCGTAGTCCAAATATTAAAAATATTAATATTGTAATACTAAAAAAATATTCCTTTTCCTGACCGTTAAGTAATATTTAATATTAAGTGTCGGAACGTATTCAATAATTGAAATTCAAAACTTCATATCGCAAAGCCAGGCAATGCCATAGACGGGTTTTTTGTACAAGTGATTTTATCATCATTATATATTATTATGAGTGCGATTAAATGTCAGTCACATTCGAGTCTATGAGAAATAAATTTACTACGTCTTTTGCTATTACGTCATATTATGCGATCTTAGTTTGAACTAAGACAATATCCGCTTATAAGAATTTAGCCAATCAATTTTCAGGAACCGGGATTTATACAATCAAATGGTCTTATCGTGTAGTATTTTACATCCATTGTAAGTTTATTTTCAGGCTTAGGTTTTTAGCCTCAGGAAATTGTAGAGCATTCTGGTCTTTGCTTCTGTCAGTCGCGCGTTATTTATGTGACAGCTAAATATTTGTTTTCGGGTCATGGGTGTTTGTGATGTCTTATTCGTTTATATCCATGCCAGTAGTACAAGTCATTTACTTTTGCTGGCAGTACTTTTCGGTACGTATAATCATATTAGTTATTTTATACAATTCAGTACTTTCTCTTTTAGGATGGACATAGAGTGATAATTTTACTACCATGTCAATTTTTTTTTGCCTGGCTTGCCACCCTACCACCGTTCTAGAATCAAACGCAAAATGTGTTTGAGTTGCAATGTGGGATATATAGTAATTACTGAATTTTGGATGTGAATATTCTTTGGTATTACGGATGTCCATGGGCGACTGTGACCACTTGCTATTAGGAAGCCATCTCTTGGTTGTCGGATATTGACATAAAAATTAAATAAAATGAGTGTGCTAACACAACATTTTGTACAGGGCAATATCCGTGGAAAATATTTCAGTTGGATACTTCTGTTACGGTTAGTTGGGTTTCGTTTGTGTTTGGTAGATGAACTAAAGTTGATATCAATTTTTAAATAGTCGGCATTGTTCTCTGTTATGGTACCAATACAATTTGTTTATTCTTTTCAAAACCGACTGATATGATTACACAGAGAGACATATCAATGGTACTATTGCAAACATCCGTAAATGCAGTATTTACCTAATATTTTGACAATGGTAGTTAAAATTCTATGAATGCACGCATTGTTATTGACTTTGTATATTCTTACACTGATAAAGTATCAGTCATACCAAATAATAAAGTGCTGTACAAATCATTTAGAAATGTAATTTATTTTGAACTAAGTGCTGGAAATTTTAGACTAAGCAATAAAACTTAGAATTGTCATGACTGATGTATGATAATTCAAATAAGAGGGAATTAAAATTTATAATTGTGATCTGGTTGGAAACACCAAAGATGAATTCATACATTTTATGTCGCCATGACCACGCCACGATCCATGCAATTGGGTCAAAATATTGGCAATAAATAAAACATATCGTGAGTACCCATTACATAATAAAATCAAAGAAGAAATGCGTAACAGGTAACAACCACTCGCCTTATAAATTCAGAAATATTTCTTCATTCTAGTAGGGAGATATAGTCTAATAGCATTATAATATACCGAAACTTTTAAGAACAGATCATATACCTTAAAAATATTCTGATAAAGGTATAAGATACAGTTGTAGTATATTTTAAAAGCAACAACAAAAATACTAATTAATATACAGATAAATTATGACTCATTGTCCCCGATCCAGCCATTTGACGTATTGTGCGTTTTAAAAGACAAGCTTCTGAAATATTGAGTCATAAAACAGTCAGTTCAGAACTAGACGAGAATGAACTTTTAAAGTTATAACTATTTTAAGATATACGACACAACGAAGTATTAAATTTTTCATCAGAAAATATAAGACGCAGCCAAGAGTGCAAGGCGGGACAAAATTGTCTGGGTAGTTACCTTTTCTCTCTAAATCTCTTAATATAAAATTTTGAAAGGAATTGTAATTTCTCTACGGTTTAATATTTTTTAAGTCATATAACTTTAATGGCGTACTCGTTCAAAATATAAAGACATAAAAAATGTTTTAACTAAAGTCGTTTTATTTCACCAAATCCTCTTACAGTGAAGACTTATTCTCTAGATTACATTTTAGGCAGCTTACCTCTGAGCTAGTCGGTGTGGCAGCGAGGAAAAGGAGCCCGACGACACTGAGTGTCGCCCGACACCTTATCAACATCGTAAATCTGTGAATCGAAACATAATATTGTTAGATTTTCTTTAAGATGAGATAAAGTGGTGAGGTCATTTATTTTTATACAGAAAATATGATTGTAAACTTATATCACCGCAGACATTATATGTTTTAACTGTAACGGGTACTCACGATTTTTGTATTTTTTACTGATATTTGGACTCAATTATACGGATCATGATAGCGGTGAGACGTACCCGTTGTAGTTAAAATATAAACCAGGAAATATTAAATAATTCGACTTCTCTAAATTGTTTGTTGATTTTCGAATGTTTAAGAATCCTTAAAAATATTTCTTGAATAGTTCTTTCCTTAGCTTCAACGATAGCTACCCAATTAATCATAAAATCAAATCAGGTTTGACCTTCAAAAACAAAGTCAAACCTAACAAGAAATATCCAAATAAGATAATTAGTTTTAGAGATAGCGTGATCGAATAGATTAGAAAATTTCATCTTTTGTCGTTGCTATCGAGAGATGCTCGAAAAAAGAGGGTGGATGGAAATAGTCGAGCTGGCTTCATCATCATACACTTGTTTTTATACATATAATGAAATGATAATTCATATTTTTTTACAGACATTTATGGGACATAAAGTAACAGAGAATTCTGTGTGTGTGTGTGTGTTTGTTTATTAACAAGTACTTATTTGAGGTACTTTTTTCCAATAAGCTATAATAATTTTTCATTTTTAGTTCATTTTGATTTGAAACATGGATTTTGTTTCGTCATTACACAAAGTTCGTTCGTACAATTTATATACGCAATTATTTTAGTTTCTTAATGTGATATCAAAACAGTGAAGCAGGATTATTTTGATTTTTGTTATCAATATTCAATTTAAATTCAATGTTATATCAAATTAATATTTATATTATTTTATTATGATACTATGTTTCAAATTTAATTATGCAATCCAGTGTAGGTACTCATAATTGAAATAGTTGTTTAGAGTTGATGTAAGATTAACATAACAGGTAATTGCACTTATTTACATTGATGATGCATCAACCCCTGGATATAGTCATAGGTAGGTTTGTGAAAAAATAGAAGGCCTCGTATAAAATAAGTTAAATTGCAGTTTCACAATAAATGACTTACGTCGACATGAATAAATGTACCGATAGATTAAAAAATGACCTCTATTGAAATTTAAAATATTAGTCACTTCATAGAAATCACATTTTGTCGTTCCAAGAATACATACTTATGTGGAAAAAGTCTAAAGTAACCACACTGTTTGTAATGAGGCCATTTTAAAAATCTTTGATGTCTCTTCAAAATGTGTTTATACTGTTCCACATGTGAAAGCCAAATAATTGCGTAGCTTTTAAATGTGATTTTTATGAAAGACATATATCTAATTATCTCATCCACACTTTCAAGAACTTTTCATTGCTCTGTAAATATACTTTACAGTTATCACATTTACCCGGACAAGTCATTGACAGCTCCCTCTTTCGAATCAACTTACTATTCTCATTACAATTTATGTGGCTTAACCTTATCATTAAAAACCGTAATAAGGCTATGTGCATTTATTTTTCTTAGGCAATATTAAAGTAGAAAAGCAATTGTATGTTCCTGAAGTTTTTGTTTAAAATATTTCAATAGCATGTTCTGAACAGTTTTAAATGATAAACGGTAAAATTACACTTAGGTGGATACGTCAAAGCAAAAGAAGCACAATTCGCTATTAGAAGACGCGCACTGATAACTGTAGAAAGTAGGATTTGTAAAACTCAAGACAATCCTGTATGGATCAATTCAGCGCAAATAAGTTACGCATGTATCAATATAACTGAAATTGTGATCTCTTTTGGAAATATTAATTCAGTGTCAGGCGACATGCCGACGGAAGAAGATTAATTTAAAATTATTAGTCCTAGAAATACATAAGTATTGTAATTGTTTTATTTTTATAATATTACAGTGATAACGCAAACGAACATCAGATCGTCAATATTTTTTTTGTTTGCATAGTTTAAATATCAGTGAATCCAATCAAAACTAGAGAAATTCTGATGTTTAACAGCGTTCTTTGAAAATCAAAACCAGTTTAGAAATTCGTCATAAAAGTAAAATTTTGTAGATGATAAATTTGTATGTCCTATTTCTTTTAGAGTTGAGTTAACTTTTTATATATAAATTATAAGAAAAACAAAATTGGATTTAATTATTATTTATTGAACCGAGACATATATACATATATTGTTAATTTTAAACGGAAGAGATATGTACTACAGATATACTAGGATACCAAAAAGTACCACAGATTATAAAAACTGTGAAAGATATTATGTTTGTAACAATGTCATATAAATTCAATTTTAGTATTGGTCTTTTAATGTTTTTTTTCGATTATTAAGAACAATTTGTTATAATATTTTATAAGAAAACACAATTGTGTGTAGGATTGCGCATATTTGAAGTGAAAGTCTTCAACTTTTGGATTGTTAAATTCATATTCTATTCACTTATTTTGATAAGGATTAATATAAAGATATTAATAATATTTTTAACAAACACGTGGACTGTTTTGAAAAAGGCGTCTCCTCTAACCTGAAACATAACAAAATTTGCATTTGGAAGTAAATACGCACTCGCTTGCATAATCAATATATGAGATTTTTTTTTCTCACATAAAAACTAAAAATAATTATTTTTTTTCGGAGTATAATGCCATCTATGCACCGATATTGGTGGTACTAAAAAAACGTACAGGTTCTTCGCCCTAACTCGTATGTCACGTGTTACCTTGAATTTTTACTCTCTCCGCGGCTAAAGGAGTTTTACATCAAAAAAATTATTACGTTCCTTAATAATTTCATTAAAATACTAGATTTATTTGAAAATAAAACATTCTTTATTACGATTTAATTCCCGCGATGTAGTGAATCAACTAAAGAATACGTTGCTTTGTTATTAGAAATAATGTCATGTAGCCTCAAAACTATCATTATGAAATAATACATTATCAAATATTAATTCATATTTGTTACGGAAGTAACAAAACATTCATTACTTATGACATCACGCAGTTATCGGTGGTTTTCTGTCCGTGTATTAGAATAGATAATATTTTTTTCTAAACTTGTTTGCTTCTGTGTTCAGCGCTGAATGCTAAGTAAACTACATTATTACATACCAAAGAAACCTGGTGTTATAGTCAAATGCGTTAGAAAAAATATTTTTGCCTTCCCATTAGTCTTAATGTCGTTTATCAAAGAAGGTCAAACTGCATTACAATTTTAAAACGATCAAATCAATTGCTTTTTAATTAAAGTCGATTAACTCAGAATTGACGTGTAGCTATCTGGCAGTTATTTTGCAAGAAGGGAAGTCGGTAATATACATAACACTTATGATAGGATGTTGCAACAGGTGTTAGGAAACTTGAAATGATTTTGTAGACGAAAACTGCTATCAATGTTTCCACATCATATTAACGACGAACTCATTTTGGAATGTTGTGTTGTGTAGCCATAATAGAGCGGCGTGCACAGGATTATGACACTGGGTATGCGGCGGAGTACTCGGTCACAAAAACTTTTTCTTTTATAGATTTTTAGTAAAGCCACAGCCACGCGACGGACCTCTAAGTCGGAAACCATGCCAACAGAACAAGTCTTAGATGTACTACTATTCATGTACATCTTCTACGGCAACGCAGACAAAACAGCGATCGATCGTCGCGGCGGAAGAAATTCTAATAAGTAAAATAATAAGAGCCATTATACGTTTCATAACTTTTAACATGAAACTTTCGAGTTACATTCCCTTTTTGTTGGTTTAATTTTTGTAGCTCGGGTACACACCTACCTTTAGACACAATTTGAATCTTTTCACTGAATGACAATTGTGAGAACTTGTTATTTTTAATTTTTAATAAACACACATTTTGAACACAAACCTCACAATCAAATAACATTAAAAAAAAATCAACAAACGCCCTAGTAAAAGCAAATCACTATATTATAGAAACTCAGTAATAAACTGTTAAATGTACACACTTTTAAATGTTAAAATGAAAAATCTTTTAAGAAAACTATAAATATACTGGCGCAAACAAAATAGTAAACAATGCTTATCACATGAAAAAAGCCAAATGGCCCCCGCGAAACAAAATATTTCTGCTATTTAAACAAATAAAACCTTACTAAACAAAATTGCATAATGTGCATACGTGATTTATTAGATTTCCGTCTATTATTTTTACTCGGATTATAGGCAACGAACATTTCCGATTACTCCCGACAACTGCCGAACTTCCGTAGCCTGCCGCTGGAGTCGCGGCTTTCGATATTCATGGGTGTAAGCGTTTGCGAACCGTGTATGGGACGCGACGGCATGAGTTTGCTTGATTAGGTACATTATTTTGCAGCGCCGCTTGCTTGTCGCCAAACACCTGGTAAACATAATGTTTGTGTGCTTGCAAATAGGTGCTATTTATACAATATTAGGCGTTTTTTAGTTATTATATTTTCTTTATTAATTTATTTACTATTAATTAAAGTCATCTAAAACGTACGAACGTTTTATTAAAATATCTGTGAATGGTAAGTAAAGCACTGCATTTCTGCCTACAAGGAGCGCACGCCCCTGCCATAATAAATAAATAATTTAATAAACCTTCTCGTTAAATTGTTACAATTTTTGTTTGGCATAACTAATTATTCTTATAGCATCTACAAGCTAATTAATGAACTGTATATTAAAATCATAATCTTAAAGATCTTTGTTAATTGCTCCAGGATCAATAGGTTAAACTGTACAACGTTTAGGTATAGTACCTATTATTAAAGAATTACTGAATATGTGACTTGCTTTCATTACCGCAAAGTTCTTAAAATAGTTATTTACTTTATTAAAAGTGACACCCGAAATAATGTGATTAACATCTGATTTGTAGATACGAGGGGTGATCGAAAAGTAATGATAATCGGTTATTTCCAGTGCACAGAATAATAATAATTTATTGTCTTCTAATCACTTAGGTATCCATTAGGTCAGGTACAAAAAATCATTTAATTAGGTCATGATTCCCGAGAGTTATATTCATTTGTATACGAAATTCTGGGGAGTGAACTTCAAAATGGAAAAAAATTAATTCAGAGCTGTCATTAAATAACTCTGCCTGAAAAAAATATCTACCAAAGACATACACAGCGACTTAGTGGAAACATTAGGGGACTCTTCCCCTCCATATTCCACAGTTGCACGCTGGGTAGAGGAGTTTAAGCTGGGAAGAACATCGACAGAAGACGAACATCGGGAAGGACGGCCATCCACGTCCCTCACTGAAGAAAACGTGAAAAAAGTTGAAGAAATTGTATTGGCCGATAGAAGACTGATTATCAGGCATGTAGCGGAGGTCACAGGGTTCTCATATGGCAATATTTAAAGAATCATTACGAACGAATTGCATATGAGAAAAGCAGAAACGAGTCAACACTTCGAAAGCAAATCTAGAAAAGTTCCAATCGGACAAGGATAATTTTTTGACACGTTTTGTGACCATGGACGAGACCTGGATCCACCACTATGATCCCGAAACCAAACAACAATCAATGACATAGAAACGAGCCGACGAAGCGATGCTGAAGAAATTCAAAGTGTCAAGCTCGACAGGAAAGGTTATGGCGTCCGTTTTTTTGGGACGCTAAAAGAATTGTTATGGTGGACTATTTGGAAAAGGGAGCCACTATTACGGGCTTCTACAACGCAGAATAAATAAGAAGATTGCGGGATGCTATCAAGGAGAAAAAGCGTGGCAAACTGCGGGTTGGAGTGCTGTTTCATCAAGACAACGCGCCGGCTCACAAAGCTTCAGTTGCCATGGCTGCCATTCAAGAAGCGGGCTTTGAATTGGTGGAACATCCCCCTATTCGGCGGACCTAACCCCCAGTGACTTCTTTCTCTTTCCTCGGCTCAAGGAACACATCCGGGGCAAGAAATTTGACGATGATAGCGACGTGATGGCCGCTGTTGAGGAATTTTTTGATGGTCAAGATCAAGATTTTTTTTCTAAGGGAATTCTGGGTTTAGAAAAGAGATAGACTAAATGTATAGACTTGTTAGGAGACTATGTCGAAAATTTTTTTTTTTTATTATCATATTCATTGTATTTATTACTGATTATCATTACTTTTGGATCACCCCTCGTACAAAAACATCTTCCCATGTAATGCTTGCTTCATACGTATTACTCAGACATCTACCATGAAGAAGCGCAAAGCTCTTCGATAGATTACGTAATTTTTTACGTACGTAACAATTCGTTATATCACTCGGTTAAGTGTGAGAGCCCATATCGGTTCCTATGTAATTTTTTCCATATTCTTCTTCGGTATTTATTGCAATCATTTGATACAAATAGTATTATGTAGAATTAAGACGACATAAAGACATAGCGTATAGCAAAATAATTGATGTGTTATATAACTGTAATTTAATATTGAAATATTACTTTACACGAGTGTACATATAATTGAGAAAGCCTAGAAGATACCACCAAGCAACTTCAGTGCGAATTGGGAAATTAATTAATGATTAAATTTAATTATCCGTCATAGTTTAATGATTTGTATCTCCCGATAATAATTCGTACATAAACTTGGGACGCTTTAAAATGCACTTCGAAACAAGGTAGCACGCAATAAATTTTGGTAAAAACACATCAAACTATCGACCGCAAGAGATATTGCTTAACTCTGTCGATTATTTACAATTGGCCCGCCGGTAGGTGCGTGTTAGTATTACCAACAAGGAAACAGAAGCAAGATCAAAACTTCCTCATGATTAGTCATGTCTCGACATGCCCTCGTGGCCTGTTCTCACGAAGCCTGAGATAGTCTCCCCACCGCTATTGTTCCGATCCGTACATCACCAATACCAGACGATGTAATTGCTGCAAAAGCGTGCTTTTTCCCTAATAAACACCCATGTCATTGGGGCGATTAATCATAGTTTTTGTTCGCAAACTTAAAAGAACTCGTCGTTAACGTTTTTCAAACGAAAAGCATTTAAGTGTTATCTTTTACGGGAGACCGCAACGTAATCTAACAAGTTATATTATTGCAACTTTAATCTTTTCTTTAATTATTAACAGACTGATTATAAGTGTTCGTTAAATGAATCTTAAGCAGTATATAGATTTATATAGTAAACAGATACGGCCACCCCTGAACCCTTACATTACCAGAGTAGAGAGCTAATTAAAGCGTTGTAAATAAACTCGTTTCTTCTCTGTCTCTTCCGCACTGCAACGAAGTTTTGCAAAACAATTTATACTTTCCTCTTATTTGCCGCACCAAATGATAGCGAAAGAAATTCGAAACGGAAAATGATAATAATAATTTGTTTTCTTGTTTCTTCATATGCGTAAGTGATTTATACATTGAACAACATTAACTGCATCAAACTAAATGATGGCTGAGAAGAAAAAACTTTTTGAAACATGATAATTTTTAAGATTATTTTCAACGTAAAAATAACAACTGCTTCATTATCGTTGTAAAGTCTGTAAGCAGTAAAGTCTAATTATTAGATTAATAATATGGCATATATGAATAATGAAATGATACAACCAAAAAGATTAAAGTATAATTCCTAATACTTAATTTAAGTTTGGATTCAAAACATTACATTTAGGAGAGACGTATTCTCAAAGTTTATCTTTTAAACCCACGAGCAGTTCTAATTGAAATATATTTTTTTATCTTTTGTTATAACTTTCTTTTATATAGTTTATATGTTATAAACGACATTGATAGGTTTTAACCGCGAGTTCTAAATTTTCTTACAAGTTTATTAGTAAGATCTTGGTGGCTAATTATCTTGGTTATTTTATATACTCTCATGAGTTAAACGATCGTTACTTCAGGTGGATCGCGATCTATTAATCGCTTTTTAATGTCAATATGAAACTTACCTATTATTTATTTTACCTAACCTATTATTTATTTTGGACTGTAATTTATTAGATTTCTAGAAACTGTGTTGCTGTTTATTTAATAATTTTTACACTGACTCAAGAATCACTGTATAATTAATCAGTATCAATAATTAAAATTATAAAATCTTTTAGGTGAGTCGGTCAAAATTTGGAATGGCTAAGCAACTAGGTGCAAAACTAACAAGGGCTGCGTTACTGCCGAGGATTCTTCTTCGGTCCTGATAAAACAACAGCGGCGTGCACAGGATTATGACACTGGGTATGCGGCGGAGTACTCGGTCACAAAAACTTAAGAAAGCGGTGGATTACCTTATTAGTGGCTCTTTGATAACGCAACGGAAAAGCGTACAAAATATTTCACGGTTGCTTCTCCAAATATTATACTCAGAGAGAAAAAACATCCAGTTGCGTTTAAACCAGCAAGCTGACTTAATAAACTATCATTACCCTTCCAAAATTTCAATGCGCTCCCGTCAGTTCCGCGCAATACATAAACAATGCAATTAATGAACACTGATTACAGATTAACTTTGACTCCGCTTTTGTTTCATCGACTTACGCGATAGTGTTGCGAGTATGCGAGCCACCGAATTGCAACATGCGGGCGAGCATTGTTCGCGTGAAGCAATCATGCAGTTTAAATTAACTTATCGGTAAGTGACAATAATAAAATTTTAACAACGCTAACAGAATATTCTTTTCTTGGTTCTGTTTGTCTATATTGTCAATGAATATCAGTAATTCGTAATTTCTAGTATGATCCCATACAGGTTGTTGTGTAATAAATGTAATTTGAATCATTTCAGTTTTGTTATGAATTTGTCTACAGCGCCATCTATTGGATCATGACACAGTAATGAACTACCTTCTAGGGAAATATAATATTGTGATATGACCTCGGTCGGTCAAGTCGATCAGAATTTATGTTATTCTTAACCGATGCATGAACAATGTATCATAAACAATTATTGCGAGTTGGTACGCTAATGAAAATAATATGTTAGAAACATTCGGTGAGATTTGTGCGATATCATATTTATTGTTTAATACGTCACAAAATATGTGAAATAATATTCATTGTGACCATGTTGTCAACGTAAATTATCCGGACAACTCATTTGACATTTCACCTTTCCAGATTCAAGAGTCTTACGGAAAATAATTTCTACTGTTGTGTTATCAACGAACGCATTATTATTCGGTTTCATCGTGTAACTTTCCACTACATTGTATCCAAGCGACGTTAGTCTGAGTAAATCCAACATCATCCTCTATTGGGACTGAAAGCTACCGCCTACGTATTTTGCCAAAGCACTGATAGATGACAAACTAGTGAGGATTACGGGCGCTATTCACATACTAACAGATTAGCAAAGTGCCTACTTCCAAACATATTTTATTTTAAATTCTATATTGTGTTTTTAGTCTTGGTATTATTTGATGACGGAGTTATCGTATTGCATGTTTATGGTTAAGGATTGGTGGACTTCAATAACTTTTAATAATTTATCATAATTAGACCTCACAGGTACCTCATGAAGGCAAGTATAGATAGAGGTATTTTGAAGTTAATTGAAATTCCGTTAGAAATCCGAATTGGACCGTGAAGAAACTAATTGACCATTGTCACAATGGGAAAAATCTTTAAATTGACCCGCTTATACGATTTTACACTGAGAATAGTTGTATTTTGAAATATGTATTTTCTCACGCTTTTAAATTAACACTGCTAGTCAAATGTGTTAAAAGTTTCCACATCGAATGGACCAGTCGCATAGCTCAGAGATATTTATCAAATATTACGTTCGCTGCCTTTGACGAAACACCAATTGAGTGTTCTAAATAAAAATAACACAAGATAGTCTTGAATTTCTAAATCCAATCAATTCAATTCAATCAATCACAAAGCTTTAATCAAGGAAACTCCGATTTTCAATATTTGGTGAACAAAATCGTTTACGAAATGAAAACTTTTTTAATTTAAATCAGATTTACATTTCGTTGTTAGAAGTCATCGAGTTGGCTGTTCAAAAATTTGTTGTAGGGTATCTTATTGGTTTCATCATTCAGTAACTGTATCGTAGTATGGTATCAGGTTATATGGTGAACAAAAATACTTTAGAAATAATAAAAAAAATATTTTAGTAACTGTTTTCACCGAAATCTATATTAATATTATAAATAGAGAGTTCGAATTTTGTTAGTATTTGCATATACGGTAGGTAATCTGAGGAATCACGACACCTAGTAGCAATATTCTTTTACCATTTTGTACGATACATTATTCCGGATGGTTATATATGTATGGATTTAGCATAATTGTTCAACCGGAACGAAATCGAAGCGGGCCGCGAGTATTTAATAGAATTAAACAGGTTAATATAAACGTATAAAGAAGCCTCAATGTTTCTTCGGCAGTTTCATGTCTAACTTCTTTTTCAAGTACAAAGTATCTCTTTAATATATGTCGTTGGTACACAGATACAGCTACAACGTTCCTGTTTTCAGTTAATAGTGAAACCTATCCACTGAACGCAAGTTCCCAGTACCGATTCTCGGATCTTTATTTTCGGGTTCTAACAGTCAAATATCTTAAGTGTGGTACACATCATGCCACTCATAATATATGCTACGAGAATATGAACGTATTAGCGTTGATTGTTTCAATGTATTATTAAAAGTATGTTTAAATAATTCGAGTGCGGCCCTTGTAATAAAAACACAGGGGCTTCGTTGAATCTGTACGAGAACCTTTCATATTATATTACATATCTTTTTAAACATGATACTTCCTACAATATCGAATTGTACGGTAGGTGAATTTAGGTTAACGATAGCTTTCCGTTATAAAATTTACAAGGACGAGCTACAACGGGAATGTAACTCTATAGTGATACTCGCCCTGAATAAATCTACTGGCGTGTAAATCATTCATTATTAAAGTACCGTTGCACACCAAATAGTTTTCGGTGAACAATTTTATGCTTATCGAAAGACGAAAATGGTATTCGATTAATCTATACATTTTCCGATTTGTTCAGTGATTATTAAGTATGTGCATTCCGGTAAATTGATCAAAAACGACAGTGAAATATATTTCCAGTTTCCGAAGGCAGTTATGAACTGCTTCCCTTGAATTGTTTTGTTATTAAGAATTGTATGCTTTTATTTCTGTTTTCGCATTTTGTACAAAGATTTTGTAGTGTATAATTACTGAACTCAAAATATTTTCAATGTATTAAATTTGAATATATTGAATACTTGATTCGTCAAATGTTCCTTTTTTATTTTTATTGAGATATGAGTATATTCGATATTTTGTGTTGATATTTTGCGATGATATTTTGACTCAGCTGCAAGGTTTTTGGCCACGCCTAAATTAATGTCAGTGTACAATATATGTGCCTACATAATCTATAGATTACACTTGTATCATAATAAAATATGCAATTATAAAATCCTTGATAACTTAATTAGACTTTTAAATACAATAAGCGTTTGTTTTTAAACTAATGTTTCTGGCATCATGAGCAAAATTCAAATCATTTTTCCATTTACTCTTTTATATATAGATGACGTCATGGCGAAGGATTATGCGTCATGAAAACATAACTATTGTTTTATGCCGTTTTTAAATGCATCTAAGAGCGACATAGTTAAAAATATTAATACAGATGACTAAATAAATATGAATACTTATTGAAAACTTCTGATCGTCCGCGGTGCATATCAATGATTTAACTAAATAAATAATATATACATATACAATTATTATTGTCGGTAAAAATATTTCAGAATACAAAATATACTTTTAAGCGGAACTAGATTATGAAACCTTTTTTTAATACGCTTTTATTTTGCTACTTAAAACGACTGAGAAAAATCTAAATTTTGTTTAAGGAGCGAAGAAAAGTGTTTTGAATATGGAACATGCAAATTGGCATATTTCTAATTCCGTTGGCTTACAAAATTCTGAGAACTCGTTTAAAGTAGCATAAAAATTATTGTTTTTAATAATTGCATGCTTTGTTATTACAAAATTATAGTGTTATTTTTCCATTTAAATACGTAGTTAAATAGAAAATATTTTTGTAAACGTTTAATCAACATAAATTATGAAGTAAAAATATTATGTTCTGTGTTATTAATCAACATTGATTTTTGTTATTTTCAAAGAAATCAGTATTAGAAACACAGTTCTACGTAATGATCAAATTAATTGATGTTTCACTTGTTAATTTTCTCGCGGATGAGATGAAAAATTATATGTGTTACATGATAATAAAGCGATTTTGTTATTTGTTTGAGTCTCTTTCCGCTCAAGATTTTAACACGGTACCGGTAACGGAATATTTTCCAATGGTAGTCCATTGCTCTGTTGTTGTACAAGTAATTACTATACTACCATGGTATTGAAGTTTTCATCAATTGATTATATAATTTAAATAAAAAGGGGAATTTTATTGTTAAAACGTTATCGTCGTGATTATCGTCGTTCATCATTGTAGATAATTCCGACAATAGATTTCATATTTCTACATTATACAGTAGGTGTCCAAGGATCTGGTTGCTTACATCATTTGGATATTTCTCAATGGGATAAGTTACAAAATTTTGCGTGCTCAATTCGTTATATAAATTTTTTCACAAAATGCGATCCTAATGGAAAGTTGATTGACAATGTTCCGGACTATCAATGGCTGTAGTTGGTAGTCAATAATTGTAAAATAATCTGTGAGAACACTCCGTCAGCTGCCGAATATTCACTTTCACATCGTACACACGTAGGTAGGCTTAATTTCGAGGTGTTATTCGAAGAAAGTGAGAGGCATAACTTTTCCTTTGCTCAATTTGTTTGAATACTTCTAAAAGCTAATAAGCCTCCGCACCCAATACTATTACCTGTTTAAGTGAATCCAATAACGAGTTGAATCAGTTGGGTTATCAGGATGGAGGAAACGAACATTACTGATCCCAGCTCTGAATTGTTTTGTGGCGTTTAACATTTATTGTTTCGAGATGCTTATTAATTTTTGGTAAAGACTGAAGTAATTTTCTCATACGTCAGCAAAACTCGAAAATATTATTCCTAATTATGTGATTCTTGAAATTAAACAAAACGCCGTAAGTCGCGCCATCGATTGAATTAAACTGTAATGGGGTCGAATTTGGAAACAAATAATTTTTGAAAATCAAAAAGAACTTAGACTTTATAGTCGATGTAGAAACCTATATATATGTTTGGTACTTTTATCTATGTGGCTCTCTGAATAGATCAGATAAAGACGATACATGACCTGTTTATAACTTAATGTATGGATTAATATCTAGGATAATTTTATCCCGAGAAATGGAATGGTTCCAGCGGAATAGGAAATAAAGTTAGAATGGAAGTTGCTTTTAGAGAGTAATAAATACATCCAACCTAATTTTTATAAGTCGGCAAATCGACCCTTAAATACAAAACATTACGTCAATCGTGAAATTAATTTAATGATAAAATTGAAAAAGAATCGTTGGGGTAGGTTTTCTGAAGCGAAACAAATACGGGTTACCACTTGAAGCATAAAATAGTAAGTCATCTTTTCAACAGTGATCACGTATAAATCTTGGCTGTTGTATGTATACGAATGAATTTTTTTTACAAATCTCTGAAACCTGCACGATAATTGTCGATTAGGTCACCGAGTATTTCTCTTTATTGTTTTTTATTTTACCCGATAATTGCATGAAAACTACACAGTATTCCGATGCTGGTCTCGGATTTTCTTTCGCATTGAGATGCATTAAGACCACTAAGCTGACTAAGTGCAGATTGGTATACTTCACACACCTTTAAAACATTATAGGGAACTTTCACATGCATGCATGTTTCTTAATTTTTATTCATAACAGCCATTGATCAAATGTGTAAATTACTTTAGAAAATTAAACGTGGGAATTAAACTCTGAGTTGGCAACTTCAAACTAGGCTTATTACCACGTATTTAACACACCACTGCGTTTTATTTACAAATCTAAAGTCAGTTTAATATTTATTTCAGTAGTATATCTGAACAGTGCATGGTAATGGCCACGGATCAAGCAAGCGTGAAGTTCTAGGTTGGTAGTTGGTTCCCGGTGTGAATGATCTCGCGTTATCGCATCCATTATGCGTCGCTTCGCTAATCAAGCAAATATCGTGCGGGCGACGAGGCCTGCTCCCTCCGTGTAACGGAATGCTTTTGCGCCAGATTGTCGATATTAAAATGGCGGAACTTTGTTGACGATTATATTTCCCTTTGACGTGTATAATTATGAGTAATAATTTAAATTAAATTTTGTAATTAATTTCATGTGTTTAAAGCACTTTCGTAAAACATTTAAGTTTGTCGTGTAGGTTTTATTAACCTACTACTGGATAAACATATTTCTTAAAAATTACGTATAACAATTCTACGGCCAAATATTTGCGTATTATTTAAATAAACATTTGTTTAAATGGGATGAGGCCGACTACTGTCCTGTTCTGTTTTTTCTCTATTCTGTGATATGCAAACATTTAGGTGCACTATCTATTTAAACCATGGCGGGTGTCGATGTTTGCGGAGCGGTTGTTTGCGATGTATTGGAAAGTTTGTACGTGCCTGTGCGATGCTGTCCCCGCAAACTGTCCACGTACGCTCTACGTGACGACCACCTAAAATGGAACACTAAGCCTCCTCATTGTCAGTGTCATTCGAATGTTGACTATTTTACAGTTACCACCTTTTTCTACCTCCCCTCTATATGGCTTCGGACGCGTGTTCCATATTCATATTTCAATTGCCAGCGAGAGAGCCGCCGCGGAACGGAAATGGAAGTATGTCTAAGAGTTTTTGTCTGAATGTTAACAAAGGTGTTGTAGAGGTTACTTAACTATTCAGTGATAACTTTAAAAATATAATAATAATTCATATCATCATCTTCATGTGAGTAGCTTTGGCTGAGAGGTCTTCGTAATTTACTAAAACTATCCAACTCATAATGTATTTCATGTCTTTAAATTACAATAGACAGTGTAGCAACATACGTTCAGTTTTTACTATACATAAGGTCACAATAATTAGCTCGCTATATTTCAATGTTGGCAACATACACTTCAGTGTGTGAACATTAATAAAATATGAAATCCTGTATAATGAACTTCGTTCAAAAAAATGTTTGATTAACTACTCATTGTTAGTGTAAAATAAGTTTAACGCAAACTGTCTTTAAAATATGTTTAAAAAAGACAAATAAAATTGGCATTAGATATCAAGTAAGATAAAGGAAGGCAAAAAGTAATATCGTTTGAATCTAAAATTTAATTAAATATGATAATTATAAAATTTGAAAAACATTTTGAAAAAAGTAACAATAGTTTTAACAAATGAAACATAGTAATAAACCTTGTGCTGCAAGGCTTAAAGGTTGAAGCAAGTGACTTGGAGAAAGTATCAGGCTTTATGCCAGTTTATGCGTCTAGACAAGACCTGAGTGTTCGCTTTAAGGGTCTTTGTCGGTCAGTGGGCCGTTCGCCTCTTTAATGACGACAGTACAAACGTAGTACTACAATTGTGTTAGCTCCCATTTTAGGAGACTTTGAAAGTCACTAATTAGTAATACATGGCGAAAGTATGCCTTAAGACAAAGTACTTAGTTTATTCAAATGCTACTTGATCAACACTTACAAGTTTGTATAACTAGTTTTTGTATTGTGTTAGTAATCAATTATTCATTGAAGTTGCTTTATAATTTATGTAAACGATGTCGGGAAATATTATACACATGTAATTTTAATTTAAAAGTGAAATGAGTTTTTATCGCATAAGACTTTAAAATTACACATACCTATAAATTCACTTTATTACGTAGCTTGCTATTTTTTACTTTTATTCATACAGGTACGTTCATATCTTAACGGGGAGCCTATGTTTCAAACCACAAAGCTACCACCAAAGATAAAATTACAATTATAAAAGATTATTATAGATTATTTCTCACAGTTTCTAGAAATAGTTCCATTTTATTTTAAAATAAATCAATATAAAAATATCACATATTTCGAAACAATAAATTGCTAGTACTGTACGAGTATTAAATTTTCAGCTGCAAAGCGGATTATATCAAGTTGAAAGTCGAAGGACACAGTATAAGGAGAATGTTATTGGTATTTTCCACTAGTTTCAATCATGTGAAAGAGGCCCCCGTCTTAAACAACTAGCGAGAAATAAAAAATCTCGTTAGAAAATAGGAAGCAAGAAACGGAAACTGGTCGTGTCAACTTACTCTTAGTAAAAGTAATATCATTGTGAAAATTGTAAATATTTGTACAGTTGATGCAAATGTATATTTTCTAAAAGTTAAATTACGTAATGTTTTAAAATAAATACATTTTATTTAACAACCGGTTGCAAAAAGTAGTTATTCTCGATTCAGTCACGGACATTACCCTAAAAATAAAGGTATTGAGTCGTTGAGGTAATATGTACGAAGAAATGTAGTAATGTAATTGTAAAAGAATTGAAGCTAAATCGTATTAATTAAAAACAACTGGGAGTCCAAGATCAAAACAAAAAGTACATTCAAATCACATATGGAAAGATTTCTGCGGTCACTTTGGTTTGCAACACCATATCAGCGAATTTTATTTTTATTTCACTTTTCACGCTCTCGAATTCCTCGTATGTTTTATTTCAATATATATTCAATTCATTTCATTGGAATTAAATGTATATGTATGTATCAGCAAGGAGATTAACTATGTTCTTCGCGGCATGCTCGTCATGGCAAGATATACGAGACTATTCAAATCGACTCACCGGCTTCTGTTCGTTATAACCAGTTGGCACTTGGCACTTCTAAGGTTTTGTTTTTGTGCAGCGTTTAGATAAAATTTTGAAAGAATATTTTATATACATTTATGTACGAATGTATATATATGTATTTTAATACAATGTTTTAGGTACAAATTATAAGAAAACCGAATCGTGACCGGTGCGGTCTATTTTGCGGTTTTATTCTTTGCTGTACGAATATTGATTAGTTAATTAGTGATTCGTTTCTGCACTATCTGTGTATCTCAGAGAATCTATACAACAAATATTGCCTACGACTAAAATATTGTTCGTGGGAAAATGCCCTTCAGTATATCTGTAATGTTGGGTTAGCATTTTCAAAGGGGAAATAAATCTTAGTCACTTCTTTTAGATACATCTGAGCGTTCGCAGATTAATCACCGGGTCGTATCAATACGGTACTAATAGGCAATCAGTCATAGAGACACGTATTAGTCGGATACATTAGCGATTAGAGAATGATGTCAGATGGTTGCTTATACAGCGGTTTCCTCGGTACTCTTACTTCCTCAAGTGTAGAAGGATACTCCAAATTGGTAGCATATGGTACTTTGGTGTCGTTACTTCCTTGGCAAGGTATGTGGCAGGTGGGGATATTATTATTAGTACCACTTTCCGTTTGTTGAACTGACATCGTTAGATAGTTTACGCATTTAGCTCTCGCTTTGCCGTACGACATGACACAAATAACAATTTGTTACTTCTCTAATAAATAGGAACATGAATACGGCGATCTCATTATATCGTTTGGCAGATCCTAATAATAGTTTTGAGCCTGTTAATAAAAAATACTTAGATCATAAACAGTATGTCTACACCGATAGGTTTAGTTTTAGGGTGCTTTCCAAACTAGACAGGCCAAGTTTAAGTTTCTTTGACTTTGTTTACTTGTTTACAACAGCGGAGTTATTGACAAAGTTCTAAACTCCGATCTAGCGAAAAATTATTCCGTTTCAATAGCAATCTTTGTTAAAATTCAAACTAGCAATGTTATAGAGTAACCCAATTTTGCATTTAAATGGAATTTAAATTGACTGTCTATGGTTTAATTTATGGTTTACAAAATTGTGAATATTACTTATCAGTGGATATTTAATGGACAAGTTGCATAAAAATTATAGAATTTTATGTTTTGCTGCAACCATCTTATGCCTTCCTGAGAGATTTACGTGATTAGTACTCGTAGTATCTTTGTGATTTACATATATTTTTCATGTCTCACGCTTGTATCGGAAATTGTAATCAAGATAAAACAAACCTGTTTACACCTTAAATGAGTAAACATAAATGTGAGAACATATTACGCATCGTAAATACTTCCGTAGATAACATTTTCATCATAGCAAAAAGTAAACCATTCTTCGGTTAACCGCATACAAACATACTCAAGAACAAGGCAGATAATACAATGTTAATATCCGCATTATTATTCGAACGTTAGAAACGACATATCCACGCGTTGCTGTCTTCGCGCGTTTTTGCGACGCCATTTTGTGTTCATTTGGCGGGAAGGTGTACCTCGGAATTGTCTTGTGTAAACGTAAAAGTGAAAACGTCATTGCCAACGATGGTTGAATGACTTTTAATGAAGGAACCGCCGCGACGTGCGGTTTACCCGTTCATGCCCGTGGTCATAGCTTAATCTGTAAATTCAATTAAACTTCCTCGCATGGCCTACCAAACCCACGCTGTTCATTCCGAAATTAGGTTATGAAGGGTGAATTTAATTGAATAATAGATAAACGAATTTAACAAAATTGGAACAGATTGCGCTTTATTCATAGTAATGACATAGATACGTATATACGTAGATTTTCCTTTGTGAAACTAACTGCACACGAAATAGGTTGGTTCGTTTTGGCAATCTTAATGTTTGTTTGTTGGCAATATAATAAAATAAATGCGACATATAAAAATGGGATATATCTTCTCCTTTAAATGTATTGCGTTAGTATCAAAGTTTTTAGTTTATGGGTATTGATTTAGAAAACAAGTTCTACCGCATTGTGGGTAATTCATAAATAATAATGTTAACATATTATAAATTATGACTTGTCACAGATATTGAATGTTTAGTTTAGCCATATATACTTACGTAAGTAGTAGTAAGTAGTTACTTTTAGTGTCACTTTTCATAAATTGCTAAAGTGATAAACTTTTAGATTAGACACTCCTTCGATATACCGATAAAAACTATTTATTTATACAGTAAAATTATAATCAATTTGCCGAGGTAATTTGGTCAGCTGAATTAAGTGTACTGAACCAGATTATCTTGTACTGGGTCGGTCTTATAGAAGCTAAGCGTTAACAAAAAAAGAAATAAAATGAGCCTTAGCATATTCTTATAAAAATAAGTATGTTAAAAATTAAAGAATTATTCTTATTTTTTATACAGTGATTCTTATGAAGTGATCGCCCGGCGTCTCTTGATTATTTGGACAAAACTATCAACAAATACCATTAAAGTACAGGTCTTATCGAATTAGTTTTTTTTTTATTAGCTTTTTAATTTTTTTTGTAGAGAAACCTTACTTGCTGCACTATTATCAAAATATTTTTTTTGTTTTCCCATTTATTTTCATTCGGTTTTTTTTTGTTTACCAGTTGTTATCATAGTTTATCTATTCGAGGTATAAAATCTACCCAAAATTAAAAAGGATTTTTTTTAAAGAAATTAACGGAAACTTTTTGAAAAAAATTACCTTTTTATTAATATATTTTTTATGAATAATAATATAACAATCATACTCTGATTCCAATCATATTACTCATACTCAGGTTTATTTAGTTGTAAAGATGCACAATAATAAAATAGATAATGTATAAATATGTTTCGGTTCTAGTGTGTACCGAGGCTGAAAGTACGAGTAGTAGCGGATACAATCTATTTCCACTTTAACTGTCGTGCAAAATTTTGGATAAACTTGCACTTGTTCTTGTTTCTTCAATATTGCAGGAACAAAATTGAATATTCGAGCACATTGAGTGAAAAAATGAAATACGTAGGATATAAACTTTGGTGTCATGAATAACGAAACATTTTACTTACATAACTAGATTGACGCTGGAAGTGAGTAGTGACTCATATTTTATTACAATTCATATTGCCTTAATGGTTTTTTTTTGGGTTTTTTTTCTTTAGTCATCTGCTCACATTGATTTAGGAGCAATCTTCAATTCTATTACATTATTTATTCTATTATTATTATTACACATGTTATTTGTTAATTTGTCTTAATTACTTATCGAATATGTCTATATATTTACAGGTTCCGCGCTATCTTAGCATTAATTTATATCTACTGCATTAAATGTAAAGTACATTTTGTTTGGGATTTATTTATTTGTATACCTTTTGTTTTATTGTTTTATATTTTATTATTTTGTGCTTATCTTCTATTTTGTTTGTTGTTCTTTCCTTCTTCTTTTTTTTGTTTGTATATCATGTTTTTCATTTCATCAATTTATCATTATTTTCTTTGGTTATTTTATTATTCTTTCCACATTTCTCATATTTATTACATTTGTTTTTATTTGTTACTCTTTTTTCGTTTTTTCATATTTGTGTTATTTGTTACATTGGTTACTTATTTCTAATTTACATTTATTCATTTACATTATATTACTTAATTGTATTATTTATCAATATTATAGATTTTACATTAAATTATTATTTATTGTTATTTACATTATCACCTTATTTACTTATAATTCTATATATGTATGTATGTTTTCCAATATTACATCATTATTCATCGTTATTACATTTTCAGTATTGTTATGGTCATTTTCATTATATTACATTGTTATTGTTTATTATCATTATTACTTGTATAACAGAATTATTATTACTCTTATAGCATTATTGTATCATTGTTAATTATGTTACATCAATGTTATTATAATTCATTAGTCATTACATTACAGATTTATTGTTATTTTTATCATATTCTTATTCCTATACTATATACTTATTTGTTATTTATGCAACCATTTTTGTGTAACAATAGAGCCTCAGTGCGTCGCTATGTATTCCGATTGTTCTTTTGATTCTTGGGTATATTCAACTGTCCACTCGACTTTTCTGTTGCTCTGTGGTTATATGTTTTATTTGACTATTATTATTGTTATTTGTTTTCTTAACCACGTAATCCACGAACGTTAAGAATTGCTTGCGTCGATTGTCATCCTCCACAAATTTACCAAGATTTTCTGGTGTCACGGATTCACCAAGGAACTGTTCGAGCTCAAAGCGTTTTCGTGCGAATCCAGCGCACTGGCAAATCATGTGCGGGACGGTTTCTTTAGTGTGCCCGTTACACTCATTTGTCTCACTGTTGGACTGGGGTTTCATCTCATAATGAGACGTAGGGTCAAATTTGTACACACTGATCAAGTGCGTGGGTGCCAGTTGGTTGGCTTAATATACACACACCAACAACTCTCAAGTATGCAGGTTTCCTCATGAGGTTTTCCTTCACGGAAGCAAGCGATAAATATATTGTCGTATTATACAGTAGGTAAACAGTTTGAGGTGCGTTGAGGATTCGAACTCGAGTTTCCTGCAGAAGACGTACGTTCAATGTACTAGACTACCTCTGCTCACGATTAGTGACTTATAAGTCATAAATTCTTAAATGTTTATACCATTTAGACATTTAAAAATCAGGTTTATGTATAGCATTTTACATGCACTCTCTAAAACTTTCCTAACATATCAATTTATAATACCATCGCCTACGAATGATAAATAATTTTTTTTATTAATGTATCACTTTATCAGTAGAAAAAATTAGCAATGTGCAATAGTGAATCTAAAGAACCTATTAAAAATGCCATATAATTGTACGATACAGTTTGTGCGATTTGTTATAAATATATCGTATTTACCAAAAATATCACTGCGAGATTACTTCAGTTTTAAATTCGATTATAACATAAGGTTAAATCGACCTAAGGAATTGGGACAAAATGTGCAAATGACTGACAGTAAAGACATTGTTCACTGATACGAATATAAGGATTCTTTTACAAAATTCTACCTGACCAATCGACTGTGAGTCACGGGGGAAACCTTTTATACTCCGCTAATCCGTAGTTCCGGTCAACTAAAGGGACCAAGAATTATCTCGGTACCTTTTTTTTATGTTAATAGCCGACAAACGAGCAGACGAGCCACCTGATGGTAAGTGGTCACCGTCGCCCATGGACATCAGCAAGACCAAAGGTATCACTCATGCGTTGTCGGCCAGGAAATGAGAAGAAGGTTAGAAAGCAAGTACTGGCTCTCAAGCCCCTAGCCGGAACACGTCGAGTCGTTTGGCGGCTGACTCAAGCAGGAGGGTGGTAGCTAGCCAGGCAGGCTTCACGGAAAGATAATAATACCACTAATAATATTAATTACTTAATAATAATACTGATAATATAATCCTTACGCGAAGCCCTACCACCAAGCAGGCTGGCTTCTGTCGCCTCTTACGACATCCTGTTCTGCCAGCATGGGATTGGGGGGAGTATTCTAAGCCGCCCCAATACGGCTAAATTCTTGTACCTTCTGAACCTTCGTTGTAATCTTCTTCTTTCTATCAAATATGTTTTTCATTCAACGACACATGATTTTGTAAGTGTTACTGCCGTTTCATTATTTCATTTAGGAGCAATGTCATCTTAGTTATAATTGCATAGAATGACACTTAAGGCGTAAATTACTGTGAAATATTAACCTAAACGCCATAAAAATGAGACAAGTATTTAACACTACAATTGTAATTTATTTCTCGTTGTTGCCCAGTGAAGAAGATAATTGTCCATAAGTACCTCTTAAGTTATTCAAAATAATATTAAATTTACTTAGCGGGAGACTTCAATGATTTATGCATGTTGTTCAAGGAGGTAAACTTTGAAATTGTGAATTATTATTGATAAAAATAGAGCTTACATAATTGTAATAGTACGTTATGCTCATGGAATGTTTCTAAGAAATGTTCTAATGTTTGTTTTTTTTTGTTTGTTTTGTTTTGTTTCTAGAAGCGATTCGGTTATTAATATTCTGAATTGAGGATCTACCTGAGTAGGTTTAGGCAAGGCAAACCGGTTTAGTTTTGCATCGTTTAATTCAAAATCTGCTGAGATTCACAATTGATCACGATGAAGTTATTAAGTAAGTATTGTTTTGTTGATTTCAGTTAACGTAGTTTCGTTAAATATCACAATATTTTTGAATAAAGCCTTAAATCCATAGGTACAACGTTGACATGAATATATCGTGAAGTAGTTTCTGTGTTGAAGAAATAAGAATGTTCGGTTCAGTATATTAAAGATTAGGTACCTATTTTATTGTTGATCTCAAGAGACCCAACGTAACAAAATTTTATCTGTTCGTTTGGAGTTGTACAAGTTTATCGGATTTAACGATTTGATTTGTTTCTTTTATATACCTTATTTCTACTGGTGGGGTAATTATATATGTGTCTTCAAACGATAAAGGATAGAAATTTGACTTGCATATTTATATTTACTGAATTTTAGAAAACATTATTATTATTATTACAAGAAATAATTATAATTTTATGATTAACGGAACTTTACAGCATTTGGAAAAATTGTATTAATTTCCGTTAGAAATGTTTTTATTTCCAGCAAATTTTCTACGAACTCTGCTGTTACGAATTTTTAGGTATTTTCAACAGGAGATTTTCAACAAACTGTCAGTTGATAATTTTATTACATATCCCAAAGGAACGAAATGTTAAAAAAAAATGTAAGTAAGTGAAGTGTAATTTTAAAAACCAAAGTGGTATTTCGACGGGCAATCTCCACATAAAAAATGTAACAGACGAACGGACAACAAAGAGATTGTAGCCTGTGAAGTCCGCGGAAGCGAGCAGCTGAATGGGCCTAACGAGACTGACGTCCCAATGATACCTCCCGTTTTATGAGCCGGTCGGCGGATCTTTGCTGAAACATTTAGTGCACTTTTGTGTTCACTCGCATCTCTGGGTTACGAGTCTACTCGTACTTTGCTCTTTGCTTCTCGTTTAGAACTCTAGTATGTACGCAAGATTGAAACTTACGTCTACATCTCTTCATTCTTTCCATTGAATTTATTTTCAATTCACCTGAATTACTTTTGCACTAGCTCGTATTGTGATCGATTTTCTTCAATATTTTTAAATATGAATCATTTTGCGTTTTAACAATAACATCTGATCATAAAATATTTATAGCGTTATCTAAAATTCATTCTGTTATAGTTACCACCTTCTCAAAATATGTATCATGTTAATAAGAACTCACCTTCAGAGTAATTTAGAAGTTACACGTTATGCAACAGATGCACTAGCTATTCAATATATAAATATATAATTCTCAATTTATTCACATTGCCTTTCAAAACCACAATCGCAACAGCAAAATGAATAAACATTGCTTATGAGGTCAGCGTATTGTAACGTGACTCACCGTATCCTTGTGAGGTTTTTACATTACTACACAAATATTTTAAGTATTTATTTTATAGCTGCAGTGCGAGATTCCTCAGTGAAATACATGTTCTACAATTGTATAAAATGATAGGTATAATCTGACACGGTCAGCCTATAAAATGTATGAAATAAAACAACGTGAGGTAATAATTAAGATACATATAAAATATTAAACTTAAGAGTCATATGTATAGTAAGTGTTATTTTATTTTTCAATGTTTAGTGTTCACCTTCATAAAATGGACGAATTCGTGGTTTGAGGTGATTTCTTAAATGAAACTTGGCTAGATTACTCGATCAATACCTAGGTCAATATAGGCGGCTTAAGGTTGAACGTGACCCGTTGTATTCAGTGAAATCGAATACAACAGCGTGAAGTAAAATGTATTCGAGATTTAGTTGAATGCATAGGACCTTTGTTTGAGGGTCACGCTCTTTTGTTCCAATCAATATAATGTTATCTTTATCGAATATTACATGAGTAATATTTGTTCGATGTATTACTATTTTACAGAATGGAAACTACTTATATAGCTTGTAAAAAATTAAGGAAGACATCTTAAATAAGCATCTTCTTCAATCATAATTTTTATTAGTTACTTTTAAAACAGCTTTAAAAACGCCTCATCGCCTTCCTTTTAAAATCAATCGTGATATGTTTTTATAGTGATTCGGTTGGAGAGTTAGTTCAGAAGTCACGTTTCTACTTCCATCTTGTCCAGCATTGTACCTGTATGGCCATTGATGTTACGGATTTGCTTGAGGGATATGGACTAATTAGCATGAGGTGGCTCGTCTGTGCGTTGTCGGCTGACACAATGAAGATGATTTACAGATACATTCAGATTAAATTAAATACAATTGATTTCATTAATTGTGAAATACAAGTGAGATTTAACATTATAATTATGGGTTACAGCAGACTATCTTGTCATAACTACATGGACGTGGTTTAATGTGGCTTCCGAAGCAGGGAAACGATTAAGAAATATTAATATACATATTTATCTTTGAAGGCAAACTTAATGTTCGAACATCAAACCAATCCACCTTTGTGAAACTGTCGAAAGATTTGAGATCACAATCTACAAGTTACAAATAATCTAAAAATACGTCCGCTTATTACGTTTTAATATTAATGTCTATTGTAATTAGTTAATGGAGAGACGGTTATTCATATACATATAATAAGTTGGTATATACTTGTAGACGTTTTGTAACGATTAAACCGGTATTGACTGGTATGTATAGAGAACCTTCTCAGTGAAAAAGTTCAAGGCTGTACGTTAGTCAATCGTATTGCATCTTAGTCGCGTCCTCAATGGATCTTTTTGTTAATAAAATTAACGCCAGTCTTATTGATAATTGTGATTTCTGTGACGAAAACTGCTACACAAAAGAAAACTTAGAACATGCTTATATTATATACTAGCAAACCGCCCTCGCTTCTCTGCAGAAAACTACGTCTTACGCTTAGAAATAGCATTGTTTTAGGACTGGGTTTCCTCGTTCTATGAATTAGAAATATATTCACTTATAACTTTTTTATTTATGGACGGATTGCAATGAAACGAACTTTAAACAGTAAGTGATGCTTACTGCAATACATTGGTGAAAACCATAACGAAATCGGTTAAGCAATTTCTAAGATTAGCGCACACAAACATACAGACAGACAGACAAAAGTTCTAATATCTACTGTTTTGGTTTCTATTGCGTTAATAAAGGCGAACAATAATAATAATTTTTTAGTTTACTTACAATGTGGGAGTCTTTAAGAGGAGAGTGAATAGGTTTTTATAAGTTAGTGCGTTCACCACCTTAGACTTCATCACCACTTACCATCAGGTGGTATTGTTGTCAAGCATTTACTTATACTATGTAAAAAAAGTTTTCCCCATATATCCTTCATGTACAGAAAGCGATCAGTGTAATTTTTTTTGTATGTATAGACATTACTTGTTTTAATGTACTACTTCTTTTATTTTTTGTTAGATTATAAAAAGATTTATTGTAAATTTGATTGGATAAACAAAAATATATAAATAAAATTGATAACAGTTATCTACCCGAAGGTTGCTTCAAAAAAATCATTGTTCATAACACTGTATTACAATATATTTTTCGTATTGTGTTGTATAATTAAGAATAATTTTTAAACAGATAAATTTCACCTTTTTAGGATTCTGAACATCCGCAAAAAATATAACCCTAATAGGATCAATCACGTGTTTGTCTGTTAAATTATAAATTTATAACTAAACAAAATCTTAGTACTGAGCGCTATCATCGAAAGTTCGATTTGGACTTGACCCATTTTTATATTATAACATAACGTAATCTGTAAAGTAGGCAACAATTATTGCCACGACAAAGCATCATTATGCAATACTGTAAACGCCGACTCATTAATATTGTTGTGAACTCGATTCTCACGTACTGCATTTATTGTTGATTTATGATAATATTCTAATGGATAATGTTTCTACCTATAGATAATGAACATTAAATATTGTAATTTATTAATACACAATTTTTATCACCATTTCGGCATTCTCTTTTTTTCTATATCGAGATTATACCACTTTTTATTTATTACAAGCTTTTTTACAAACTTTTCATTAACTTGTAATGTGGAATCTTGCAATTGAATTTTAAATCAGTTATCTTTAACCGATTGAGGTGAAATTTGGTATGCACGCTTATTTTGGACGATAATGCATGCTTAGATATGTAACATCATTCTAATTCCAAGTTTTTTTTAAATTTGCAAAGTATGTATGTTTGTCCGGGTGGAATCTTGCAACTGAATTTTATATCAGTTATTTTCAACCGATTGAGCTGAAATTTGGTATACACGCTTATTTTGGACGATAATGCATGCTTAGATATGTGACGTCATTCTAATTCCAATATGGCGGATCATCCAAGATGGCGGACTAGTTATTTTTTCTGCACTATCTCAGTATGGGTATCAAATGAAAGGGCTTGCTGAAGAGAACATGAAAACTAATACAACGTCACATTCAATGCAAAAAAATAAAAAAATAATTAATGGTAATTTTTTTTTTAAACAAGCTTTTATTTAATTGCCCTACAAAACAACTTTAAATTAAATCAAACCAATCATTTTAGTTCATGTATTACACCATTTATTAAATGATAATATAAAAGCTTGTTGCGTGTACTAACTAGTCTTGCTTGACATACTTATTATAAGAAATTCTATGAAAGAAACTGTTTCCTATGAAATATACAAATCTCGCGACAACCTTTCATGTCATTCAATAAATTGTGTAATACATGTACTAAATCGATTGGTTTGATTTAATTTAAAGTTTATTTTCATCTTTTTAGGGTAATTAAATAAAAGCTTGTTTTAAAAAGGTTTTTTTACCATAATTTTTTTTTATTATACAAATTAGTATAAAATACGGATTCAATGTTAAAAGCGTTTTCTAAATGTCAACCTTTGAACTTAGCAGATATCAGCTATGGCGGCATTAATAAATAAATGTATCACATTTACTTCGATTAATTACGATTTCTATACCGACTGTGGATGTGAAATCAATCCACCACTTTGAGGTAGTGGGAAAAGTTGGTGTTTTTAGATGTTTATCTGATACAAACATTTCTTATCTCAACCGGGAGATCATTCCATAGTCGAAGAGTATTAACAGTGAAATAGTTTTATATAATACCATGTCGATAAAGGGGTATGTATGTATATTACGAGAGTACCAGAAAATCGTTTCCATTCATGAGTTTCTTGAAGATACTGAAATCTATGCCACAAGTATCCTGGGTATATCTGTTTGCACAAAAAGGAGTAAAATATGTTAAGCAATCTAACCTGCTTGCGAATACGAGTTTAGCGCCACTTGAGCTGGCGACGACAGAAGGGAATTGGTCAAATTTCTGTAGATAGGAAATAAAGTGTACCATTAGGTTTTCCAGTTTTTTGAGAAGCTGCAAACTTATTCGGTGCAGCACTTATTAAATCTTTTGTTGTTAGGAAATAAAATCCACATGAAATATTGTATAAATTATCTGTGAAACAATTTTAATCGACCTTAAGGATTATTTTATTGTTTGATACAATCCTAAATACCAGTTGTCGAACTCCCGTACTAGATTTTGAGTCTGTATTGCTAGTGTCGTAATCTGTAGTGTTAGTAATGATTATATTTCGTTCTAAGCTTTACATTTTTTATTTTATGTTAAAAGCCAAAGGCATCATACCGCCTTGCCTTCTAACACGAAAGCGGGGAATTCCGTCTTTAACTAGATGCGATTTTTTAAGCTAAACATGTGAAAAAACATATACCTATCTATACTAATGTTACGAATTATGTGATTTGTGTATGTAGAATTTTTGGAACCACGGCACCTGTTTGAAAAATTAATTTATCATTTGGATGGTAGGTACAGTATTCCGGATAGACATAAGGTATATATCATATATAAATACCTATGTATAAGTCCCTTTATATAAGTATATATTATTAATGTTTTACCCTGAATGAAGTTGGTGTGTGCCACTAGTTAGAAGTACAACTAATTTCACTTATTAAATTAGTATTAATTTACTTTGTAACAATCCGTAAGCCGCAAAGTGCCTTTGCGGCTAACACTCGTAGTGTACTACCCTGATGATGCTCTGTTTCGAAGCGAAACACGTGTTGGTGACGGTATGTAAGTTGGTATATACTTTTATTTATCATAAATGCATGTTTTTCTTCGGGAAGGGAGGGAGGTTCTATGCATATATAGAAGTATATATCTTCATAAATTGTGCTTCGGGATTGTTTCAAAGTAACTAATTAAATAACAATTAATTTTCGCAAAGTAACGCCTCATACTATCAAGAATTTCGCTTGTTAGTGACAAATATCAAGTATTTCCGAAAAGCTCTTATAAGCTCGTAACTCAAAGCTTATGTTACAGTTGTATACTCGTACGTCAGCTAACGCTAAAGCTTTGATAAATCGGGAAGAAGCTTAAAATGTCACCGGCTGAGCTTCCTTAAACGTGCAGGAATAGTTAGGGAGAAAATGCATGCAATTTTTTCTTTGAAGCGAATACAAAACAATTCTGAAACTCCTATAAAAATTAGCTTTTATGTTATTATTATGAATTACTTAGTAGAAATAAGAATTCTTATCAGCAATGTATGAATCTACTTAATATTAGCTTTCCTTCTCATAGACAAATATAGATTATTAAAATATTGTTGAGTGCTTCCGTGTCTTTTGAAGTACTGACGTGCCATCAGAAGTACTTAAAACCGTTGGTGCGAATAACAATTGTTAAGCTACGTTGGAGCTCTTCGGACCGCATAAGAAATCCTGTTACTTGGTTTGGCCACTAAATAATTCGTACTGAAGAAGCGTGATTGAATACGCTCTTCGCGTCTATAATTATGTGGACAGATCTGTGTTCTGCCGTGGGCCGCTAATGGGATAAAATCGACTTAGATTTGATGTTGCTATGATGTTACAAACAGACACTTTTTTTATTTGCTGCAGATGTTTTAGCCACTTTTTCTCCTGGCGAACAAATAAAATGATCTATCGTTTCCAGTTGTTCGATAGAACTGTGCCATGCATCTCAACTGGAAATTTAATCAAAAAGGTGATAGAATACTTTCAGTTCAAAATCAATTTAAGACAGTATCAAAGTGTTGGTGGCTGAGACGGAAACAGTAGGTTAATGGATAGATGCATCATATAATACCGGTGGGGAAAGTTCGGTCCACAGTTTAAAACTATGAGGTAATGTTTTGAAAATAGTACTAGAAAAATACGATCGAAGTAGTGTTAAAGTAAGCCGGATGGAAATTGGCCGTAAATATGAAACTGTACAGTTCAAAATATTTCCCATTTATCTATACTCGTATATTCAATTTGACAAAGCCAGGTCAAAGATCTGAAACAAAGCGCCAAAGACGGAATATAGAAAACAACAACAGTTCGGAAACTATAACTTGATAAGTTAATTCACCGCAAAACTTTACACCATTCGTCCTTCGCTTTTATGTCGTTGATTGTGGATAAACAACACGTAACTACTGAAATACGTCAATTTGATTTTATTATGTCAGGAATAATATTAGCAGTAACATTTTTTACTCTCAGTGAATATAGTGGAAGGTGTATTAATCAGGATTATATTTTTTGTATACTAAGAGTATCGCTTGCAAGAATCAATTATGAGTTGGTAAATATTAGAATTAGTATAAGCCAAGTACGAATACGTTTAATGATCGAAATGAGGGCTATGAAAATATTGCTTTCAAATAACCTTTGGATAATTACAAAAGGGACGTATATTGCTAGATAGATATTTACTAATTTGATATGGAAGTAGCAAATAAGAACACGGTTCGGCTTTTTCTTTAGGAGAGTAATGAGGATGTTCCAAATTTTGGTTGTTTTATAAAGCATGTATTATTTCTTTCACTAACATGATGGGTCAAATGGCTCCTATCATCTATGGATATCCAGCAACAGTCCTAAGTAGTTTTAGTTTGTTGAAACGTCTTACTTGTAAAATATCCCACAAAATATTGTTACAAAGTTTCACTAACTTTTGATGATAACAATAAATAGCAATAAATTTTGTGAAATACCACTTGTAACTGTGCAATAAAAAACAGACAAAATAAGACGTAAACAACAAGAACTACCAATCGTAATCTACAAGATCGTCATAAATAATATCGAAAGCCAATTAGTTACTAACTGCGTCAGCGTGTCAAAGTTCCCTGTTGTTCAACAATTTATTGTCTACCTATATATTATTGTAAAAAGATTTTGAAAACACTGAATCGAGTATAACTAATGAGCGACACTGGTCCGTAATTCAATCAGTGTTATCAATTAATCACTGTTTTTTGTAATTAATTATTTAATATTATACTCTTATTTTTTTATTTTCATTCATGAAAATTATCCTATCACATAGCAAGAGGTATGTTTAGTAATAAGAAACTCAATTGGCCACTTAATTGCCGACATCATTACCTTTCAAGTTCTTGCTCTCTTTATTACCGAGCATGAGATCCACTGATTAGGAGTTTGTATTTCGGGTCTAGTTTGAGATAGGTACAAACATTGTTTTGAGATTTTTTTGTTAATATTATGTAGTTTAATAATAATGTGAATAAGAATGATGTTCATTGGGTTTCAAAAAAAAAAAAAGGATATTTTCCTTAAAATTTTTTCACTGAAGTTTAATAAAGTTAATTAATACCTTGAATCGATAAACTGTGTTAAATATTAAGGCAAAAAAAGAATGGAAAAAAACTGTAAACACTAAACATATCATGAAAATAGTGCAACTAATCAGGTGTCTCTACAAAAAAAAGAAACTACTAAAAAAACTAAACCGATGGGATCTCTTAGTGTATTGTTTTTATTAATATAATAGTTTGTGCTAATAATCAACAAACACCGGGCGGTCACTTCACGCTGGGGTATATTGTATATTAATCGTGAAACCGTGAACCGCTTGCGTCTTGGTGTGCATCACGTCGGTAACGCCTATGATGGGTATTACTATTGTCGTCACTGGGTGGTTGACACCACTTACCATCCAGGTGGCTTATCTGCTTGTTTATTGGCTATTGACAAAATTAAAGTGATCATATCTACTGTCGATTTCTGCGACAGACAAGCGAGTGATTATAAGTATTAGTAATAAATGGTGTTACTATTCATTGCAATGTTACTGAAGTTAATAAATTCTTGGCGAAACTATACTGGTATTTTTCCGAACCTTCCGAGTCCTGACACGCAGCAATGTAATATTGTCACGTAAAATATTTTGCCTTTGATAATATTCTTCACTCACGTGTACAAGATGTGTCATATAAGTTTATGTCGTTTATTTCTAGTAGGTACGGCTCGATCGTGAGAAACTAATATGATTCAAGATTTCAGAAAAAAGTACGGGAGGCAGAGTTCACACAAAGTTTTTATGTAAAAGAGCATGTTATAAATTTCTAATTAAATAAACTATGATTATTCCTGAAGATCTCACGTAAATTAAATAGAATGTGATGTCTCTGCATTTAAGATTTTTCATGATATGGAAGTGATTAGTGTTTACGTAGGCGATATCGAAGCTGTTCATTATTATAAAACTTTTGCAATTTTATCGCCTTTTTGCAAAAAAAAGTTTTTAGACCCTTGTCATTTGGATCCCTTTCTAGGTGACATCAAACGGAGTAATGGCAAAAAAATCCTTATTACTTTTAGTTTTCATAGAAATATTACTTGGCATTCGAGAGGTGGTCGAGAGCAATATCGCGATATCCTCAGTTTCTTAAGCGAATGGCTATGTAGTGTTAACTTTATTATTCCAACAATGGCTGTGCGACGAAAGTAGAATAATAAGTACCGTTTTACGTCTTTAATCTGAGATATGAATTGGTTAAGGCGAGATTTGGTATTCGAAGTCACATGTTAAAGCAAGATTTTAGTGTTTAAGTACGTACCGATAGTGGCATCAGCAGATGGTGGAGTGTGCCGTAAACATATTTACTTTGTTGCGAACAAACATAGCGATAGTTGAGCGAGCTACAAGTATAAGTGGACATAATTACGTAAACTAGAACGACAATATTGGATCGTGATGGTGATGAAGGCAATCCAATTTGTTCTCTTGCAAGTGGTAATAAGGTATGAAATGTATAAACAAACATCAATTTTTGTGCAAGGAATTTTAAATAAAATAAGATTCAAAAGCTTAGTATGATTGGAAACCAAATCAATATAAAAAAATTGTTGGGAAGAAATCAATTGATTTAGTTTTACCTTTCAATCTTTATTCCGCTTGACGTATCCATCAGTGGCGAACCTGGTTAGAGCGTGGTGAGCGCAGGTGACTGGAAAACCCAAATTTGGTTTTGAAACTCCTGCTGCACGGATGACAGTGCAACTGACCTGTTCCATTGAAAGTGTAACAACGGGGGGTTTGGGGCGGATCTTTTTAATAAGGCGATTGGCGTCAAGGTTTTCCAAACGGTTTCGCTTGAAGGTGGTAGAGGCCTTACTTACAGTAACACGCCATTCAGGCCTCTGTTTAGCGAGCACTCCCCAAGAATTCAAAGGGATGTCGCTGGCAGTAAGATGTCACTTAAACCATCCTTGTATCTAAGGTATCGGCCTCCGGGGCATCGCTTTCACGTTTTCAGATGTGGGTAAAACATAGATTTAGGTAGCCTGGAGTCCCGCATACCCACACCATCTGAGTTGACCCCTCATGAGCATTTAATCAATGCCGTTTGATTCGGTACTCTGAAATATTTCGGTGTTTGGGACTCGGTCTTGTCATTTGACGTGCAGAATTTTTC